>JAJEJH010000026.1:0-600000 GCA_026122585.1 Anacardium occidentale
GTGTTTCACTGTGCCAAAGCGTCGCAGGTCCAGGTACCATTCATATGGCTCAAGAGGCAGACCCATCTCCTCTATTCTGTAAAGCATCCCCACCCAAATACAGGTGCTTGTTAGTAAACCATATTGCAGACTAGAAACTTGAATGGCTTGGTAATTGCAAAACAGAACACAGAGAAACAAAATGCAGCATATGTATTCCAAATGACTACAATACAGCCAACAAATCACATCATTTCTCATACCTGCTCCTAATAATGTCATATCGCTCTTCCCTTTGGCTTCCCCCAATCAGCTCTCCTACCTACAATTTAAATGAGCCAAGTAACATATATGCAACCAAATAATATGTTGGCGAATCGGTTACAGTTAATTATTAGGAGACAGCAGCAGGTAAGTAATGCACACAACACAACTTTTAGAAGAAACATATCACCTTTGGAACAAGAACATCCATAGCAGCCACAGTCTTTAAGTCATCATTCACCCTCATGTAGAATGCTTTGATTTGTTTTGGGTAGTTATACACGATAACAGGCTTCTGAAACTTGACCTCTGTTAAGAATCTGCAAAAGTAGGCAGAACCAAGGCATAAATTCCAGTACTTAGAGATGAAAAAACAAATAAACTGTGACTTGCATACCTTTCATGCTCAGATGCTAAATCAATTCCCCATTCCACCTTATTCTCAAACTTCTGCCCGTCTTTCACAGCTTCTTCTAGTAGTTCCACCGCTTCTGTGTATGATATGCGTTCAAAGGGAGTTGAAGAAACCATTTTTAGACGGTCAATGCAACTTTTATCATAATTTTTAGCCATAAATTCCATATCATCAAGGCATTTGTCAAGTAACCACTGACACATAAATTGCACATATGCCTCCGCACAGTTCATGTCATCCTACAAATATAAGGTAGCAGTTTCAGATCATTAGCTCAAGCTGCAAAAATAGATTGCTACCAGTCCATTGCATTAAGCATTGGCAATGCAAGAAAATCAATGAGACTAATCTCAGCACAGATCACATAGTCACAGTTAAAAAACATAGAAACAAGTTTACTAGCTTACATGTAAAAAAAAAAAAAAATACAATACACATCACTGAAGGAATTTTTCCACATCTGTTGTATACACAAAAAAGATGTCAAGAAATTAGAAGTTACATTTTTCTCAGTACTTTTGTTTGAGAATCAATTATCGTAACTAGCCAAACCAGCCACTAAAATCAAGAACTCATAATTTTAGCCATCCCAACTAAGGTTGGATTCCAGCCGAGCTTGAACTCGAGCTGTACGCGAGTTCGGTTCATCAAGCTTGTGAGTTTAAAAAATCCAATCAACTAAAACAACATCCTTTTTTGTTAATACATATCACAACAATACTATTTTTTTATTACTTATTTAAAAATGCTCGTTAAGAGACTCACGAAAAAACTTGACTCGATTCGTTAAGACTCGAGCTCATATCCATCAAGCTTGTTGAACTCAAGCTCTATTCAATTCGAATCCAGTCCTAATCCCAAATCGTAAATTCTGCTTTCAGCCAAACATGTACATGCTACTGATGTGAAGTTGACGTGAACAAACCTAAGTATGTAATTACGGAAAAAAAAAAAAAACCTGGGGATGCATTATAGCCACAAATGCATGAATTAGGAGTTTGATAATCAAACATCTCTATGACGTATACTAATTAGATTAGGACTAAGATTTTCAACCGAAAAAAAAAACGACACAGACATGTGAAGGCTCATATAACATATAAACTTCTGTCAAACTTCAAAGCTTCTCAAAAGCCTAAGATGAAGTGAGTGTTCTCAAGTCTCACATACCTTAATATCTGCGAAAGCTATTTCAGGTTCCACCATCCAAAATTCTGACAAATGCCTGGAGGTATGGGAGTGTTCAGCTCGAAAAGTTGGTCCAAACGTATAGACGTTGCTAACGGCACATGCATAAGTTTCGACTTGGAGTTGACCAGAAACGGTCAAAAATGCTTGACGGGCAAAGAAATCTTGTGCATAATCAATCTTTCCATCCTTTTGAGGAATTCCTGGCTTAAGCTTTGATCTCTCCTCCAATTTGGCAAGATTCTCCTTTGCTTTTGTAAGCTCAGCAACAGAAGCGGTTACTGCCTCGTTGCCAGCTTTATCAGATAATAATTTTGCAACAGCCTCTCCTTTCTCCTTGACAACAGCCTTGGCAGCCTCAACATCAGCTTCTGACGGAGGAGGATTCTTGATGAGCTCCTTCTCTATTTTCTCAGCTTCACTGATCAAAGTCGTAACTTGAAACATTTCACCAGCTCCCTCACAATCACTGGTGGTGATAATTGGAGTATGTATATAGAGAAAGCCATGATCTTGAAAGAACGTATAAGTTGCATAAGCAAGTGCATTTCGGATTCGCGCAACTGCAGCTATCTAAAAACAAAAAAGAACAAATTAAAAAGCAAAAGATACTGAAAGAAAAACAAAAATTCAAGACATTGATTCAAAAAGAAAAACAAAATTCAAGACGATGATTCTAAAATAACATAAAAGTAGGGAAGCAACACAAACCGTGTTTGTCCTGGGCCGAAAATGGATTCGATCCCTCAAAAACTCGAGAGTCAGTTTAGTCTTGGGAATTGGATACTTAGCCGCGTCAACTGTGCCCACGTCCAGGACTTTCTCAACCCGAAGCTCAACCTTCTGCTTAGTCCCTTCAGGCGGAATTTTAAGCGGGCCCTCAACGGACACTGATGTGCCAGTTGGCACCAGCTGGCCAAGATCGGCGACAGCCTCGTCCACAATAACTTGTAAGTTAGCCGAACAGGACCCGTCATTCACCTCCAAGAAAGCGAACAAGCCTTTGCCCTGTTCCCGGCCAGTTCTGACCCAACCTCCGATCCGCACTCGCTGCCCCGCTAGGCCAGCGCCTCCATCGGGTCGACTGACGATGGAACTGATCAATACTCGGTCAGAGAAAGGGTGCTTTTCAACAGTGGAGACTACTAATTCCGCGTTGTCCAAAGTCGTGGCTGCAAAAAAATGATGTAAATTAATAAAAAGTTGAGCAAGAGAATGGAGAAATTAAGGTCAGAGGTTACCCATAGCGAACGAAAGAGAGCTTTTTGGCAGCTACCCTTTTCTCCCGCCGGAAGAAGGAAGAGAATAAAGGAGGGTTAAGCTTTTGGGTTGGAACTTGGAAGGGTGTGGTTTAAGTATGGAGTGGATGAATCTGAAAACCCAAACGTGACTATGGCGTTGGTTGGAGACAAAAACATCGCATACGTTATCTTCATATTCCATTATGAAATTGCATGGCAGCGTTATTCTTAGGCCGAGTCGAATTTGGGTTTTGTTAGATTCTTTTCACGCGAATAACTAGACTTGTAACGATGAGAATTTAGGGCAAAGACTAGATTGCCACCTAAGGTTTTCTCTAATAACAAAATTTCACCTCTCAAACCACTCATTTTTATCTAATTTTTTAAATTTTTTTATAAAATAATTAAATTATTTTTTAAAAAATATATAAAATAATTTAATATTTAAATAAAATATAAAATTTTTAAAAAATATATAAAATTTAATAAAAAATATTCACCATCATCAATAATAATAACATCAAAAAATTAATTAGAGACAGGTTTATGATTTAAATAATTGATAAAACTGAAATCGACTATTTTCAATTTATTTTATCAAGGTTGACGGCACTTTTTGAACCAGAAAATGGGAAACCATCATTTAATTCATTTTTGGTTGTTATCATGGGTGACGGTTGTGTTTTTTTATTTTTTATTTTAATTTTTAATAATTTTTAAATATTTTATAATAATTTTAATATTGTTTTAATATTATTATTATTTTTCTAAATTTATTTTACTATTTTAAAATTCTTTAAAAAGTAAAATATTTTTTAATTATTAATATTTAATAATTAAGTATTAATTTAATTATTAATTATTAATTAATAAATAAATTTTTAAATTTTTTAAACAGAGAGGATAAAATTTTGCGTTTAGAATATGTCCTTGGCCTAAGAATTTATTGGGTGTGAGCCGTGACTTGCGGCGGTCAACATATTTATTGCAGCAAGGCCGTGTGCACGTGATAAAAGGCAAATACGCGCGAACGGGGGACGAAAGGCATTTTTAAAAGGGCAGGGCAGCGCGTATTTTTCCTGGTTGGATGATCAATTTATTTCTTTTAGTTTTTAATTAATTTTAAAATAAATTATATACTTTAATATAAGAAAATATTGAAAATAAAATTATGATTAAAAAAACCTTATTATAATAATAACTTATTAAAATCAATCCTTTTATATAAAAAATTTAAAAATTTGAGATTAAATAAAGATTTAAATTTATAATAAAACAAAAAAAATTATGACGCATTTTTATATATAAGACTTTTACAATTTAAAGTCTCTTATACTTCACGAGAAAAGATAAATTTCATATATAATATATAATGTGTTTATATATTATACTTCAATATGAAGATCGATTAAAGATGGAAAATTCAGTGAAAATAGAGAATGTACAAAGATATGTCAAAATAACATAGTTTATAAAGAATTTTTTTTCCAATGAAAAAGAGTTATAGCAACGTTGTACACATATTCTTGTAGAAATTACACAAGCTTAAATAAAGTATGTGTTAATACACCAACTCAAGTCCAAGTTCGATAAAATTCTCGTGTAATTTGTACACCAATTAAAAGAAATATACGAATTGTCAAAACTAGTTGACAATTCACGTTTTACTTAGATTGTGTAAAACTCATGTTTTCTTCAATCTTCTTAACATTCACAATACACTCACCAAAAAATACCAATAAAATTATACAAACTTAGCATTTAAACCTTAAACCGTAAAATAATAATAATAAAAAAAGAAAACTTAAAGCCTTAAATAAATCACATTCAAACCAATAAATGATCATAAAATTTTTGCAATATAGCAAGAAACATCGTCACGACTAACATGTTTTTCCATTTTGTAGAGTGAAAACGCTTCAAACATGTGAATACTAATTAAGAATGATGAACTTAACTTCAAAATACAAGGTAAATCTTAAATATTAAAGGTCAATTTATTGTATATAACCAAATTTTGATTGAAAAATGTCTTTGAGAGGTTGAGAGTGATTTTTCAAAATAATGGAGAATAATTGAATATTTAATTTACAGTTGATGATACAAACCTACTAGATGTCCTACTTTAGGAACCCAATCAATATAAACCCAAACCCACACTCTTAACAAAAGTTCAAATCAAACAAAAACCGAGATCCAGTTCCTATGAGACAGAGACAAAAGTAGATTGTAATGGAAAAATGCCATAACCTATTGTTTGAAAATAGATTAATACGTCAGATAATTGCTTGCCGCGAACCGTAGATTTGATAAGAATACATAGTTGTTCGAAGAACCCAAAGACAATCCTCTCTATTTTTATTCATCCATCGATTTCTCCCTCGAGTACAAAGTGTTTTTTCCATTTTAAATAATAAGATAAATAGCATCCTAGTAAGATAAGACTTTTTAACTAAATCCAATAGAATAATAATCAATATAATCTGAATAGGATAATAAACAAAGATAGCGATTTAAACTACTAATTCAATATGATTTGTATTTCTAAAATAAATAGATGGATTGATCTTATTTACTTAAAAATTTGTCTCAATTACAATTAAACAAGACTAAGATAGCGATTTAAAGTAAGCTAAACTCTAAAACTAAACAACCAACTCTTATAATTTGTGGTCCATGTAGTTGAAGACCCAATAACACCAATATGAGCTAATTAGGCTTGAACTATGTTGAATCATCTTGCTCCAAGCTCCAGCCATGCAGACCCACCCTTAAATTAAAGAAAAACACACCAAATCTACATTCCAGCTGAATAGAGGTGTTCTTGCTCTTGAGTGATGTTTCTAAACTATCATGATGCCTTCAAACCCCAACTACGTTTAAAAGTATATTTGAATGTCTTATTGCTTCTAGATCACATCATTCTCCCTTTCCTCGATAAGTTTGTCATCAAATCTTTGACACCACCTTCTTAAGGATGTGATTCAAAGTGTTTTGAAGTTGAAATCTTTTCTTTGCACATGAATTCTCAAATTCAATCACTGGAAGTGTTTTAACACTTTCTTTACCCACACGTTATTTTTTTTTTTATTTTTAATAATAAAGATAATAAGGAATCAAAGAATGACTACTAGGTAGATGTAGTATGCACGAAGAAAAGAAGAACATAGTCATAGTACTAAAGAAGAAAGAATAAAATAAACTAGAACAAACACTAATTAAACACAAATCATAAGGACAAACTTGAATAGAATCAAAAGAGATCTGATTTGAACATTTTTTTACGCAAAAATTGAATTCAGAATCACACAAATCATAAAATCAAATTTGTTTTTAAGACAACACATAAATAAAGGAAAACTCAAAACCCTAAAATTGAAAAATTAAGGATAAGTAGAATTGAATTGAATAAAATCTGATTTAAGTCTAGTTGTGATACCAAATAATCCAACCCGCTAGATGACTTGCTTTGGGAACCTAATCACCATAAACCCCAACTTGTGCTTTCAAGGAAAATTCAAATTACGTTTTAAATCAAACAAAAACCTAGACCCAATCCCTAACGAACCTAGATTGATGAAAAGACGTCACAATTTATTGTCTAAAAATATATATTGATAAATTAGATAGTTACTTGTAGAAAACCCTAAGTTTGATAAAAAAAAAAATATAGTTATTTGAAGAACCCAGAGATAATCCTCTATTTGTATTTATATTAATTTCTCCTCTTAATACTAAGTGTTTTCACGTTTTTAAATAATAATTTAAACAATATGTTATTAAAAATACGACTTTCTAACTGAATCAAATATGAATAATTTTAATCTCAATAAAATAATAAATAAAGATAATAATTCTAAACAAAATAGAAAACTATTAATTCTGCATGATATTTTTAGAATAAATAAATAAATCGGATGTCTGAAATGCATCAATACATTTAAGACTCAAATAACACTAATATGAGTTGATTAGGTTTAAAACACGTTGAATCATGTTGCTCCAAGCCCCAATCATGCGGACCAAACTCTCAAATTAAAGGAAAATGCATAAAATCACTGTTTCAGCTCGAAACTCTTCAAATCGAAGTGTTCATACTCTTGAATGATATTGTTAATAGGTTGTGATGCTTAAAAAATCTAAGTTTAAGAGAATATTTGAATGAGTCTTGTTGCTCGTATTACTGTATAAGATCAAATCATTTGGTCAAACTCGAAATTGATGGTTATATAAATATAAAAATAGAAGATCGGGTTATTTTTTATAGAGTTCTTTAAAGTTTTGTTCTTTTAAATAATATCCCACAATTTTTGGTTATATTAAAATAAAAAACAAAACAATTAAAAAATGGTCTTTGAAGAGTAATGGCGCAGACTCCAGGTCCGAGAATTCGCATATCGGGCTGTAACCCGGCCTTATCTGTTTGAGAATCAAACCTACTATAAATAATCAGCCAAAACCCTAACCTTAACCCTAAACTTCCTAGTCTTTTGCGGGAAAGGAAAGAGAAGGACAGCAACTTGCAGCAGCAGTACGTTTATAGTAATCAGCAATGGGTAAATTCAAAACACCGGCGTACTTTAGCTTCAGATCTATTGTTTAATATGTTGATGGTTTTTTTCGTTTGAATAAAAAATAGTTCCTGATAATTTTGTTTATACTTGACTTGGCTTGATGCTTTATCAGGTAAGGTGCACGGTTCTTTAGCTCGTGCTGGTAAGGTGAGAGGACAAACTCCAAAAGTTGCTAAGCAAGACAAGAAGAAGAAGCCACGCGGCCGTGCCTACAAGCGTATGCAATACAACCGCCGTTTCGTCACTGCAGGTAGTTCTTGTCCTAATTCTATTTATTTACTTTTAATTCTGTATCTTATAATGGCTCTTCATTAGGATGTTCTTAGATTT
Source organism: Anacardium occidentale (assembly GCA_026122585.1). NCBI lineage: Eukaryota > Viridiplantae > Streptophyta > Magnoliopsida > Sapindales > Anacardiaceae > Anacardium > Anacardium occidentale. Next base: position 7,992 of record JAJEJH010000026.1, read on the forward strand.
AAGCGGTTTTTTTTTTTTTTTTTTGCCCATTCGGATATTTGAATTAATTTTTTATTATTAGAAATAGAGTTACATTATACTCCATCAGGTTGAACAAATTGGTTGATAACAGTTCTGTTTTTCACTAAGGAAATGTATTTTTTATTTTTGGCTTTGTAAACATGAATTGTAACTTGAATTGGTACTGTTATTTGCACGGAACCCAATTGAGAAGTGTATTCTTGAATTTATATAGTTGGTGTTTTGGCTGGTTCTATTTGCATATTCTGATGATTATTGTTTGTTGAATTTGCAGTTGTTGGTTTTGGAAAGAAGAGGGGTCCTAACTCATCAGAGAAGTAAAAGCTTGAAACGATGAAGAGTTAGATAGGTCCAACCACTGCTTGGTTTTTTTTTTATCAGTTTTTTTAGTTGTTTAGATTAGTTAAGACTTGTTATGGTGAATTACTTACTGATATAATGGTTTAATTTGTGTTGATTTCAGTGTTAGTTAAATGCCACTCAATTTTACTTTCCAAATTTTATGTGTTGTTTTTTGTGTGCATGGAATTAAGAAGCTTGTGATACCATCAGTATTTTTTTCCTCTGTTATCCTTAGACAGCCTAAGGAACCTTTGAGCTTAAGAATCTGCTTAAGAGTATTTAATCTATTCCAAGAGTTATTATCATTGAGCTTTCATAAAATGATGAAAGCCTAATTGGCCTTAAACACATACATTAATGGTTTCCATTTTTAATGTGTCATGGGTTGAACTCAAGCATTGTTCATGACTTTCAACAAATTACTGAGATGAGTAGTTTACTGATTTTTTTAGGCTCTTAATTATTTGTGTAAAAGAGTTTTCACATAAAATTTTTTTCCAGTTAGAATTTAATTTCACAGTTGTAAGTTTAAGGGGAGTATTTTTTAGCATTTGAAAGACCAGGACTCAGACCTATTGGATCAAACCCCCTGGGTGGTTCAAGTCTTTCACTCCTTGTATTCAACCTCTAGTCCTGTTCGGTTTCTGCCTGGCTTTCCAATCTTACATCTCACCCTTGCTTCACAATACTTTAAAATCTCATAAAATTTCCAAATTTCTCATCATCGTTTGTATGTTTTTGTGGTACTCACGAGGAAGGGTGAAATTACTACCACTTTTGATTGTTGATACTTGTGGGCGTATATCATGAAGAGATGTTGAAGATAAGGACCAAGTGAAATGTTGTGGCTTTGCTAGTTGATTACTGAAAGCTCCTCTATATGCTTTTCTGCTTTCATTCCAGGGCGTGTTCGACTGTTTGTTATTGGATCTATTCATGTTAGACCTTCAAATCATTTTAGCAGCCACTACATATATGATACAGTGAGGTGAGGGAGGGATAGTTGAAAGTTCCGGGATGTTTGATTGATGAAGATTATTATGGAGCACTGGCCGATTATATACTGGAGCTTCCAGTGATGTTCTACAAAGTCGATAAATTAAAATTGCTCATTCAAAGTTGGTCTTGGTCAGAAATATGTCAATCAAAGAACATTAATATTGCTCATTCAAAGCTGATTTAGATGTGTACATAAAATTAACAGGGTACACGATCATCGTAATGTAGCAGCTACTGTGAACTGTTGAACATCCCACTGGTTCGTCCTGACAATTCCTTCTTGATGCCTCCATAATTTTAGGTTTCGATTTTCTTCAAATTAAGGCCTCAATGATTTCAAAAGCCCTTCACGATTTTTATCATTACCATTACTTTCATGTTTTGTTTTGTCAATACAAGGCGAAAATTAAGGGTATAGCAGATGCTGTCTGTTGTGGAGAAGAGCTCAGGGGCCTTTCATTAGCAACATCGGCACAAATGGTATGAGTTGGAAGTCGTCTGTAACCTGAAGTTAGATTCAAGGATTGTTTTTACGTAGGCCAAAGGATTAATTCATCCCCGGAGTTTTCTTCAGTAATAACTTTTTACTTGTTATTTTTTTTAAATCTAAACATTTATTCATTAATCAAAACTAAAAATTAAATTTAACGATTAATTGTTAAATATTAATGGATAAAAAAGAATTTTTATTTTTTTAATAATAAAATATAAATATAATAAATAATATAAATATAAATATAAAATTTTAAAAATATAAAATTCAAAAATTTTAAAAGTAAAAGTTAAAAAAAAAAGTAGTTACTGTTGGGGTTGTGACTGCCTAAAATTGAAGTAATTAACCTAAAAAAGTTTTGTGATTCATAAAGCAGTTATATTTGATTGTCTTCTTCATCAATGGTGGTCGAAAGCAATCGTTAGGCACAGGGCTAGCTTGGATTGAATTCGAAGATTAAACTCAAATATATATATATATATATATATATATATATATATATATTGATTCATTTGTTATGACTTGATTCGTATTTAGATTCATATTGATCGAATTTTTTATAGTGAAGTTCGGATTTGTGTTCGATTCAAATAATTCGATTTGTATTTGATTTGTATTCGCATTCGCATTTGATTTATATAGTTCATATTTATGTTTTATTAAAAACTATAATTAATAAAAATAGTTTAAAAAATTTATTTAAGTTCAAGTTCGTATTTGTGTTTGGTTGGTATAGTTCGTGCTACGGTTTGTGTTCGTCGATTTTCAAAATCATAGTTTGAGTTTGTATTCATATTCGGATTCGAACAATTTATTTTAAACTCATTCAAATTGAATATAAAAACGAATCTAAATATATTCAGTTTAAATCTAACCCTAAGGCTGATCATTTTCGGCCACCATAGATAGCAAATTTTCAACATTCACCGTCATCTACTTTTTTTAATTTTAATTTTTATATTCTAAAAAAAAATTATTTTATATTTTAAAAATTTTATTTGATATTTGATATTTAAATATTTTTTATATTTTTATTATGATTTTTTATATTTTTTATAAAAGTATTTTGATTATTTTCAAAAATTTTAACAGACATGAAAAATGTGTGACGGGTGGGTATTTGAGTTTTCTAAAATTGACAAGTAAGATTTTGTCGTAAAAAAAAAGTTTTGGGTTGAATAAGTTCTTTTGCCTTTCATGTATTGCATGGGAGCAAGATTTGTAGAGGTGATAGTAGAATTCTTGTTGCATAATGAACTTAAAGGCTCCGATTATTATTATTATTATTATTTTGGTTAGCAGAGAATCTTTATCCGAGTCAACACCTTTCGATCACATTAAACTTGTATACCCTTCGACTACCTTAGGCTTATAACCTTTCAGCCTCCTTAAGTGACTAGCCCTTCGGCCTAGTTCAACTACTAACTATGCCAAGCAGAAACAAACTCCACATGAATAATTGGCCTTACAACTGTTGCATCAGGTAAACTTAAAGCTCTAATTCTAATATAACATCAAAGAGATTTGATTCCAAAACTTATTACCATATACCGTTTGGGAAGCTTCCTTTATTGTCATTTAAGCTATCCTAGGGGCTAAAAGACTTCATTTTGATAGATACTGAATTAATTACATGGTTAAAGGCAACCGTCAACTGTTAGATATGAATGATTATACATTCTCATATTAGGCTTTCGGTGAGAGAAGAAAGAGAGGACACGATCGAATAACTTGCTTAGGAAATTTCTCTTATTTGTTAGAGATTTCAAATGCAACTGTATCAGAGAGTCCAAGTTCCGGCAATTTGCTTAAATTGAACCCTGTATTTAATGAAAGGCGCCTTCATCTAACTTCAACGGAAAAGGGAAGAACATGAGAACTTTGATTCATAGTAATTGGCAAAAGGACATGATTTTTGAGCAAATCTGAGAATTCTTGGACCTAGCTTATTAAATTCATTGCAACTACTACAAAGACCATACATATTATATTTGAAGCAAATTCAAACACAAAGTTATAGGGTGTAATTACTTATATTAAATCAAATTTACAGATAATTATTCCTACTGGTTTCAAGTCAAAAGCAGTTTAATATAGTGGTAGTGCATAGCATTAAGTATAATCCTTGCCTCAATATCAATAATGTACCTATGACTCACAATTCGTCGTGCAGGCTTCCCTTCAACAAGGGAGCCTTGGGTTGATTTTCCAAGAGGTATCTTGAAGCCAATGATGCATGTAGGGCAGCTCCGTACGGAAGTGCATCTTCGTTGATCCTGAAGTGAGATGAATGAGCTGGTTCAAACTGCCCTTTCATCTCATCGTTCATACCAAGGTAGAAGAAGTATCCTGAAACTGCCTCTGCGAAAAATGAAAAGTCTTCCGAACCCATCGCCGGTTGCTTTTCTTTGACGTTTTGAAGACCCAGCATGTCCTCTGCAACATTTAGGAAGTACTTATGCAACTCCTTGTTATTTACAGTCACTGGGTAATTGATTTGATTATTTGCATTAAAGTTGACTGTGGCGTTGCACCTATGCACACTAGCTTGTTTCATGATAACCTGTCACTTGAATTGCAAGAGTATTAGCACCTATGGGAGAATATTATTTAAGAAACAACTCCAAGAGTTCTGTGATCCTATTTTTCAGCCAAAGGGAAAGAAAGCAGAATAACAAATAGAGTGCAGAATAAATTTCAACTGTAAACTTAAGGTATCCTATCAATGAAGAATGAAGACACGAAGCAAATCAGGATCAGTTGACGAGTATACCTCTTCAATTCTTTCCTTTAGTTGAACAAAGCTTTCTTTTGAAAATGCCCTGAATGTGCCACCTATTGTAACAGAATCAGGAATAACATTGAAGGCACCACCTCCTTGAAACTTTGCCACAGTAACCACCTGCAAGATTATGCTTTATATTGAAATCGCCAAATGGAAAAGCATTGCCATGTGCTGGGCACCTCTGAAGCATCTTATTATTCTACTTCCATTTGTTTAGTAAATGATTTGACAGAACATTGAGAAGAAAAGTGTTAATTTATTCTCCAGATAGGAAGCAATGAACATTCTATATGGAAATGTCTATCTTACGATCGAATTTGAAGACAAGAATAATTTGAAACTATTTACCTTTTGACTAGACCTGAGGACTAAACAAGTGATACTACTTCCAAATGGTAGTAAAATCCTTAGTCATCGGGATAAGACCAGGAATGACATGCAGAGGAGTCAAATGTTAGAATAACAATAAAATGTAAAGGGGTCAAAAGGAATAACAATGAAATAGTCCACTCCTGTATGAAAATTTTAATAACTTTAGAAGGGTCAAGTGACCCGCCTTGACCCCTCTTCCCTCCATCCCTGCTTAGTCAACTATTGTATTACATATTCAAATTTGTTCCCTAAGGTTTTTTTTTCTATGGCGAATAGCAATGGTATAATCATGAAGAAACAAAGTTGAGGGAATCAAACTTTTCAATCAAAGAATATGCATATCAAATAATAGAATATAGGGTCAAAGACTTGATGACAAAACTAAAACAGGTTTAAATCATTCTGTGAAATCATAGGATATATGGTAAAAGGCTACCTACCTGTGAATCCAAGGGATCAGTTTCACGAGAAATTAGATGTTGCAAACTAACAATCACATTAGACGCTGCTAAGATTGGATCTATTGTATGCTGAGGAATGGCAGCATGCCCCCCTTTTCCACTAATTATTGCCTCAAAGAAACCACTTCCAGCTAAAATAGGGCCAGGCCTGGAGGCTACTGTGCCAACTGGGAATTTCGAAGAGACATGAAGCCCAAAGATGGCATCAACGTTCTCCAGCACGCCAGCATCTAACATCTGCTTTGCTCCACCTAATCCCTCCTCGGCTGGTTGGAAAATTAGCACAACTGTTCCCTATCAAAACCACAAGAATTTTTCACAATACTTTCTACTTAACAGAGTGGGTACTTGCATTACTACTCATGGGCTAACAGATAAAGCGACATACACATCCATATATGCAAAAAATCATATTTTATCTTGATACAAGCTTTCATTTGAGAGACAGGCTTGTAATTGTTATGCATAAAAAGGAAATGGTAAATGAAATATATAATGATAAGACATGATTTTAGATGCACGCACTACATATAATTTAAAATCTCATTTAAAATTAGATCAAGAAAGGATAGAAATTTGTATATGATAAAATAAATGTTACTTTTTTCAGCAAAATGGACATTTCCCAGTATAAATGACATAGCACAATGGCACAGAAGGGACAGCAGGAACTTCTCAAGTATGGGGAACCCTTCAATAATGTCTTACCTGGCAATGTGAAATGTTACATTTGAGCAATAATATTACTGCCTCAATTGCAAAGTTTATGCCAGTGACAATTGCACCTGTAACATTTCACTCTTTTACAATTGGCGTGCCAGACAAACAATTGAAGAATTAAGCACAAAATGCAAAGTGGGATATTTATAATCTGGTGGATTTTATATTTCCAAGAAGGTTCCTAGTCCATGACATGCAGTAGACTTCCTCTAGGCGAACTTGCAATTCATACACCCACATACAAATAAACATATGTTTATAACTATATTTGTCCACACATCATCACCAATCTTTGCCACAGTTTATTAAGTGAAACAAACTTAAAAGCACACTGATAATCATTTACCGTTAGTGTAGTCAGTAACAACTCATTTACAAGTCAAACCTACATATTACATTAATGCAGAGTTCATGATGTGATACACACTACAATGTCTGTATAGTCAAAGTCCGCAGATGAAGGGAAGAAAAAAGTAAAAAATGAAAAAAGGTGAAAAGATAATGGTTGAGGACAGACCATTTGTTGTAACATCCTAGCTCACTAGCCCAACCCACTGTCAAAATATTGTCCATTTTGGACACATAGTCCGTCACAGTTTTGTTTTTTAGACTTTGCAACTTTGATAATTTTGAAGCTCACATGCTATTTAACTGATCTTCTTTTATCATTCCCAAGTGATGTGAGATGTCCACACATACCTAACATCTCTCTCATGTTTTATTCATGTGGGATTTACCCGGAGATGTTACCATCTGAATGTTTGGTTATAAAGTGATAATAAAACAAAACTGAATGAGATAGATTTACAATTCCTCCAATCGTAAAAACACAATCCCCCCAAGGCTGGATGGATGAGAGACTGAAAATAGCCTATTGTAGGTGAAAATCATTTATGATTTTACTCTTATCACATATAATCATTAAAAAATATAGATATGACATTGGTCTTTCTCACTTCCCTCTTCAAGGATCACCAAGAAGTTTGAAGGGAAGTCACTCTCCTTTCCATCCTATCTACCAAATACATATTTTTTTTTTTTGCCTTCCCCTCTATGCTTTCTCCTCCCATCCTTATTTCTTCCCTCCAGTCAGATAGAGAGCTAGTATCTACAAATCAGAATATGTACTCAAATGGAAGATGGTTTAAAGCCTTCTAGGGAAATCAACATAATCCATTCAGTTCTGCATGTCAGACATGTCAAGAGACCATGCAACAAATTCTAATGGGACTACCTGATACTTAAAAACACAAGTGATCATAATGTTCATGCAATTAAACAATCCTATGACATCAAGATATCAAAAGTCCCACAACAAGTGATTCAGATAATAAATAATCATACTATGACATACACAAGGAATTAATGCAGTGCAGAAAATTTGTCAATTCAATGAAGACAAAAAAGCAGTAAAGGAAAAAGGAAAAAAAACCTTCAATTCATCGCGATGCTTTTGAAGTATCTTTGCAGCACCAAGAAGCATAGCAACATGAGCATCATGCCCACAAGCATGCATCTTACCAGGAACTTTACTCTTGTACTCCCACTCTACAGCTTCCTGTTTCAACACTAGCACAGTAACATAAACATCTGTATTTCGATGATCACAACTCAAACACAAGTTATGCTAGTCACCATGTTAGCTAGCGATAGAAGTTTACAGAGACAATAATTAAAGCAATCAACAGGTAAATTTCAAAACTAACCTCCATAGCTAGAGCATCCATATCAGCTCTGATTGCAACAAAAGGCGGTTCACCAGTCCCAATATAACCAACAATACCAGTTACAGCAACTGGGTATCTATAAGGGATGCCTATCTCATCAAGCTCAGCTCTTATAAGTTTACTAGTCTCAAATTCCTCAAAACCAAGTTCAGGATTCTCATGTAGTCTCCTTCTAATGCTCACCATCCAATCAAAAATCTCAGGTTTCCTGGCAAAGTCGAGGAATTTGACAGGCAATTTAGCGATGTCATCTGCGCTTAAAGATAAAGTGGGGGAAGTGGGTGTTGGCATAAACAAGTAAAGAGTAAAAAAGAAAGACAGGATATTGGAGAAAGCCATGGATTATCGATGGGTTGATGGAGACTATGAGGAGTTAGAGAGGTAGAACGCTGTCTCTAACTTTGGGAAACACACGCATTATGAAAAAAGAATAAAAAAAACCATAGAAAGTCCAAGAAAGGTGAGACCAGCTGGTGGAAATCGAAGGTAATTTTCAGATGGGGAATGGAGTGTGATGTTTAGTTGTATATCCAAAACTTAGTCAAATTAAAATGTTTTTTTTTTTTCTATTTTAAATTAATATTAAGGCATCTTAACCCATAATTATAATTCCTTTTTATTAAAATAATAATTTTTAAAGGATTATAAAAAATAACCACAATTATTTTTAAAAAAGCTAGTGTTTTAAATTTATAAGTTAAATTTGATGGATTTGATTATCATTTTAATGATTTAGTTGTAGTCGTGGTTGGAATCAAAGAGAGTAGGAATGCATTTACATAAGACTAAATTAATATTTAGGCAAATTGGTTAACGTAAGCAAGCTTTTGTTTGGATTTTGATAATATATGATAAGTGTTGGGTATATATATACATTTGTGGTCATTTTTGTATTATTTAAAGTTAAATTTTATGATTTTTTTTTTATTCAAACAAATTCAAAATCATGAGTTTGTATGTCAAGTTTTATAGGATTTTGATGATTTTTAGGTTAAATTAATGAGAAGCAAGATTAAAGGCACCTAGGAAAATCAGATGAAGATTCAAACCAAAACATAAAAGAAGATGGTGAACTAAGTGCTAAAAGATAAAAACTTCAGCAATTTTTGGTGTTTTTTTTATTTTTTTGAGATTTTCATTCAATTAGAATTTTAAAATTTAAAACTGGTTCTTGGCAAAATTGTAGTTAACATCTCAAACTATCCAGAAAAGTATTATGAAAAAAAATTTTGAATTTGTTTGTGCTTCTAATTATTGTTGTAAAGTCAGCTCTAGAAAATATATTCTTAATAATATTTTTTGTATGACCATTGAGAACTAAAATAAACACAATTTGAGGATCCGATATTAAAATTGGGTGATTTAAAAGCCAAATTCATTTAGATATCCTAGGCTACAACTTTCATACAAACCTCAAGTCCAAAAAAAAGTCGTTTTATGCTTTGAAATTCTGCTACAACACCAATGAGTGATGAAAAATCTAGAGTAACACTCAAAAGTACCAAAATACGAGAAATTACATAAGCTCAAGGCCGCAACTCTGGGGCAGAAGAAATCCTAATTCTACAATGAATTTGGAATCCTAATTCTACAATGAATCTTATTTCGTAAACCCTAGCATATAAATAGAAGCTTAAAAACTCACAATATGGAGAGCTGATTGAATGAATTTTCATAGGCTCTTTCTTTAATTTTTAGCTTGTTTTTATATTGTTTTGCATCCAATTAAATAAAATCCAGTTTGTTACTTTGGGAGATTATAAGGAGACTGTCAATATAATTCAAAATTGTTCTTTATTTAGTTTTCCTTTCTTGAACCTTATCATGTTTACTTCGAATTATTGCTTTAATTTTGTCTTTATTATAAACTAAATATCCTTAGCTAAAATTAAGGATTAACTAATTTAGGAATTTGTCAAATATTTTTATTGTGATCAAAGATTATGTTATTTCATGATGAGTATGTATTATATATTTAATGTCTATTAGATAACTATTTATTTTTATTATTTTATATATATAATGCCTTAATATTTATATAAATAATATCACATTTAGAGTTTAAAGTTTACGAGAAAATTAAAATAACTCGTTAAATCTAACTTTTCAAAGCCTTAAATTGATGTATGTAAATCAAGATATTTCAAATGTAATATCATCAATATAAACATAAAACACTCTTCCTGTATAAGCTATGTCCGAACGCTTGAAAAGACTTATTATCCATACCATCAAACTGAACTCGTTCAGCTCATCTTCGGCTTATTATGCATATTTACTAGTTAGTCCAAAGTTATATATAAATGGGTTAAATATTGCATGGGTGCTTTCAACTTATTATGCGCACTATTACCTCTCATTTGAATTAAACATTAAACTAAGTTCTTTCGAGTAGGGTTTACGGTTATGTAAAATAAGATTATAGTTTTGTAAAATAAAAACTAGGGGTTTATATAATTTTCCCATAAACCTTGAGTCGTTTACCATCAACTATAAATCTAGTACTAAATATGTAAAGCTATACACACACACACACACACACACATATATATATATATATATATATATATATAAATGTTTATGATACGTAAAAAGTGTTACATATGTAAATCATGATTTTATAGATTTCACACAATATCATGTATAAATTATGTATAATAATAAATAAAATTATATTATCGTAAACCTTAAACTTTAAATCTAATATTATATATGTAAATCAAGACATTATATTTATAAATATATGTCATATGTGAAGGTGCTACGTATGTAAATCAAGATGTTTTATATACAAAAATTCAAAAAAACTTTGGTTAATACCAACTAAAACAAACAAATTACAACTTAGATGAAAACATGATTCAAATTTTTGAATATTATGTGTACTAGAAGATTACCCTAACCCCTTGTTTAAAATTCTAATTTACCACATTATACATAGTGAAATTCCATTTAGCTCTCATTACAAATAATTAATTATGATAACCCTCCATTATGTATAGTAAAATTTAAAAAAAAAAAAAATTCCGAACCTATGGATGGTTATATTACACTTACCCACGTTACACATACGGGGTAATTCTATATGTAATGTTGAAATTGAGTCAACAATTCATATATATTATCCAATTTATCTAAAAATCGATTTTAGTTCGTATAAATACATCTCAATTCTCTTTAATCTCAACCATATTCACAACTTTTTCGCCAAAACAAAAATCAAATCCTTTAAATTCAATTTATAAAGTTAAAATTATACATTTTTTGTTAAAACAATTTAATCTTAAATAATTGTATTAATACAATCATTTAGCATTAATTATGTGTAAGGTAGCATGGAAACAATAACAAATAACATTTTTTTTTCCTATTTATCTTTATAGTGAAAGGTTGATTTATTGGATGTAATCGACTTTTGCCCAAAGAAGGCGAAGAAATTAAGATTATGTTTTAAAAAACGTAGGAGAAAAACTGAAAATTCAATTTATATATAAAGATAATTTTATCATACTGAAATCTATTAGTTATATGAGTATAAGCATGAAACGTATAATAATTTTAATATGGATCATTTAAAGTGGTTATTTTAATTAATATTTCGCTTCATTTTGTCAATCGAGTTTCAATATTTTCAAATAAATGATATGAATTTATGACTTTAAACTAATTTTAAAACATATTAAAAGTTTTATTTTCAAAATTGAAAAACAAGAATTAAATTAAATTTTAATCTGCTAGTCATTAGTTGTTGGAAAATTAATTAAATTAACCATTTTAAGGTGGCGTATATGATTTTTAACAACATTTTAAGGATTATATGAATATAATCAAGAAGACTAAAAATACTCGATCCTTACCCTAATATTCTCATCCGTTTACTCTCATTTCCACCAAGATTTCTAGCAAAATTCCATTACGAAATTCAACAAAATTTGTTTTTCAAATCTAGGGAAGTAATTTTAAGAATTCATGTGAAATTCAGTCTTTAAGATTATAAGAATTGATATGAAATGATCATTCCATAACAACAATCCACATTTGCTAAGCAAATGATAAAGATTGAATATGAAACACTCATCCTCACATTGTTTGTTCCACAAAAGATTTCAAAAAAAATTTTAAATCCATACCTCTCGTATCAAGGGGTTTATTATACTTATAATTATAGTGAAACAAGCTCTATACTTGCATTTAAAGATTCCGCCAAACAGATTTTATCCTGAATCTATCTTTGCATTGTTTGTCAATGTAACGAGACCACACTTGTCATCGCAATGGCCTTATGACATCAATGACATGTGAAAATTGTTAGATGGTCTCACAAGTGCTAGCCTATGTGAATAGATTGAGTATAGATAATGTTATGGAAAGAAAATTTTTTAAGAGGAAATTTTCTCTCCTTTGATGTAATATACGGCTAAGGTTAGAAGTTCTGAGATATATCTCAATTTATATAAGACATCTCATAACTTTAACTCACTCTATTTACATATTATCCCTAACTCTAGGGTAGTTGCGCTTTGATCTCAAACATTTGATTTCTCTTAACTAGGCCTAACAATATGTCTAATATTTATTCCTAAATATTATGACATATTTTCAAAGACCGTGTGACTCATAAATTCGTTAATAGGTTGGCAATGAATCGTGATTAATCTATAATTAATCATCTCTTTAATTATGGGTTATGAGTGATTTTTGGTCGACATCATAATCATCTAACAAATAGGGAATCAGTATTAATCGATTATACATTTTAATAGTATAATTACCATACAATCAAATCATTTCATCGTACTGATATCTTATCAAGAATGAGGTATAATAATAGTTTCTACCTTAGTTCTCTTGTCTCCCTGATTTAACTTTTGAGGCAACGATTGGGTAATTATTAGATTCAAGCATCAACTTAATCTCCATCATGATTACAAATTTAATTGGTCATAGTTATTTTTCAAATAGCACCATGAGAATTAGCATTGTACATCCACTTATGCAATGGATCTAATGTTTGCAAAGTAAGTCTCTCAGATCTAATGACCCACATCGGGTGGAATGTAATATTGCATCTTCGTTCATTGCTCGAATCTCAATCCCGTGATCATGATAAACTTGTATGGACTAAATTGGACACCAATGCCATTGATTTGGGACCAAAGTTGATCAGCAGTAATTGCCACCCTCAATATCTCCCTCAACATCATTGAGTGGAATAAAACTTCATGTGCCTCAAAAAATGTCCTAAACACGTCACACTAAACAACTTCAGTTGCCTCTTTAGTGTCTCCTTAACCAACGAAATAGTGTCTTGGGTACCACGTGTCTTCACTTGTGCCCAAAAGTAATGTTTTGGTGGATATCTAAGTATCCTAAGGGGATACTCTACTTTGTGCCTCTTCATCTCCTATTTCATTGCTACCATCTGTATAAAACAAACAAATCATTAAATTTAGTTTAAAAATAAATGTTTATTTAAAGAAATATAAATTCGAAAACAACGTATCAAATAACATTAAATTTTTTTGAAAGGTTAATAGAGAAACACCTTTTAACATGGAAAATATCATAAAACCCTTTAATATGAAAAACTTCAAAAAACACTCAATCATGCGTGTTATTAAAACACAAGTATTGGACAAAAAAAAAATCGATAAATCCTTATTCTACCGATGCTATACATTTCCTAAAGCTCCCAATGTTACAAAAACTAATAAAAACCCCCACACCTTCCACTAATGGTCAAAGTTTTGAAAGCTAACAAATAAATCTTCATCGCCAACCTCGATCACTACACGTGATACAAGTAGCTACTGTAAAACACAAATGGTGGTTGAACAATCTCTTGTTTTACCCGTGATATGGTTTCCTACCCTTTACTTCTCTAAAAACTAACAAAACCCCCCAAATCCATCCCCTCTGCCTCCAGTCAAAGTTTTGAAAACTAACAAAATACACTCTCCATCCCCAACCTCGACTATCATAAGTAATACAAGTGGTTACTACAAATTACGATTGATGGTCAAACAATCCAATTTCTAATTGTTTCACGCACAAATTCAACCATAACGTGTTTTCACTTATTCTTCACTTATTCTGATAATTTTATTTCAACAAATTTTATAAAAAATATGAACGAATCAAGTTTATAATTTAAAATATATTCAAAAGTTCTAACATTTAAAAACGCCGTTAATTAATACAACATAACTTGAAACTCATTTTTATTATTGGGATTTGTCAAATTTTGCTTTGGTTTTTATCGAATTTTGGGTAAAAATTGTCTCTCGTGATGCGGATTGTGAGCAACTGTATACCATTCATGCATGGCACCCTTTATATACCAAAAACATTTTTATCATTTCTGAATCATTTTAAGTTGATTTGGCTTGACGAGTACAAGCAACCTGCATGGCACAGTTGGTTGAGTATGTGCGAATAATTTTGTATAAAAGACTTTTAAAAAAAATAATTATTTATTTAAATTAATTTCCCCTGGTCCCTCCCACCCAAGACGGAGAAAACGGCAGCTTATTTTTGCCGGAGGAAGGTAAATAATGTCAGTGAAGGCCGCATAGAGTCATGAACCAACTAGTGGTTGCCACGTGGTAACTCAACGTCATCTCAAACAGCCATATAAGAACATATCGCCTCCCCAAATCAATTAATTAATTCTCACAGGTACTAAATTATATTTTATTTGTTTATTTATATATATTAATTTTATGGTCTGCTTGTTAGTTGAAATCGAGCTTTATCGTTGAGAGAGATTAGGTGTTTGGATAACATTCTATCAGGGAAGATCGAGAGTTTTGAACGATCGCAGAGGATCAACCATGTTTAATCGGCTTTTTGGGAAACCTAAACAGGAAACCAATACCCTAACAACGCTTGACAAGTTAAATGAGGTATTATTTATTATTTTTCACTTTTTTTTTAATTATCTACCCATGTTTTTCGTTTTTTAATTTTTTTTCTGTTGTTAACTTGTTCCTATTGTTTTCCATTTTGTACTGGGTTTACGATTTCATTGTCATTTGGCAGAGGAATTAATTAATTAGAGCGTGTTGGTTGAACAGTGGGAGTAACCGTTTATTATGATTGAAAATTTGAGTATTTCTTGTTGCATTAGATTTGAAGGAAGTTTTGGGAGTTGGAAATAAAACAAAAAACAATTTATATAAAGGATGATGTTTCTTATTATTCAATACTGGAAGTAAAGTGGTGTTTAATTGTGATTTATTTAATGCAACTGAATATTTATTCATGCTTTTTCATTGATATGATATGATGCGACTGTTGGTATGGTTGTTTCTATGTTGTTTCATTGGGCGTAGTGTGTGTGAAACTGTTTCTTTTGTGCATCATGTAGACTCTTGAAATGCTTGAGAAAAAGGAGAAAGTACTCCTGAAAAAGGCTTCTACTGAGGTTGAAAGGGCCAAGGAATACTCCAAAGCAAAGAACAAAAGAGGTACAGCTGAGTAGTGCAAAGAATTTTTCTTTTGGGATTTTTTCTTTTGAATATTATTAGTGTGAAAAGTGATTATGTAGATTTCAGTCTGTTATCTTGTTTGTTTGCCTGGGTAGTTTGTAAATAAAATCTCCAGGCCATGTATGATTACTGGCTTGCTATTTACCTGGGCTGAATGCATGCAGCTGCTATACAGTGTTTGAAGAGGAAGAGGCTATATGAACAACAGATAGAGCAGCTTGGGAATTTTCAATTGCGCATTCATGATCAGGTGAGCATGGAACTTTGTAATCAATGTTTAATCTTTGTTGCACCAGCTTATACTAAATTGCTATTATGTATAATGTCACAGATGATTTTGTTAGAGGGTGCTAAAGCCACAACTGAGACTGTAGATGCATTGAGGACAGGAGCTGCTGCAATGAAGGCAATGCAGAAAGCAACGTATATATCCGTTTGGCTTCATCTTGTTTATTTGTTGTTGCCAGAGTTTTCAGTTCTATCATGCATGCTATTGTTTTTAGCATCTTCATTGTGCATGGAGTGGAATCAGTTAAATGACATGTTTTCTTTGTTTCAAAATTTCCCCCTTTTCCTTTTTAATTATTTTGCATTGTACAACTGGTCAAATTTGTGTTGCCTGGTAAGTTTTTGAAATTGAAACATGGTCTCTTCTGCAGTTTGCTTGCCACTGGAGAAGTTAAAAATATATACATATATAGCTGAAACCTTTATGTGTATACCAGAGTGCTTGTTTTATTCTCAATTTATGTCTAAGTTTCTCTTTTTGACCAATGTTCAATCTGGCGATACCATTCACAGTTATTTTGCTTAGACACGAGTGGGTGATGCACTTTTATTAGGGAAGGCAAAATATGTCTTCAATTATATCTTGATTCATGAAGGACATGGAGAATCATATAAATACATCACCATAGACTTTAGATGAAAATTGTGATAATGCCTAATGTGTGGAAATGGTGAGTTGTTTGCAGGAATATAGATGATGTGGACAAGACCATGGATGAGATCAATGAGCAGACTGAGAATATGAAACAGATCCAGGAAGCATTGTCAACTCCTATTGGTGCAGCTGCCGATTTTGATGAGGTTATTATTTTCTTGATGTGTATTGAAATTCTTACAGAAATTCTATTTTTATTTTTTTTCTCTGTTCTTCTATATTTTCTGAAAGAAACTCTAAACATTGTTGCCATTTTTGGCAACACAGGATGAGTTGGAAGCAGAACTTGAAGAACTGGAAGGTGCAGAGTTGGAAGAACAGCTCCTTCAGCCTGCAACCACAGCTCCAGTGGTTGCTCCTGCTGGCAGGCAGCAAGATCGCCCTGTTCCACAGAAGCAGACAGCTGAGGAAGATGAACTTGCTGCCTTACAAGCTGAGATGGCACTTTAAGCAGGTTCCTAACCCTCCCTCTTTTCTTTAATTCAATTTTCCACTTCATTTCGTGCTTGTGAAAGCTAGTAGCAGTATCCAGCATTGACCTATCATCTGAACAAATGCAGGTGTTGTTGCCTAGATATGAAGAGAATTTTTTAAAGACTGGTGATATTTATTCTATATGGAGACACATGGTCTATTCCGATTATGCATCAGGATTTCTTGTGCATTCAGTGAATAGACCGTATATAAGGCTTGAATCAACTGAACAAAGTCCCATTCATTATATGTATTATGCATTTTTTAACTTTTTTTTATTGAGTCTAATTGTCTTGTGATGATCGCTCTGCGTCTTGGAGTATTGCAAAATTGCGTGCTTGTCATTCAACATGGCTCTAGTTTGAAAGTCCAGGTTGCGTGCTTGTGAGAAAAAAAAATTGCCAATTTATATGGAAATTAACGCATTCAAATGCTTAACAGGCAATTATTGGTCTATTAAATTAAGCAAGCACCGAAAAGTCACAGTTTTTGTTAATATTAATTATTATTATTATTACTATTAATAGATTAAGACAAAATGAGAGATAATTCAGTTGACCCGGACTTCTTCTGAGATGTTCTTGTTTATGGGTCAACTTTGCACAAATTTAAACGTAATTTTTGAGATTTTGCCTTCTGGGAGGTTTTGAGTTAATTAATTGTATAAAAACATCAACTCAACAGTTTTTTTTTATAACTGAAAATCCAAGGTCTCTTTACATTCTTCAAGTTACTCATTCTTTCTACAGCACCAATGACTCGAGCTCGTAGGAATGGGAACAATATAACCAATTTACCGCTGGAACCATGTATAATTATTTCGCACTTGTGCATGCAATGTAATATGGGTTTGACAGACCTTATACATGGTAGTGATTAAGTATCTAACGATGAAGCATCAAGCTCTCTATGGCCAAGGGAAGATAAGTCATACTAAGGATTACCTTCCAGCTTTTCGATTGGAACAACTGGTGATGTTTCCAAATAGTCAAAATCATCAGTTATTCCTACCTGCAATTAGATTTAAAGAGCAACATCTCAGTAAAAATAAGCCTAGCAAAAAAGGGAAACTTGACCAGAGATGGGGAGAGGAATTGGTCAAAAATATACCTCTTTGTAGAGGTGTTCAAGCTGCTCTTTAGCCTGGGGAAAGTTCTTTGAACACCAGTGTTGCAGAGTGAAGATGTTGTCTGTAGGGTTGTTGGCTCAAATGATGAGAACTAGAAAGAATGATATTACAATTCAAATGGAATTAAATCAAAGAGAGGGGGTTTGTGAAAATGTGAAAACGGTAAAACCTGTCCATCTGTTAGCTGCTGCATGAGCGACTTCAGTTGCACTTTCTGCAAATGTCAAATTTAACTAAGTTTTGAAATGTGTAATATTAAGCACTGCTACTTTCCAGAAAACATTTCAGACAGAATACTAACTCATTGTCTCAAAAGCAGCTGGATCATTGTCTGCATATTGTACCATCTCATCCTGAAAAAGGTAATTAGTGGATTTCTACACACTTGAAAACAACTATATTTATCTCTTTAATGTATATATACGATCTGGATGAAATCCAACCTTCAACTCATTATACTTCAGTTCGATATCTTTCAGCTCCTCTACAGCTTCATCTCTTTCATTCTGGACCAAGTACAAAGAACAGACATCAAATAATTAAGCAATTTATGATTGTTTAGTAAATTCTGATTTGGTTGCCACAAGAAATAGATTTTGACATGCTTACAGATTCTTCCCGGCCCTTTTTTAATGCATCACACTGATCAACAAGTTCTGCAAATCGCCTTTTACTGCTGTGCACATCAGATTCAAGTTTTCGATAGACATTCCTCAACTGCTCAATAATTATATGAAATTGAGATGATTCCATGTCACTTTTTTTTTTAAACACAGAAACAAAAAACAACATGAAAGTCATGCTATAATATAAGGCATTTGAATATTACCTGATTACCGGCACGGCTAGGTAGGCTCCAAAAGTAAACCTGGAAATTTCCAAATTATTAGCATTATGAGGTGGCTCATAATATATTACCAACTTACCACTATGGTAATTCGCATGTGTAATTGTGTACTCAAAGGAGAGTGAGAGATGAAAAAGAGAATATTGCAAGTGTTTCTTGAAACTTCGGATACTTACAGAAGTCCCAATCTTGTCCTTTGAAACAAGGTCATCATCTACTAAACTTTGGACAACATCTTTCACTGACTGGGTAATCACACCTTTCTTGGGACCCAATTTCTCAAGCTCCTTCAGCTGAAACATAACGTTGTGCATTAATATCAATGTTTGGATTCATGCCACTAAACTTTCAGCTAAACTCCAAATTAGTATAGCAACAAACAATAAAGCATAACCATCCATTAATATTGTTCAAATTGCATAACTTCAGAAATTTGGATAGGGATTGAGAAAATATATAAATATCTCTTTTGTTTCATACTCCAGATAGAGCTAGGCCTTTTGACAGAGAAATGTTAGCTACAATATCACAACCAGTAACATAGGAAAGAGCAAACAAATAATCTTCTAGGAAACTGGCGGAATTTTTATTATATTAATTGAAGAATCATCAACAAAACCACACAGGGAGTTCCACAAACATAAAATAAAGCAATGTGATTGCAGCACACCTATTTTTGTAGTTTTATATGATGGAAAAAAAAGCTAGTATGTTGATTAAAATTAATCATGAAAGCAAAAGTTGAAAACATTGAGTATATCTGACATCTAACCTACCAGTCCATGAATTGGAGAAGTCGACAATTCAAAGTTGCGTCTAAACAGTAAGAAGTGAAATTCTGCTAACCAATATATGTCCCAAGGCTTAAAGGAATGGAAGTTACATAGCAAAAGCTCTAGCACGCAACCAAAAGTTTATCAAAATCTACATGGCTCAGATTCCTGCACAGTAACTCTGGATGCATACAAATACTCTTCATGCATGAACATGATCAATGACAGGTGAATGGTAAATTGGTAATAAAATCTAGAAATGTGAGGTAGCTGAAATCATTCTTTTGTGTCACCTCAACTTGTAAAGTAAACAGGGGTAAAATAATATCAAAAAATATGAAGGTCATTTTGCTGTCTAGCAAGAATAACACATCAAAAGCATGTTTTGGTTCTCAAGGGGGCACATGCTAATCTCAGCATATCCTTCTCCAAAGCTACCAAACTAAGACCTTCAAGCCATTCCATATTACTTGACTCCCCGATAAAAGGACCTAAAACACTTCTAAGAACAGAATCAAAATTATTCAAAATCATGAAAGTCTCGAGAATCTAATTCCTGCAAATTTTGTCTAAAAAAAAAATCAGCAACTTATGAGACAACAAGCATCTGCTCATGCATTCCTTCACAAAACTGACAAATTGCCATCTGTCAGTGGCAAGGATTCTAACATCCTTTGCGAATCCCTTTGTAGCACTGGCACATGGCCCCTCAGTCATTTCTTTTTATATCCCCCCAGACTAAAATTCTAAGCTCATATGCTATCTATGTTAGGTCACTTCACAAAATGGAATAGAAGTTGCATTAAAATGGAATAGAAGTTACATTAAAGAAGCTAACATTATGGAAACAATACTATAAGAATTAGAATGCTAAGCCTAAAATTAAAAAGGAGCAAATATGGGAATCATTTCAAATTGGAACCATAGAGTGTACTCACCAGAAAAAAGCTTTGTGACTCGTAAAATATTTCTAGAATCTTCTCACGCTTCTCTTCTAATGAAAGACCTCGTTTCTTAGACTTCAACACATTTCAAAAAGTGAATAAATAAGCTTCCACAAGCACACCATCTTGATCAAACCACTAGTTCGAAGTACTAGATGACAAAGATAGACAGAAGCCACTGAAAAAAACAATAATAGATCTACATCCTTGCTATTCAACATACTTTTATTATTATTATTTTGTTCAAAAAAAACAACTGCAGATGTAAATAGGAACTTCAAAGATTTTCTTCAGTCATCTGGTCTATGTTACAAACAACTGCATTCAAAATTCCGCCAGCCCTCTGCAGGGCAACTGAGGTAATGTTGTCGAAAATAAATGTTCCACTCTCGTGCTCTCTTTTTATTTTATTTTATTTATTTGTTTGTTTATTTTTTGCTTCATAGTTAACAAAAATTAAATTTTCCCCATACCAATCAAATCAAGTGATATCAGATGATGTAAATTAGCAGATTCAAGTTTCTAAATTATCATTCCTTCCATCTATTTTCTCAGCATCCAAACAAGTCCTGGGCTTCCTAAGTGATAGAAAATCAGATAATCGTACAAATTTAAACAATCAACAACATAAGTAATCACAATTTTATAAAATGGTCAAATTATTGAACAAATTTTTTTATAAAAGAAGAAAATTAGAGAAAACAGCCTACGCATGATTACAATCTTAAAAATAAAAAACATAATTAAAGAAACTTCAGAGTTCAGAGAGATTGATTTACCATCGGGATGGCTCCCCTTGAAGCTAAGCTCTCTCTCTCAAATTAAAATCAAAAATAAAACTGAAACCGTGAGAATGAGAACGCTCCAGATAATAAATATTCCGGTTTTGGGCGGGAAAGGAGTGTTGTAGTGGATAACAAAATTACCAATATGCCCTTTCCTGAGACTTAGGATTCGGGATGGTTATGCTGCATGTTTCCAATCTACATATTGGGCATTCGATTCGCTCGAAGTCTTGCAAAAGGGCATATTGGTAATTCTGTAATCAACTAATTTATATGAAACATATTTTTAACTAATTAAAAAAGATTAATTAATAACATTAATTAGTGTCAAATTGTTACTTTTATAAATAAGCCAATAATATCAAATTATGTTAGAGTAGGATTTGAATTGAATATATTCAGATTAGTTTTTAAATTTTGTTTGCATAAATCCAAATCGAATTACTTAAAACCGAATACAAATGTGAATTCGAACTATAGTTTTAAAAATTTGTAAATATGAATTATAAAACCAAATACAAACACATACTTGAACTTAAATTAAAAAATTTTAATTATATTTTATTAATATAATTTTTAATAAAATTTAAATATGAAACATACAAATCAAATGCAACCACGAATACGAACAAAATACAAATATAATTCTCAAACTCAAACATGAATCGAATTCATAATAAAAGAACCAAAGAAGAACATATATTTGTTTACGTTTGATTTGGTTAGAATCCAATCCTAAATTAGGTTCCATTTAGTTGAATGTTAAAATAGGTACTATTCCTTTACTAGTTGCATGTGAAAAACAAAAACAAAAATGAACCTAGTGGAACGGAAAATATATCAAAATACAATCAAAACAAGGGAGTTAAATAGAGATTCTCTAATAAAAATGAACGAAACTTGTCATGGAAACACCTTTATAAAGAAGAAACGAGTCTAGAGAAATGTCAAACTTTGGGAAAATACCTAGAAGCCCTTTTTCTAAAGACTTCTTTAGCTTCACTCTAGGTTGAGACTTGGTAGAATAGTCAACTTTCTTATGTTGCCCATCGTAAAGAAACAAAATCAAAGACTAAGGTGGGATCAACATATAGAGGGGGAATGACGTCACTTTTGGGCAAGGAAATCCATCGTAGCAAATGATACCATCACACCAGGGGAGGTGTATTGTTAGAATTATTAAAGAATTAAAATATGATATGTATATGAAAGACTAAGATTTACACTTTATAAGGATAAAACTATCTTTTAATAGTTAATATATAAATGATGCATTTCGTGTTTCAAGAACGCATACAAAAAAAAAAAAAAAACTGTAGAATGCAAGAAACCTGATCTCCAAATTTCACTAAATAAAATACTCATTTCATCAAAGGTTTTAATGCATATTTGAAAGCACTGAATTTTAATTTGGAGAAAAACGATTTGCTAGGTGAAGAACTGCAGGATTTACTTTATCGAAAAGGTTTTTATAGTAAAAAAGTATGTTTTCTCGATTTGATTAATTATTTTGCTTATCATTATAAGGTAACATGCTAGAAATTATGACAATAAACATAGCATTAGACAATGAAGGCCACTTTCTACATTATTTTAGAAGCATTAGTCTTCAAACTTTTTGTTCCCATCAAACTCAAGAGGAAAGATAATTTATGAATTGAATTCCGAAGAAAAACTCAATAAAGATTTGCAAGTTGAAGGCTTTTTTAATTTATAGTCAAAGAACATCCCTTGTGACCATCTGAATGATAATGAAACACGTATTAGCCATCCTGTGATACAACTAGCGCATGTACAATTGTATTCAATAAAAATGATTGATGTAAAAGGGTTGCTACACAACTTGAAACATACAAGATTATGATAGTGCCATTTGCATTATCCAAAAAGATAAAATAAGATCCTGTATGACAAACAAATCTACTATAGTTTTTGAAATCCTTCACAGACTCTTAAAATTAAAGGAAAAATTTTATATCATAAAAAAATTAGCAATATGAGATTAATTCTCTAAGTACAAATGTATGACTAACAAATAGACAATTTCAAAATTGTAAAAGATTTGTGGGCATTTATTAAAAAGGATTCTATATATAATCACACAATATAATAATCTCGTTACAGTTATCTAGTAAAAACGTTGATTTTTATATAAATCTTTTGTCGTTTGCATGGATACAACTTAATTTATTTAAATTCAAAATTATAGTTTAAGTTCTGGGTATTTGAGAAGATTCAAATAAGATTTTCTCTATACAAAATCGGTTTATAAAGCAAAGAAAGAAAAGGGAAAAGAGACGACAGTATTACCATATTTGTACTATTCAGAAAACTAGTGAGAACATCATAAATGAAGGTATTCCAAGCATTATATTAAACCATGTAAAAACTTCAATATTACCATAGATTGAGAAAAGTTTTAAGCAGTAGAATAAATAAAGTTGATTCAATGAATGAATCAACATCATAAATGAAGGTATTCCAAGCATTACATTAAACCATGTAAAAACTTCAATATTACCATAGATTGAGAAAAGTTTTAAGCAGTAGAATAAATAAAGTTGATTCAATGAATGAATCTATGGACTACAAACTGACTGTGGTTTTTCTATTATTATCTTTAAGATAATTGGAGCTCAAGGAGCCTCAGATCCTTTCTTTTTCTTCTACTTCAAGGATGTTTGTCCCCTGAAAGTTAGATTTAAAATGACAAGCGTTTATTTCTCTTCTGTTTATGTCTGCCATATATTCGATGACGATAAGTGCATGAATGCATCATACCATAATATAAGCAGCTGGTCCGACTTCAAGGCTCGTATTTTGCCTGCTTAATTAAATTAAAAACCAGACTGTTTGAGAGTTAAAACTAGGATTATTATTTGTCCTTAAATAATTGAAGTGTTCTATAATTGAGAAGAACTCCAACGTTAACCCTAGTTCAAGCTCAAATCCTTGAAGTAACAAAATACAGCAGCCTTACACGCATATTAAGCAAAGCCTACTTTAAAATTGGAATAAAGGATATTCAATGTGAATGAAAAAGGGAAAAAAAAAAAAAAAAAGAAGACAGATACAAAAATAAAATTTAAAGTTTGATACTTGATACTTGAATTAGGAAAGAACGTTTCAAAGTTAACGGGCTTTTCAATTTCCTTTAATCCTTGATCAAGTTATTTATGAATAATAAAATAACATAGTTAAGATTTTTCGAAATAGATTGGTTGAATAAACACATTTTTAACTTTAATCATATGGAATAAACATTCTATTTATAAAACAAAATGAACAAAAAAAAACAATTATGTTCTATTAAGAATAACATATGATCAACACTTTGAAACAAGTATTCAATTAATTATATAAAATTTTATACATGTCCAGAAACCTTGTTTTGGTATTTATTGATATATAATCAAGTTGTATTTCAATTATTTAATCATTCTTTTGATATCTTTGCAGGTTTAAGCTTTTTCCATGATCATAAATGTGAAAGGCTGCCGTCCAACAAATGGTTAGTGGGCACTTTCAATATCTTCATAGGTCAAGTTTTTTTGCATGATGATGAGCTATGAAGACTTCACTTGGATCATAGTTATTTCTTGTTATAAGTCTTCAAAAAATCTCATGTGTTGAATATTTTGTCACTTGCTCTTTGACAAGAGAAACATGCCAAAGAATTTGATAAAATTATTTATCTTATTTTCTCCCACTTCTTTCATCTTTGTCACACTGCTATCACTAACACATTCTTTGTCATTTTAATAATCATCACCAACCTATTATCATTTTATTATTGTCATTGTCATCGCCAATAATCTTTCCTTTTCTTTTGTTGATTTTATCAAAATTATTGTGTTTAATCACAATGATCATTTGGAAAACCCTTTAGATGGATTTTTCAGACGATTATGAGTTTTAAGATTTAGGTTAAGTGATGAGAAAAATGGATGAATTATTAAGATTATAAGAGGGCTTGGTTGAATTGGAGTTTCAGTGATGCCATTTTTGTAGGCTTAAAGGAGAGAAGAGATAGAAAGATTTAGGTTTCGATAGAGAAAAAAAAAAAGGGTGATTGGTTGCTGTTGTGGTTGTTCTTATTCATCTTACAAAGAAGCATAGTTGGCTAACAAAGAATCCATGTCAGAAGGAAAGAACCGAGGCTCTAGGTTTTAGACCCACTTCATTCAAGGGGTCTTGGTGGTGGTGAGGTCTTAACTAAAAATGAGTTTCTTAGAAACATGACAAATGTCATAGACTTTGAAAGGAGGAATTTGGTGTAATGAAGAAGAAGTTGTTATATTGTTAATGAATGAGAAGAAGAATAAGAAGTTGAACATGAGTTTTGCCCGATGGGATTGCCTTCGGGAACAACATTAACCGCACATGTCAAAGTTGATTCTTTGCCATCAAAAGAAGAAAAAAACATAAGAGAGCTATAATGAAATTATAATTCTTGTATTATTCAATACGTAAACGATGTTAACTCAATTTTATATCATATAAACTAATAAAAATATTTTTTTATTGTTTAAATTAATATTTAACTTTGATAAATTAATAAAAAAATAGATTTTTTAAATTTAAAAGTGATGATTCGGCCTAAAGTTAATTTAAAACCTTATTATAAATTTATAAATTTACTTTTCAAAAGTTTCTCTCTAAAATTCAAAAGATTAATGGTAAAATATACTTAGTGGTAAATAATGTGGGGTCATTGAGTTGAAATTTGCGTGAAATTGATTAATAAAAGAAGTAAATCATGTTTTTTCATCCGAGGTTTCGTCTAAAAATCATTTTCCATTCATTGATAGCGTAAATCACAATTTTTTACTTAAAATCAAAATTTATTTAAAAAATTTGGCCATATATTAGTAAAATAATAATTTTATCGTTTATAGTTTAAAAAATAAAAACTTATCACACATCTATCATTAGTTTTTTAAACATAATAATTTAACCTCATTTTTTTAGAGTGTACAAACTCGCAATAAAGCCTCCGAAGCCTTAGCTACCATTCATTGAAATTGCTCCATTGTTGTGATCAAGCCATGACACGGAGGCTACCAAAAACGACAAGGTCGTGTGATAAATAGATGCGACAAAAATCAATCCATATCGTAAAAGGAAATTACAAACAGTAAAATCGACAGTGAAAGATAAGAAAAAAGTGATATTGATGAGATGAGCTGTTAGGAGTTATAGTCGACATCATATATGATTGATAAAAGGGAGATCGACGTATAAAACAAGTTGTCAAAGATTTTATCAAAGATTTTATCGATATTAATGTAAGATTAAATAAAAAATGTCAATATTAGTGTTAAACAGGTGTGTGAAAGTCAAATCAATGTCAAAGATGAGTTGTTGCATTTGAGAATAGCGGCTAGCATGGGTTTGGTGGCCTCTTAAGGCAGAAGAATGTGATGGTGAGAGTAAGAGAAAAAGAAAAACAAAAGGGTTTAATTTAAATTTGATATTCAAGGAGGAGGGCCAGCTGTTAATTTTTTTGTTAATGAATCACAAAACTATAAATTAAAATCATGCATTTAAACTATAAATTAAAATTAAAATTAAACTAAAATCATTTTATACAATTCAAACTTAAATCGCTCTAAAATCAAATCAATAAATATTCATATTTGATTTAATTCAAATTTATTTTTTTCTTGAACAATCTATAAATTATTATTTTATTATTGATATATCATATTTTAATTATAGTAAATTCTGAAAAAAAATCTTTCTAATTAATTATTAAAATCAAAATGCATATTAATATATTATTAATTAACGTAGCAGCAGTGCAAATCTTTTTGTGAGATGATTATTTATTTCAAAATTTAGTAAACTCACAAGAGGGCTTCATTTGGGACAAAAATTTATATAGCCATTTAGAATCTCACCCTACTCACTTATGACAAAATTAAAGTTAAATTTAAATTGAATTAATTTATAATTAAATTTAAATTTAATTAAATAAATTTAAAATGAATTTATCTTTTACAAGTTAGAGTCAAATTTAAGTTTGAAATTCACTTACTCGAATTTGAGTTTGAGATCGTGATCCATAAAACTTGTCAATGAATTCATCTAAATTAATTAAAACAACATCAATTTGATAAAAAAAATAATATCATTATGATCAATATGTATCAAAACGATATTATTTTACATAATTAAAATATTTAATAAATAGAGTTTAATGAAGTTTGATTATGATTTAAATTCAATATGAATCTAAGCTTAGATATCAGATAAGCCCTAATTTACAACCATAATAATAACAATTATATTAATTCCTCGGACCAGGAAACACTTGAAGCTTCTTGAACACATCTTTGAGCGGATCTGTTAGGGAGCCGTAACGAGCTTGCCTCCGCTGCAGCACCACCACACCAGATGTGAAGAAGAGAAAATTCTCCATGCTTTTTCTTTGCTCCTCCCACTTGACTCCACACCAGATGTGAAGAAGAGTATGTCCTTGTCTTTCATAAGCATTAATTTCTTCCCTTTTTTTTTTTTTTTTTTTCTCCAATTGCTGAAACCAAAACTCACTGCCCGAAACATTCTAACGCCAGAGAAGGTCGAAACAGGATGATGATTTTGAGAACGATTAGGTTTTTTTAGAATGCTGTTAGAGGTCTGACCAAATCACACGAAAGATGATAAAGATGAAAAGCAAAGGTAAATCAGAGGATATTTTATAAATTTGATATTTAAAAAAGATTTTTTTATTTTTTCTTTTTTAAAGAAAATGGAATTTATGGATTTAAACATTTTTAGGCCGAACCTCTGGGGGGGAAAACGTATTTCACAATTTTTTATTTATTTTTATTTTTTTTTAACTTTTACCCGCCTAGTAATTAAGGTTTACGCTTTTTCCCGTTGACCCATTTCAATAATGCATGCTTTGGGTTGAGTATTCAACCTGGTTGGATTTTAACCCCGTAATGAAAATAGCATAGCACTATACTCCTTCTGGAACCTTCCTCAAGCTACTAAACGCTTTTACGCTGTTCAGTTACCAATTGTTGTCACGGTTCAAATTGAATTAAATTATATTTTTTTAATTTAATTTTATCTAATTTAAAATTTTTAAATAATTTAATTTCAATTAAAAATTTTTAAACTATATTTTTAATTTAAATTTAAAAAAATTTTAAACAAAACACATAATTTCAATCCTTTCTTTTCTTAACCTCTAGCACACAAAATCCTTCTCTAATTGCTCAAACACTGATTTTATTTACGATAAAAGTGACAAATATTTTTATTTCAATATTAAAATTTAGATAAATTTTTATACAAATTAATTTATATTTTTATAAATAAAAATTTATTTAATTTTTAAAGGTTTTGTTTATATTGTATTAATGAAACTAGTTTTTATTTTATAATATTTATATATTTGTTTATATTATAAAAATATTACAAATAGATTGATAAAAATTAAAATTAATATTTTTTTTTGTTAAAATTAATTATTTATTATAAATATTATTATTATTATTAATTCTTCTTTTAATTAAAATATTTTTATAAATACAAAATATTTTATATATTTTAATTGTACAGAAAATTTCATATGATCAGCTCCTCATTAGGCGTCTATTAAAGCGGCTGGCAATGCCGCTCTAAAAGGCTAAAACGAGGTTTTCGTCATAAAAAGACACTCGTAACTCTGCACAGAGAGTGTCAGAGAGAATGACTTAGCCACTGAGAGGCTGTGCAACCAAGCAGCTTTAGGGTTCTTCCAGAAAAACAACTTCGACGAAGCTAATTCGTTTCTATTTCCGGTGAAACAAAATACTACTTAAAATTATTGAAGAAAGCTTCCACTCTCAACTGTGCAAGCGAAGATTGCAGACAAGACTTGATTGATAAGTGCCTGCTTAATCGCACTAGAGGAGAGTATGATCGATGCCAACAACAATAATAATAATAATAATATCCAGGTCTACATCCATCAATCCATCACCCTCACCTCTATCTCTCTGCACCGTTAGATGGTCTTCCTGAAAATGAGATAAAAAAAAATCCAACGGTGAAGCATCCAGCTGTCACGTCCCTCGGTCAAAACCCTTCACGAGAAAACAGAGTGAACGACTTTTGAGTTGCGTGGCTGTAGGGTGAAAAATGTTTTATTTTAATTATAAGGGTGATGGACTATTATTTTCTAAATTGAAAATTTAATTAAATGATTAAAAATGAATTTCGTTTTTTCATTTTTCGATTTGACAACTTGAATATATTTTTTTTTCTTGAATTTAGTTTTCTGAACTTCCCAGAAAATTTTACAAAAATGGGATCTTCAAGCATATTTTCATGATAATTAATTATAATATTTACACCATCTTCAATCTGCTGCTTCCAAAATTATGCTCCTCTTCCTTTTTGAGGTAGTAATCACACGAGAGGAATAAAACCCAAGTATACGATTTAGGAAAGAAGTCATTCAGGTGCAGATCAGTTTCCACCGTTCACCAAATCCGAGACCCAATCAACATCAGGAGCCCCATTGTATGGATACGGGTCGACCCGTTCCAGAGAATTCTGCTCGCATAATTTCTGAAGCATCCTTGCGCGCAGATCCCTCCCTGACTCTACCCTCTCCATTACAGGCTCTTCCTCGCAACAATTCTCAAACAAATCCCAGTAGCACATTCTCGGTCGGGTCGGAGCACGCGTAGGAGTTGGAGGAAGGCTAAAATGACCGGGTTGGATCATAGACCCACGAGGAGATCCGTACCTGGGAGAACCACCGATGTGAATATTCCATGAAGATGGCAAAGATTTCATCTTTCCCAACTGTAGGTTTCTGAGGGAGGGCATCATTTCACTCATCGAACTCGAACCTACTGACCGACTCAGTGATTGACTCATGGGCGTCTCGGCCTTTGGACTCATAGGAGGAGAAATCGACTCTGGAGAGGATAAAAACGACAGTGTTTTGGCACAGGAAGAAGTATCAACACTTCTCGGGCTCTGCTGCGGTAAAATTCTTAGCTGTTCCGGTGTGTGGGCAAAGAAACAAACCCGCCTCCTACAACCCAGCCCGTCTTTGCAAGGCTGAGTACGGTAACGAGCCGGATGAAGCCAGCACTCGAACACACCGTGAGCGAACTCACAGGAATCACCTTTCTTACAGCTTCCCTTACGAAACTCGGGGCACGCCGTACCCGAATAGTGATACTTTCTCGGGTCACGCCTACGTGCCTTCTCCCCTGGGTGGGCGTATGGGCATTCCGTCCAGTCATGAGACCTGCCACGTGCACACTTCCTCACCTTGAACTCGAACATGCGAAAACTATCACATGAATAAGCGTCCACGGGAGAATCAGTATCCAGGCCCGAAATATCGGTATCAGAGTCCAAATCCTGATCCTTCGACGGCAGAAAAGGTTGGAGTGCCACTAAGGCTTCCTGTAGATAGTATGGGCAGTTGACATCAGGGATGCCATTTGCATTAGAGTGGAGAGTGATGACATCAGCCGT
The DNA here is from genome assembly GCA_026122585.1 of Anacardium occidentale. Classification (NCBI taxonomy): domain Eukaryota; kingdom Viridiplantae; phylum Streptophyta; class Magnoliopsida; order Sapindales; family Anacardiaceae; genus Anacardium; species Anacardium occidentale. The sequence goes on from JAJEJH010000026.1 coordinate 38,792, forward strand.
TGAATCTTGGAGTAGAGGCCACGGAGGGACGTGGACCGTCGGATTCGGATGGTGGTGCTCTCCGAGCATCATTTTCACTTTGTTTTTTCTGGGTTATGGATGCCGTTGTTTAAGGAAACATGACCATCCTTTGCTTGAGTTTATAAAAAGCAAGGAAGAGGAGTTTAACCGTGGTTATGTTAAGTTTTAATCATGGTTAGGTTTTTCTCGTGGACCGGCCTTTTGTACTGCGGTTAAAAACTTGAACCAGAGGGAAATATTTAGTTTACAAGGCTGTCATTTTATGGGCTGAGAAGTTTTGATTTGAACGATCCACATTGTGGTGGACAAGAAATACGTCGGCCTTGTGGCAAATGTTCATTCTAAGTTGAGAAAATTACGGTCACAGACCGTCGCTCTTTAATTGTCGGCTTGGAATATTTGTTCTGGATTTTACCCTAGTGTTCCAAAGTCGGTGGAAAATAAGATGCGCACGATAAGATGAAAACAATGAGTTGAAAAAGACAAATTCTTTGTTTATTTCTTTGCCGAAAAAGAAAATCTGATGATTTTATAAATCATTTTTAAATGTTATAATCTCACAAATAATAAAATATAAAATAAATATTATTATTTGATAAGCAGTAATTAAAAAATGAAAATCAAAGTTAGAGATTGTAGTCCGGCCCCACCAATATAATATCAATAAAAGTAAAAATAAAAATAATTCTAATATATACTATAAAAAATGAGATAAAAACAAAAATAAATATATTTTTAACTCGTTTTCAATTTTTAATTTTTATATATTTTTAAACCTTTAAATATTAAATTATTTTAAAAATCTTAAATTATTGCAAATATATTATAAAATTTTATAAATATTTTATTATTTTTAATTAAAAATGATAAAAAAATTTATTATAAATATAGAGAAGGAAATAATAGTATATTGAAGATGGAATAATCCAGAAAGATTTTTTTTCACATGAATGAATATGAAATATATATTTTTTATATTAGAGATTAGACCTTAAATCTTAAATTCTAAATTTAATAAAAATTAAAATTGATCTTTACCGACTCCTTATCATTTTTAGTTAAGAGTATAATGTGTTTCGTTATTAAGTAAAAATATACAATCTACACGTGTATGGTAATCTAAGCGTGTGAAAGAAGCGAGGGCAACTTAGGACAAGCGGCCAACTTTATCAGAAAAAAATTCTGAAAAAACAGAAAATAGAAAAATGGAGGAGTTTTGACCCAAACACGTGGCAGTCTGGACTGGACCGACTCCAACCTGACCTAATTTTGCAGTAATTTGCCCCTTTCATTGCGGCACGTTAATTTTGCCGCCATTATTTAGTGGTTTCTCCGCATTCCGGAAATATTCTGGTGTTCACGATCCCATTGAACTAAATTTTATCACCCCTTGAATATTTTTTTTAAACTTTGATTGATTATTTATTCTTTTACCCGCTAGGTTTAATCATTAAATACGAAAAAAAGAAAATTAGATATTTTAATTATAAATATGATCTTATAAGAACACACCAAAATGTTTGGTAATGGGAGATTCCCTATAGGGATTTACTAAAGTTGACGGGTAGGCGTGGGAATAAGATAAGATTGTGTGGGGAAGCACAGTGAAAAATATTAAGTTAATGGTCTCACAATGTGTGACCATCCACGTATTAGGTAAGCTGTCTCCAAAAGTGTTTCCCTCCCCTATCCCCACCTCTCTTTAGCCCTTCTAGGGAATTCCTTTACAATTTTTTTTTATAACTCGAAAATCATGTTCATATTAGTTTGTCCATATTAATTGATGGAATAGAATAAAAATAAAAGTCTATCATCGTTTAAATTCATAATTATAGAACGGATAAATCAAGAACAGACTTTTACTACAAATCAAACTTTGATCATTTGAGTAACCTTTATTCGTTAGTATTAATTTATGTGAATTTATTATATAATTTGTGCAAAATATAAAAACCCATCAAAATGTGTGATTTGATTCACTATACGTATTATGTTTGGAAGATATAATTGTAATTTGTTATTAATTGTGGGAATTGGGAGTGTTTAGCAATTTTAGGTATTAGGGTAATTGGTAATTTTATACTATAAGAGTTATAACATTTTTATTAAGAAAACATTACATATGAGTGTCTATTAGAATTCTATAAAATTTAAATGAACAGACTTAAAGGATTCTTACAGATGCAATAAATTGGGATTGATCAAAATGTCTAAAGTTGTATACAAAAAAACATAATTAATCAAAACGTCATGATGTATGATATCTTACTATCTTAGGTAAAAAGATAACACAAGCAACTTTTATTTATGTGACGATTAATTTTAAGGAGAAAAGAGAGAATTTTCAAGAAAAAGGTTTTTGTAAAGCAACAAACTATTAAACCTCTGATAACATCGAAAGAGGAACAATATTATTACTACTATGATCACGAAGAAGGCAATGATTATCCCAACCAATATGAAAATAACATATGTAATGTGAGCATTGTTATTGGTTCTAATGATCTCAAGAAATTTCATAGATTAAAGTTGTTGTCGTCTAAAGACGAATGGGTTTATGGATACAAAGACAATGTTCTAACTTGGGGTGCATTTGATTGTGGGGCATAGATGGATGATATTCCACTCGAGGATCTAAAGATCAAATATATAATTAATATAGAAACTTGTGAACATATAGCGAATATAGGCGTTAAAGTATGGTTTGTCACATTGCTACTTCAATTAATGTACATGTCATTACTCTTGATTCTATGCATTGGCTTCTACGTTTTTCAAACCTTTCAACTGCAACTATTTTCTATGGTTTTCAACGAGACGAAAGGGGTTTTAAGGTCAACAATATATTCCATGACAAAGATGCATACAAGATGTATTCAAGAGTCATGCTTAAGAGTAGGTTATAATGCAAAATAAAGATATTAGAATCAACTTAAAAATATTTGTGATTCTAGACAATAGTTATTTTGGTAACTCTCTAATGATATAAATATATTATACAAATTTAATATAAGATCTTTTTTTTTTTTTTTAAAGGCTTTAAGCTGACCCTAAATAATGTCAATCAAGTCTCGATGAGAGATCAAATAGTTATAAAAATAATATCAATGGTGGGCATGAGTAATAAAGATGAAGGGTTATGAATATTTATAACTTCGTCCGTTGAATAATAACTATAATTGTCATAGGAATTAAACAATAGTACATTATAAACAGTGTTCATTATGGTTGACCGTATATATAGGCCTAAGGAAATCATTATTAATATGAAAGAAAAAGATAACAGAAAAGTATTTCATACACGCAAGCACGACAGACAAAAAACGAGACACTAAAAGAATTTGAGGTTCACCTGATGAATCATTATTATTACTTAAGTCTTTCTACAACTTGGAATTGTATAACCCCAACATCGTGATACATATTGAGATTGATAAATCAAGTCAATTTTAGTTGTTTTTCATAAATTTGGGGTGTTTGAAAAAGATGACTCGACTCATCGACTAATTTTCACAAAAAAACACGATATCTATTTACTAAATTAATGAGATTATAACTCAAAAACATTAAACACAGCTTTTTAACTAATAAACATTAAAAATAAATGTAAACTCTAAAATAAAATCATCTAAACATTTTTATTTTAAATGTTAAATTCATTTAATAATAAATTTTAATTTAAATAATGATGATTTTTTATAATTTCTGTACCTTCTTTGATTTACAAGTGAAATATGGCCTTGTTTTTATATAATTCCTCAATTAAATTAATTATCGTTGGGATCGGGGGGCGGGGGGTCACCTGAACAGTGGGAGGACGGACGGTTGAGATGATGCCTCACATGCCCTAAAGGCTGACACATTGGACCTTGTCGTACTGAAAAATCTTACCCGAATGAATGCTATTTGGTACGGAAAGTCTTAACGTGTCCCCTGTTGTATATGTTTGACCAAACACGTGTCCTTGTCCTTATCCTTATCCACAGTTGTTGACACGACTGCCGTATCATTTCAATTCGTGGCCCTATAATCGTGTTTTCATGGTTCAGAGATTTGCGTAACTCGCTGTCACTTTTCTCTTTCCATTAATTTATTGGCTAAACGACCTATTCCCTCCCAAGGTTTAGGGCTGGATTCGAACCGAATATATTCAGGTTCGTTTTTAAGTTCGGCTCGAATAAGCCCGAAACGAGTCGAACGAATCCGAACACGAACACGAACACGAACTGTAATTTTAAAGTTCGGTTCGAACGAGCCCGAACACGAACTATGCGAACCGAACACGAACACGAACCCGAACTTAAAATAATAATTTTTTAAATTAAATTTTATTAATTATTTGTATTAATTATAATTTTTAATAAATATAAAAACGAATTATACGAATCGAATACGAATACGAATACAAACCGAATACGAACTTAATTATACGAACCGAACACGAATACGAACCTGAACTAAAAATGTTTGGCGAACACGAATACGAACCCGAACTTAAACAGTACGAACGAGCCCGAACACGAACATGTTACTGTTCGCGTTCGGTTCGGCTCGAATCCAGCCCTACCAAGGTTCCTTCAGTGACAGCACCACATAAAGTTTTAAAAAACTATCTACCATTCTTATTTTTTTAAATAAATTAAAATATTTTTTAAAAAATAAATAATATTAATATTAAAATAATATTAAAAAATTAATAAAAATAAAAATATAATATCACCAACAACAATAATTATTATTGACATAATTAGATAATAAAAAATAATTATTACTTTTATTAATAGTTAATTTGACCGTTTTGATGATAAAAATAGTTAGATCTAATAATCTTTGTCAAGTTTTTGATTATCTTCACCATCAAAGTGGTCAGTAATGGAATCAAATAGTTATTTTTGAACACATAATCATGTTAACGACACACCCGTCATCGATAATATTATAGGCAGTGATGATTACTTTTTAAAATTTTATTTTATTTTTTATTTATTAATTATTTTTGTATTATTATTTTACATTTTATTTTTTTATAAAATTTATTTTTTAATTTTTATTCAAAAATATAAAAATACTCTTATAATTTTCATCAAAAGTGTCTGATTGACTTTTTAAAATTTTATAACTGAGGTTTTATAAGTTAGGGGAACCTTGGCTGGGAATAGGATGTTTGGCCTTATTTTATGGCCAAAGGACATAATCCCACCCATAGTTTGAGGCGGGGACCAGTCCCACCCGCCAAGTTTAAAAAAGCCCAGATTCTCACCCTTCATCCAATTTCATTAACCTATTTTATGAAATGATAAAAATACCCTTATTAATAAAATTTATAATAAAATATAAAATTATATTAAAATTATAAAAACTTAAAATTTTTTATAAAATTATTAAAAATATTTAAATTTAAAATAAAAACGATACATTCTTTAAAATGCGGCTGCGGTAGCGATGTAATAGCACCGTGGCGTTACGGCACGGATTTCAATAACCTCCCATTCGGCAGGCCCGGGTCAGGCGCCTCCTTTTGGGGGAGGTGGCCAGATCTGGCCACCTTCGCCAGAAACCTTGGCCGGAAAAGGCCATTGGGGCCAAAGCCGGCCATCTCCGACCGTTTCGACCTTTTTTTCTGGCGGAGGCGGCCAGATCTAGCACCTCCGCTAAAAGAGGAGGTAGCCAGATCTGGCTGCCTCCGGCGATTCGGGAGGCCAGATCTAGCCTCCCTTGAAACCAGGTGATTGGAACGGCCACCTGATGCTATTTGCTGTGGCCACCGTCGCCGGTACGGCGGCGGTGGTTGGTTTTTAATTTTTTTATAATTTTTTTTAATTTTAATATATTTAAATATTATTTTATAATATTTTTAATTTTAATTTTAAAATGACAAAATTACCCCTGGACTTACTGGTGACTGTTAGATTGAACAGTCAAGGGTGGGAATCTGGGTTTTCTAAACTTGGCGGGTGGGACTCGTTTCCGCCTCAAACTATGGGTGGGAAAATGTTGTTTGGCCTTATTTTATTTCTAGAAACCACTTTTTCATCAGTTATTTTCCTCATTGATGTACCAACATACGAACTATTTTTTATATTTAATATTAAAAATGACCAGATTATTTAAATTTATAAAAATATGTTAAATTAATTTTAAACCTTAGTCATAATTATTTTTATTTTTTGACGTCCTTTTTTTCACAAACTATATCTCATCTTTACCATCAATATCATATTTTGTCATTATTAAAAGTATACTAAACTTTTCTATTCATAAAAATTATCAATATAAATACTGATTCAAATTAGTTTTACTTACACATAAAATCAAATTTATTTACTCTACAATTACTTTTATAAGTTCACCGCAGGCAAAAACATTACGTATGAGTATGTGTTCTAATAGTTTATTGTTTAGTTAAAATTCCTTAATTTTGTTGCGAGAGAATTAATATTTGGTTCAAAGCCAAAATCAAATATGGGAAATGGTCTATGTAAGTCAACCAAAGTGGTAGAACATAAAAATAAACAAAAGGAGATGATGAAGTGAAAAGAGAAAAATGAGGTGGAAAAAAATGGAAGAAATAAGGGGAAGAAAAAGAAAAAAGAAGCAAGCAAAGTAGAGAATGAAATAAAATGGAAGAGAAAATTTTAAATAAACGATACATTTAAATATTCAATAAAATTTAAAAGATGTTAAAACTTTGAAAAAATTCACATAAAACGACATTTTTTTTTAATTTTTTTAAATATTTTTCATGAATAAAAGTAAATGATGAATGAGTAGATAAATTTTTTTAATTTAAAATATGAAAAATTATTGTATCCAATCAAAATAGTTATTCAATCTTATATTATTTCATTAAAATAAAAATTTTTGGAAAAGTTTATAAGAAAAATAAATACATTTATCGTTTTATATTCGTATAATCATCATATTTAAGTTTATCTGCAATCATTCTCTTCATTTTAAAAATGCTAAACGACTACTCCCACCTAAGGTTTGATAAAGTGAAAGTTCGAAAAATTCATTTTCTCACACATATGACAAAATCCGTTAGTTTTAAAAGTTAAACGATATTTATATCATTTTTTTAAATATTATAATAAGGATTTAATTATTATTATTATTTTATCTTAAATGTTTAAAATATTGTAATAATATCACTGTTCAACTCAATTGTGAATATTCTTATGGGGGTATAAAATTTATTTTAAAATGTCTTGGGTGTAAATGTACATCTTTCATATTTTGTTTATGAAATTATCATATTTATCCTTATATACTTTGAAAATAATTATAATCCAAATAATTTATAACTTGACATTTAAACCCTTAATTTGTTATATTATGATTAATTATTTGATGGTGTAATTATATTTTTTCAAAAAACAAGGGGCATATTAAATTTGAAAGTTTTCAAAAACACCCCTTGAAATTTTTAAATATTTTTTACCTCCAAACATATGTTTAAAATATTTTTTTTTTGTCTTTCAATAATTTTATAAAAAAAAATTTACAGGTATTTTTAATAGATTTAACAAACGAGTGGAAAAGTAGCTTTTCCGAACCATCTACCTCACCTTTCCCACCAACCACACATCTTCACCACTGTCACTACCAGGAATATATCAAGCCCCTTTACCCAAACAAACTATCATCATAAAGCTTGACTCTACTTCAGCCTCTCTCGCATACAAAATCGAATTTAGTGAAAGCATTACTTAGAGTATGTGTTCTAATAGCTTATTGTTGTGTTGGAATTCATTGGTTTTGTTACAAATAGTCTCTTTTAAGAGTGACAGGGGCTTTGATGAGGTTTTTTTTTAAATTATGAAGGATGCGACTTTTTGGAACAATTCGAGTCAAAGAATGAATCAAATTAAAAACAGAGTTGATACTTAATTTGAAGTCAAAACCAAATGTGTGAAGTGGCCAACCTAAGTTGATCAAAGTTAGACAAAAAGAAAATAGATTACTATTGTGTAGATTTATGGAAAGAAAAATTTGACATAAAAATAGAGAAAGAAGAAGAAGAAGAAGAAGAAGTGGTAGAAACAGAAAGAAAAGGTGGAAAAAAATGAAAGAAATGAGGGGAAGAAAAAGTTAAAAAGAATGGAGGAAAGTAGAAAATGAAGAAAAATGAGACAGAAAATTTTCTAGGTGAAGTAAAGTTACCATTACACCCTTATGTATTTAATAGAATTTAGGAGATGTTAGAATTTTAGAAAATTTAAGATAAAATGACATTTCTTTATTTTCAGATAATGTTTTATATCAACGAAAGTGAGGATGGGTGAGTAAATAAATTTTTTAAATTTAAAATATAAAAATATTTTTTATTAAAGTTTGGATGGATAATAGTTATTCAGACATATAATATTAATCAAAATGATATTTTTTTGAAAATTGTTAATAAGGAAAATAACTTAGTCTATCATTTTATATTCATATAGAATTTGAATTTACAATCCTTCTCACTCATTTTAAAAAGGTGAAATGACCATTCCCACTCAAGATTTGATGAAAACATTAATTTTCATCATTTAAGTTTAAAAAAAATCATTTTTTCACCCATATGTCAAAGATCGTTAGTTTTAAAAATTATATGATACTTATAATATTTTATCTAAATATTATAATAAGTGTATAATTAATTATTATTTTACTATTGAGATTTAAAATACTATAATACCTGTGTTAGAGTGAATTGAGAACATTGTTATGGGGGTGTAAATATTATTTTTTAAAAGTTATTATGGGTAAATGTTTTATTTTTTATCTTGTTTAATAAATCATTATATTTATCTTCGTAATTTTATAGTTTGTAATATAGTATTTAAACCTTTAATTATTATATTATGTTTAATTATTCGAATGTGTAATTGTCTTTTTCAAAATTACAGAGAGTCATATTAGAATTCGAAAATTAAAAAAAAAAAAACACTTCTAAAATTTTCAAATATTATAGTTTTTCTCTAAATATATAATTAAACATCATTGACATCCCAATTTATATTTAATAATTTATTTATTATTTTTAATTGAAATTAATATAAACAAATAATTATTTAATATAAATTTAGGAGCAAAATGTTATTTAGCTTGAGTTTTTTTGTTTGTTTTTATTTTAATAACTTAAAAATATATATATAGATTTTTTGTGTAAACTTAACAAACGGTTGAAAAAATGATTTTTTTTTTTTTAACTTGAAGGATACAAATTATTTTTGGGCTGAATTGTACAGATTTTATGAATAAAAACATGTGTTAATGTAAATATTTAATAATTTTGAAAAGTTTAGGGTTTTGGGTTGATAAATCAAATTTGATGGATTTGATTATCGTTTTGGTAATAGGGTTATGAATGTTCTTAGGATTAAAGAAAGCAGAATTTTACTAATATGGGATTGGTGAATTGGCCAACAAACACAAACTATCACTAGATTGCTCACTTACTTTTCCTAATTCGAGTTTTGCCCAAAATCGGAAAACATAGAACTGGAGACTAGAGTTCACATATACTAGGGTAAATGAACGTTTTTTTTTTTTGGCTAAGAGAGGGATTATTTATTGAATTAAGTTAGTTTAGGTTTGAGCTTGAACTCGATTCAGACGAATCCAAAATAAGCTTGTCTTTCACGAGCTTGAGTTTTTCTTAAGCTTGACTCGTGAAACATGTATATTAATGAAACGACATTGTTTTAACAAGTATGCATTAAAACAACGTTGTTTTGAGTATTTAAGACATTTAATAAGTTAAGTTGTGCTGAGCGCAAGCTCAACTCATCTCAAGCAAGTGAAATTTGAGTCTGAAGGAGTCAAGCTCGACGAGTTCGAGCTCAAGCTTGACTTGGTTCGAATCTAGCCCTAATTGTGTAACTTTCCTTCTTGTATGCTAGGAGTATGTTTGAACATTCTTTGTGAAAAATTGCTTATTGTAATTTACTTTTGAAAAATTAGGGGTTCAATTCATGGAAGGTGCTTAAGATTGGATTCGAATCGAGCTATCTTAAGCTCGAGTTCATAACGAGTTCGAGCTTAACTCATGAAGCTTAAGTAGAAGAAATTATTTAAATTAACTAAAATAACGTCGTTTTGATTAATGTATATTAAAGCAACATCGTTTTCAGTATTTTAAACATTTAACAAGTCGAACCTAATCAAATTTGAACTTAACTCATCTCAAGCAAGCAAAGCTTGAGTTTGGAGGAGCCTAACTTATAGAACTCAAATTTGACTCTTGTAAAGCCAAATAAGACTCAAATTGAATTAAACTCAAACTTAATTTGATTTGAATCTAATACTAAAAATGTTATAATATCCAAAAATGGCCTCAAACCATTAACTTGCATAGAAATAAAACTATTTATAAAACATAACTTAAAAGAAAAAACCATTATCCTCAAACTCAAGATGTGATATTTAACTTTTTATTATTTAAACTAATGTTTAGAGTCTATTTTTAGATGATAATCATGTATTAGAATAATAAATTATTGACCAAAGCTAATATAGGGATTAGCCCTTGGTTTCTTGTTCGAGTCAAATATGAGACCTGGTCGATATTCGAAGTAACTAAGATAAACAACTGTCTATTGCCCTGCATTGCATGCAAGGCAAGTGAACATGAGTAGACCTTCACGTGAAGACAAAGAGAGGATAATAATTTCGTCCCTAAAGTAAACTTAAATTTTGTCCCTACTATTCCCATTGAATTTCAGAGAATTTATTTTTTTATTGGAATATTGTTATCTAATTTGGGTCCTTCTCAAATGCCAGGAAAAAATAATAATTAATCATACCCACAAATATATCAAAATTTTTATATAAAAAACTCATAAAACGAAAGTAATAAAAACTTCTTTTACTAAAATTAATCGGTAAAAAAAGCTTTTCACCGAATTTTTCAAAAACGATCAAAATAAAAATAAATATTAATAAATAAATTTAAATTAAAACAACAAGATTTAAATCAAATAGCGATATCAGTTAATCAACGAAAAAAGACAAATAATAATTGATTTTATTTATTTTATTTTTTATCGATTAATTGGTTGAGCCTACTACTTGTGGGGGCACTCAATCCAAGTGAAAGTGGAGTATGTTGGAATAATTAATGGGGAAATTTTTCAAAGTCATAAATCAGTCTTGAAAATCATGTTATAAAGTAAATGGGTGCGCATCCAAATTCAATGGTGAATGTAACAATCATAATGTTACCAAGAGGCTGTCAACATTCTTGGGATTTAGGGGATCTTGATGGACATTCAACTGAAAGCGAAACTGGAGGAATTAGAGCCAAAGTTAACGAGAGGAAAATGAGGATTAGGAGGTTGACCAATAAATTGGGGCCACGTGGAAAGTTTGCCATCAACTTCCACCACAAGCATTCTTATGTGTGTATTATAAGTTTTGTTGGAGAAGGGTTTTATTATTAAAATTAAAAAATTATTATAATAATATATTATTTAAATATTAATAGATATAAAATCATAATATGTTTAAGTTAGTTTTTATGTATAAATAATCGTTGTATTTGGTTAACGGCTATAAAAAATTATTATTATGTTATGTTATTTAAATGTTCTAAATATGTTAAATTAAATTTATAAAATAAAAGTAAGATTATAATAAAATTAAAATTATTACCTATCTGATATATTGCATCAGTTTAGTAATAAAAAATTACCGTAATTTTTTATCACTTAATGAATCAAACAAAGTAATATCAATAAAGAAAATTATTAGAATAATAACTTATTGTCTTCGATTGTAGGTACCTTTAGAGTAAATTGCTATTCCCACCCAACGATGGGTCTGAAAATACATTTCAATTTATTAACGGTATAACTCACAATTTTTCACCAAATCAAACTATGTTTACAAAAATTTATTGTACAAAAAATTTGAAGAAATTAAGAGGAATAAATCTTTTATAAATCTCACTTTAATGTTTTGAATATAATAGTTGAACCATTTTACAAGTTTGAAATTTTATAATTGGTCCTTACAAAAATTTGAAAACCCTAACTCTAGCTACTAACTAGAATCTTTTCTCCATGGTTAAATAAATCATTCTCATCACCGACAACAATATCATTGTCATTTCGCCTATCTCACAGGAAACTCGTGAAAAAGTTGACACTGTTAGTTATGTAGAGAGAAAATATCTAAAGAACATATGTTAAAAAAGATATTCACCACAATCCATCTTTCATATATGCTCCCATCGTAGCAATATCTGGAAAGACATCTAAAAAAATTCTAAATTAATACCTTGTTTGCTTAACAAATAATTATTACTTAAAAACTATCAAACTTGCCCAATTGACATCACCTTGTTCCTTGAAGTGAATGCAACTACTAGTAGTAGTATTTTTTAAACATGCATGATGTGATGAACGAATTTGATCCAAAGATGATTACAATAGAAAATCTTAGTCATATCACTGTACGTAGACTAAGATTAAAGTAAAACAAGAAAGAGAAAGAAGGTAAACCGCAAAAAAGTTACAGTTGTGATGATAAATGTCATTGCTTGTATACTATAAACATTTAGTGGATTTATATCAAGTATCTATAAAAAATAATAAAAATAAGATAAAATCAAATTTTGTTGATAATTATGATCTTATCAATCAACCAAATATTGATGTTTCAAACTTGTTTTAAAAGTAACAATACAAGTCACTTGACCAGTGACATGAACACTCAGAATTATCATAATTAACGTCTATCATCTTTATATTTTTGTTTTGAAGCTATGATGTCATATCTATGTTTTTGTAGTCATGTACTCATTCAACTCATTACTTTGTGTACATTATGACCAATATAATTTTTGATATGAAAAGACATGGACTCTAAAATTGAAGTATTCACTTCAAAAAATGATAATAAAGACACATGTTTAGTGGATAGTGCAACAACACACACGATTCTTAATTTTTTTTTTTAATTGTCGCATTAATTGAAGTTAAAATGAACATTACATCAGGGTCAACGAACTTGATTGAAGGTTCCATAAGAGCCATAATTCTATTGAAAAAATGGGACTAACTGGAGTATTAATAATGCATTATATATAAGTAGATATAGAAAAAATCTCCTTAGTTTCAAATATATGACAAAATTGGTCATTTCATTGAAACCATGAGTGAAAGCAATACATAATTTTTTTGGATAAATTGTAATGTCGTTGGTTGAAGGCATGCACTAGAAAAATTGTCCACTTTATCATTTTGATTAGAGGTATTAGTGGGCTATGTCAGACTAGCTTTAACACAACCTATTGTGCCTAGGGTTGGATTAATGCCTACCAATTAGAGAATCTTATAGGTTAGGTCGGTCTGCAAGCATTGGAAGGCCTACCTTGGGCCATGCCTTTGTGGGTTATTCCACTATTTTATATGTTTTAATATTTTAATAATTATAATTTTCTATTATTTTTAACAGGTTATGTCGGGCTAACTAGCGAGTCGTGCCAATAAAAAGGAGGGGTTTAGGCCCAGACATATGCTACCTAATCCCTTTGAAATCTCCAATTTGGATTGTATTAGGTAATATAAATGCAATTGAAACCTATGCAATACTAAACAAGAAGTTCTCTGATTCAAAGATTTTTCTGTTTTGGCATGGTTGCCTAGGATACTTAAGATCTACAATGATGCATAATACTATTGAAAATTCAAATGTACATGCACTTAATAATTATAAGATGTCCAGTGAGAAATTTTGTATCATTTGTTGGTAAATTAATGGTGAGGTGATCTCCTTCTAAAGTTGAAGTTAAATCTTCATCATTCCTACATTGGATTCAATGGAAGATATGTGGACTCATTCATCCACCTAGTGGGTTATTTCGTTATTTTATGGTCTTAATTGATGTATTTGCACGATAGTCTCATGTTTGTTTATAACCATCTCAAAATATTATCTTTGCAAAATTGTTAATGCAAATTATCAAATTAAAGGCATATTTTTGAGATAACCCATCAAATCAATATGACTAGACACTTGGTGAATTTACAACCAAGACATTTGATGATTATTGCATGTTTTTGAGGGTTGATATTGAACATCCAATCTTATATGTCCATATTCAAAATGAATTAGTTAAATCCCTTATCAAAAGTCTTCAAGCGTTACACATGCTTTATCTTCAAGTAATTACACATACTTTATTGTTAAGAACTCAATTACCAACTTATACTTGGGGACATATTATATTACATGCAACAAAGTTAATTCGCTTGTGATCTTCCTCTTATTGTCAATATTCTCCTGTACATTTGGTTCTTGGTCATCACCCTGATATATCTCATTTGAGAATTTTTTGTTGTATTGTATATGTCCTTCTTGCTTCTCTTCAAAATACTAAAATGGGACTTAGCGTCATTTGAGAATTTATGTTGAATATAATTCACCTTCCATTATTAGATATCTTGAACCATTGACATATGATCTTTTTACTACATGTTTTTCAAATTATCATTTTAATGAGACAATATTCCCACTTTTAAGGGAAAAGAAACTGCCTCCTAAAGTTAAACATGAACTTAATTGGTACTTATCTACAATGTCTCATCTAAATCCTTGCATATCCCAAAGTAAAACTAAAGTGTAAAGAATAACACGTTTACAAATTATTGTTAATCAAATGCCTAATGTTTTTGTAGATATAATAAAAGTGACAAGATCACACAAACATACTACCGACACACCAACATAAATTAATGTGAGTGTTGAACAATCCATTCAAATTGTGATTAATTCATCTATTGTATGCCAAAAGTGTGGTGGGCCTATTGGATCAAAATATATTTTTCTTTGAAAACCAAAGGCATGAAATTAATTAAAAAAAAATACTAAAATGATTTAAAAATCCATACATTTTGATATATCTCCAAAAGAGATTATGGTCCCTAAAGAGATTAGAGCCCTTGAAAGAGAACAAACCCCTAAAAAAAAGGAAAATGAGAATACAAAGATCTCTATAAATTATATTTATATAAGAGAAATATGGAAATATGATTAATGTTGATGATGTATTCTCATTCATAATAGCTTCTTAACTTTTGGATGGTGATGATTTTGAACCTTATAGGACATATGAAGACAAAGACGTGATTGACGTAAGTGAAAAAAACAATTCAAATGGAATTAGTTTTTCTTACAAAATGACACGTATATGGGCCCATAGTCAAACACCTGATAATGTCTAACCCCTTAGATATAAGTAGGTATTTGTGATAAAAGGAATTAAGAAAAATAAGATTGCTAGATATAAAACAAGGCTTATGGCCTAAGGTTTTTCCTAAAGACTTGGTATAGGTTTTGATGAAACATACTCACCTATGATAGACATAATCGTACTTAAATTTTGATAAGCTTAACAGTCTTAGAACAATTAGATATGCGCTTATAAGCATAGTTACTGCTTATTTGTTTAGATATTGATATTTATATATAACTCTCTAAAGGATTTAAGTTGATTGAAACAAAAAAAAAAAAAAAAAGCCATGCAAGAGGTATGCATTCAATCACATTACAAATATTATTGTAAGAATTAAAACAATTTGAAAGAATATGATACAATTGTCTTAGTGAATACTTGATAAAAAAGGGTTATGTGAATAACTTTATATGTCCATGTGTCCTTATAAAGGGGCTAAAATCAAAATTGGCCATTGTAGTGTTATATGTTGAAGACATGAATTTAACTAGGGCTTCTGTAGAGTTTATCAAATCTATCAAGTACCTGAAAAAAGAATTTAAGATGAAGGATCTAAGGAAAATGAAATGTTGTCTTGACTTCCAGATCAAGCATAGTTCAAATGGAAGACTGATCCATTAATCATCCTATATTGAGAAATGCTTGGCCTTGAAATACCTTATCTTAATGTCATTCGTCCTATTATATTTTTCTCAATGCACTAAATCAGATATATCATTCTCAATGAATTTATAAGCGTAATTTAGTTTTGTACCAACATGTCAACATTAGAACAAAATAAAACATATATTTTTTTTACCTATATGGAATTAGAGATTTGGAAATTATTCTACTATGTTAAATCCCTTAAAAACCTAGTTTGTTTGAACATGCAAATATTAGATACTTTTTTTACTCTCATAAGGCTTGCTTACCGTTGGAAAATGTCTTCACTTATAATGACACAACAATGTCATAATGCTCCACCGTTGTACCAACTTCAAATTATTCAGAGATTCTTGCTCTCCATAAAATCAACTGAAAATGCATGTGGTTATGGTTTGTCACCCATCACATCCAAAACATATATAGTATTTCTTCTACAATAGACACTTTTTCTATAATATATAAATACAATGCAACTTATATTACCCCAATAAGCAGATAACACTTTAAAGGGCACAAAACCAAATATATATTACTGAAGTTCTTTTACACTCATAAACTCTAGCATAGTTGAAAGATTAAAGTAAAACAAATACACGTTAATGGTAACCTTACAAATTTTTTCACTAAGACATTGCCAATATTAACATTTAAAAAATTAGTATATAACATCGATATACGATGACTTAATAAGCAATCAAATTAATTTATATTATCCTACTATAAAAAAAGGGTCAGATTCACCAAGACGAGCAAATTCTTAAAATGTATAACACATTTGGATAAAATGCATACTATTTTCTCGTTAACTAGTTTTTGTCTTACTAAGTTTTCCTACTAAAAATTTTAATAAAATAGTTCAAACACGTCCAATCCCATTTCACATGACATTAAATAATCATATTTCTGTGTTTTGGTTTTTCATACAATTGAAATTTTTTTTTAAAAACATAAATGTAATTATTGTATATGGCGACACTTTAAGGGAGTATTATTATATAATAGACTTCCCTCACATGAAACAATCAAAGGCGGTGAGGGAAACTTCATAAACACTCCTACCCCCTTTCATTTTTTATACATGTAATGTTGAGGTAATCTTTGAAGAAAAGAAATAGTTCAATTTTTTTTTCCCTACATCGTACTTGATTTTTCTCATTTTATTCCTGTTTTAGTTTCCACTACTATACACAATAAAAAAACAATTGTTTCACTGGAAGTAAAACGGACCCAGATGGTGATCACTGGGCCCATATTTTCCCCACATGGAAGACGAAGTACTGATGGGGTTTAAATATGAACAGTGAGAACAGTCTGATACTGACATGACAGCCTTGCACTACTTAAAAATTTGATTCCAAAGAAAAAGAAAAAGGATCCCATTCAAGCTTAAAACAAGAAGCAATCAGAAAAGCAATTAGTGAAAGCTTTGGCACCGTTGAATGTCACAGTCATGATAAGTGTTTATTATAATAAGTTGGTCGTAGGTTTGACATCAATTGAGAGGGATGTTTGATAGATACTCTTCGTTTTGTTTTGTTATTTATTTAAATAATTTATTTAATCAATGATTGAATTTTTTGGCCACTTTTATCTTCTTGAAACTTTCAACCCACCACAATAAAATTGAGAGAGACTCTTAAATTATTTGCTCACCGAGATATCTCCGAGTACAAAATGCCTCATTCACAGAATTATTTATGATACTGAGAGAAATAGAGGAAGAGATGTTGTGTATCTGAAATTTGAGCCTATAAATTTAGGTCCATCAGGCTGGAGCCCAATCACTCAAATCCAATGGCCTCTCTCCCAAGCTCAAGTTCCACCTTCTTGGTTTTGGTTTCACTAGACCAAAGATTGTTATAACTAGAAAGTTCGACACCCAAAGCCCTTTGTAGTCATTAAACCTCAAGCTAATGTTGTTGTCTTTGGTGGTGAAATTAGAATTAGGGCTGGACCGAATATATTCGGATTCATTTTTAAATTCGATTTGAATAAACCTAAAACGAACCGAACAAACTCGAACACGAACCCGAACTACAATTTTAAAATTCAGCAAATACGAGCCTAAACATGAACTATATGAACCGAACACGAATCTGAATTTAAAATAATAATTTTTTAATTAGATTTTATTAATTATTTGTATTAATTATAATTTTTAATAAATATAAAAACGAATTATATGAACCGAATATGAATACGAGTCGAATATGAACTTAGTTACATGAACCGAATATGAATATGAACTTTACTATAAAAATATTCGGTAAACATGAATACGAATCCGAACCCAAACAGTACGAAACGAGCCTGAATACGAACATGTTACTGTTTAGTTTTGGTTCAGCTCGAATCCAACTCTAATTAGAATAGTCAAAATTTGAATAACTCATATAAAATTTAAATTAGAATAAACACAAATAATATTTGTATTAATATTTCATTCTTTAATTAATATATATAATTGTGTACAGCGTGATTTAATCTTTTAAAAGTATTGTATAATGACTTTATTATCAATACTATTAAATACATTATTCTATATATATATACGATTAAACTATTATTTAATCATTGTCACTCGTTCTATTTTGTTAAGAGTCATGAGTTCCAAGTCAAAAATTCTTTTGGATGAAGTTCAACAAGACGCACCAATTTTTGTTTATCAGAAGTAACAAAATATTTACTTGGGCATAAACATGCTAAACAATTTTGTATTTACCTCGTTGGAATGATTATTCAACTTTTTAAGTATATTTAAAATATTATAAATTGCTTCAATGCAATAAATATATAGGTTCGTGATATCTTAAGTCTTACATTATGATTATCCTCGAAGAACAAATTTATTATTCATATTTGAAACATCAATGTTTTAATTGACATGTAAAGAATAAACTGTGTTTAGTAAGGTCTCTCATCCACTATCTCACATCACTTCTAAAGCTTGCTTACACAATTTAACCAAATTTATAGCATTTACAATATCTGGATTTTTTATTTGTAGTGTTTGAGAAAGTTCATTGTAAAGTACATTCTTTATCATAAATATACTAAACACAAAATCAAATTATTACATAAATTTCAATATATATATATTTTTTTTTCATAAAATCTTTACTTCAAGTTTGTCCCATCTTTTACCACCATTTTCAGAACACTGATGACGGATAAGAACATCAAGGTTATGCTTATCATTGAACCATAATACGAGCCCCAACATGTATCATTGACACACATTTCAAATTTATCTTTTGATGAAAACCTTTTTCATTCGATAGTTCAATATGAAAAAAGATTTCAATAACTTTACAAGGTTGCTTATTTCTAAAAAGGCCGCAATTTTTTTTTTTAAACCTTGACTATAATCAACACAATATTAAAAATATCATAAACATCATCTTAGTTGTGAGTTAAATCATGTGTTGTTATAAGTTTTAATGATAATTATTTGCAGTGTTGGTATAATCACAAAATAATTATCGATAAACGTTTAACGATATTGTGACAATTATTTTTGATATTTAGAATTGCAATTAAATTTATTTCTTTTTTTTCCAAAATTTAGTTAAAATACAATTTATGTATCTTTGACTCCATCACGTAAGAATATATATATCACCTTTTTAAGCATCGTGTCTAATAATTTGTTCAATGAAATTTGAAAGTCGGGAAGATAGTTTAAGAACTCCTAGAAAATTACCAACAAAAAAAATTTTGAGAGTTGGTTCAATGTTTTTTGAATCGTCTCATGCTTTCAGTATAAATGAATGATATATTATTCAAATTAAGTTTGTTAGTATCGAATGATCAAATTAAATAATCTCCTTTACAACATAATTTTTATTTTTCATTTGTAAAAAAAAAAAAAAAACTAAATATTTATTTTTACAAGTAACAAGAATTCATTATATTATTATATAAGTGAAAATAACAGTGCAATTGCAGTCATATTGTTCAAGCTAAATAAATTCATTAAACTAAATAAATTTGAACTAAGTCAAATTAAACTAAATTAACTTAATTTAGATTCAACTTTATAAATAATGAATAATTGTAATATTGTTGAAGGAGGGAAACTTCCATCATAAACATCCTCTCTCTCTCTCTCTCTATATATATTTATAATTATAAATATTAAAAAAAACAAATGAGTCGTAATTTTTCAAAATATAATTTATTATAATAAACACAAATATAAAATAACAAATTCAATCGACCCATGTGTTGAAATTAAATATAAACAATTACCAAAAAATATAATATCAAAGAATACTAGATGCTCATTGGTTAAGTTATAAAGATAAAAGAGAAAGATTAGACTGAAAGGTGAATCTGTCACTTACTTTTACTGGTTTTAAAGTCATAAAAGAAGGCTGAATGATATATTACCATCCAAGATTTCGTTTAATGATAAGTTACTATCTGAAAAAGTTTTAAAAGTCAAGTATCTATCATTTTACTATAAAAAAACCAAAACACCCATTATAAAATTCAATAATATTAATATTAAAATAAAATTTAATATAAATAATATTAAAAACAAATTTAATATAAATAATATTAAAAACAAATTTAAAATAAAATAATATTCAAATAATAATAAAAAATTAAAATAAACATTTAAAAAACAGTCATCGTCATTGGCGGTGGTAGTCGTCTTTAACCTTATCAAGTGGTAGAAAACGATCACCTGATTTTATTAGGGTTCAATTTGCTCACCACGATGGCGAAAGCGGCCAAATTTGGTCGCTTGCGCTAGATTTTTTTTGGTTAAACTTGACCATCTCCACCATTGTGACAGTTAGATTCGACCGTTAATAGAATTGATAATCGTTTCCAGCCATCTGATGAGATTAAAAGTAGCCATCGCCACTAGTGATGATGACTTTTTTTTAATATTTATTTAATTTTTTATTATTTTATCATTATTTTATTTTAAATTTATATTTTAATATTTTTATAAATTTTATTTTTAATTTTAATTTAAAAAGACAAAAATACTCCTCTGAGATGAGTATTTGGTTTTTAAAGTGATAACTTGTCATTAAGTGAAACCTTGGGTGGCAATATGTTATTTGGCCAAAAAGAAAAAAAACACAGCCATCGGACCTGTGTGATGAGGGATGAGTTTGGCAAAGAGAAAAAAAAAAAAACAGTTTACAAAAATTAGATTAGATCAATGAACATAATAATTTACCAAAAAAAAAAAGAATATAATATGATGGTTTGACTAATGGGTTTTAAATTACGAAATTTTAAGGATTGTGTAAAAGATTTAGAAAAAATCCATTGAAGCCCTTTTTTTTGTCTTAATTGAGATTGTAAATTAAAAATTTTCCCAAAAAAATGGGTGGGAAGGAAAAAGATCTCAACAGTAAAACCAAAAAAATTAATTTAAAAAACTTATAAAGGTTAAATAAATATTTTTATCTTATTTTAAAAATTATTATATTTATCTTATATATTTTAAAAATTATATTATAATTTTAGCAATGTCTATCTGTAATTTAAAATTTTACAAATTAAAGTTCTTGTAAACATTGACGGAAGCATTACAAATTTTTTCCACAATTAATCTCACATTAAATATATCTTGATAGTTTAATTTTAATTTAAGAATTAAATTTCAGAATAATTCTATATATTAAAAAATAAAAAAACCGGATCTCACATTAAATAGTCCAACTAGTTAGGTTTTTTTTTTCACGTTTCGTGGCTTCTTTTCAGCCTCTTGATCTCTATCGAGCAAGATAGACGCTCAAGAGGGGGGATAGAGTTGCCTTTTTTGGACTTTTGCGGGTGTTTTGCTGCGCTTTCTTTGTATCGAGCTTGTCCGTTTTTCTTTTTATAAATTTTTTTTTAATTAGCAAAAAATGAAAAGATCCCATGCATTTCTAACAAGTTTATTTGTACGGATCGTGTGTAAGCCTAATTTTATTTCCATTTCTAAAATAAATAAATAAATAAAAACAATTTTCTCATACCACAATTCACACCTGACCTTTTTTTTTTTGTAAAATTGAATTATTTCCGTTTGTTCTTATTCTAGACCACGTTTAAAAATTGGTCAGTCAGCTAGTTTCTATGCTGGTTTCTTTAAATGATAAAATTCTACTCAAATATTTTTAAAAAAAAATCTTTTCTTTAATATTTTATAATAAATGATCAAAATATCTTCTATAAAAAAATATTTTAAAATTAAATAAATTTTAATATAAACTAATATTAATATAATAATTAAAATTTTTAAAAAATTAAAAATAATATAAAATTAAAAAATTACTCATCATTGTAAACGGTGGTGATTGTTAAAAGCCTAATTAAATAATTATAACAAAACAATGCGCCCTAGTTGCCCTGAAGATTGCCCAACCATCATCCCATGAAGGTAAGTTCGCACTCCTCCATCTTAACATGTGTGGGAGTCATCGGCCTCCAATGTGTTTAACAAAACCCTTTACATTTCCCAGAGTCTTGTGTATTCACAACTACACAAAATAATATAACATAAAAATTGTACTAAAAAACTAAATAAAATGGATTTTACTACATTATGTAACTAGAAGTATACATAATTTGCTAACTTGAAAAGTTTATGGATAACCTCTTAGTGAATACATTGTATTAGGGATACTACATATATTGGGGGTATCATCAACCGATCTCCTTATACTGTTTGGGAATAGCCCCTCTCAACGCTTCAGTCGTCTTTTGTCACATTATCAACTCCCATGGGTAATAATTGGATGCAACCAAATTGTCAACTAAAAAGAATGTTTTCTTATTAGTTGTCTTTCTAAAGTCGATGCCCAACATACCATAATACCAAAAATATAATACTCTGAGTTTCATTGTATCTTTGTCATCTTCACCCCATGCTCTAGACTCAAACGCAACATGTAGGTCCACATGACATTTTTTTTTTTTTTTAAACCCCACAAAGTATCATTCGTGGACATGTGGAATTTTAGATATCTTAACATAAGATGACTTGTTAGTATGATTATTGAAACATAAACTTGTCATTTGTGTAAACTTTATAAGACCAAATTACACCTCTACCATATTTAACTAAATCCAAAAGTCTACTACTGGATCATCCCTGTTGTTGAAATAAAACCGAATGAATGAACATCAAATAGGGATTAGCGACATAGAGAAAGATCTATTTGGCCTCCTAAGTTTCCAATTTTTCATTTTGCCCCTTAAACAAAATAATCCAAAAATCAAGTTCTTGACTTACCCATGTACTACAACGTTGCCACCACAAAATCAATAGATTTTTGGTAAATTTCACAATTTTTGATCTAAAATATATTAAATAAACTATTTAAACACAATTACTAACAAGTCAAAACAATAAAAATTGTATTTTCTATTTACAAAATTTAAAATATAAATACTCAAATCCAAAATTATATTTGTAAGACAAACACAATTTTACACGTTAATTTGTCACGCAATTTTTAAATATTTCGTCTACTGTCGCTTTTCAGAATCAATATTATAATAATAATAAACCAAAAAAATTAAGGGATATATTTAAGTATTTTCGATTATCTTTTATATTATGATACGGCTGTATACATTTATTCTTTTGTATAAAATCGTATAAATCATTTTTTTTATTTTTATTTTTTATTTTTATACCATTGAAATTCAGCCTGATCGTGCTGTCGGTTAATCATTATTGTTATCATCAACTTGTGCTTTGTATTATTATCTGTCACTTTAGCGACGCTGTCAGAAATGAAATATACAGATAGCCGGCATGCAATTTCTGTTTGCTGACGTGGTGTCACGTACATCGTCCGTTTCTTTCTAGCAGACGCGGCTTGGCTGCTCCTTGCACCAAGAAAGTCAACGATTGGTTGGTTGGAGATGAGTAGACGCTGCGTCAGTCTGATCAAAATTTAATGATAACAAGATCTGACGTCCACGTAAAGCTGAGTCAGCTATGACTCCACGTTTACTGGTTTTTGATTGGCTGTGATGTTGCCCCATTCTCGACCGCCCCCCTCCATTTTTAGATTGGGTAATTAATCAAAAATATGATTTTTTTAGTTATAATTTCGATTAAAATCAAACAGATTTGGTTATAATTCTACCATCATTATCTTAATTACAGCTGTTTAACGTTTAATTACGCTTAATTAATACATTTGCCGCTCTTAATCAACGGCGCGGAGGGGGGATTTTGTTTATTTTTAGGATAATATCAGAAGATCATTCTGATTGGACGTTGTAAGCCACGCGCGCTAAGGAGAGTTTGCGTGGTATTTTTGTCACATGTTTGAAATGTTTCTGATCCGATCTTTGCTCACCTGGATGAAGTTGTTGAGAAAAAGTAAGATTTTCAATTAAGGACTTGTAAGATTTTCTTTTTGGATATACAGGACCTCAAACATTCCAAATTCCACGGAAGGACGTTTTGGGATTACTATATGTACGCTCGTCTCTCACTATCATTCGCATAGCCACTTGCGTATTTGTTCGGTTCAGTCGTTTAAAGGAGTTTTTCCTCCTCCGGCAAAGATGACGATCCTCATTCCGCAGCCTGCCGTCGGTATAATTTTCTTTCTTTTGCTTCTGGTTTTGTTTATGTTTTCGAAATTGCCATTACTTCTGTCTTGATGTTTTGTTTTCATTATGTTGATTCTAGTTTCAGAAGTTGAGGACAAGGATCTGCAGAACAATACGAATGAGTTGATATTAGATGGTGAATTCGCGGTGCCGAAAGCTTTGACAAGTGATGGCTTTGTTGCACCAGAGATCAATTCTTTTGGCCAAACTTTCAGGTTCTACTTTCCTTTTTCCATATTCCATTTTCTTTTATAAATAAATGGCTTGGTTTTCGCTGAATGACATCTGACATAGGATAATGGAAACAACTTGTAGGGATTACGATGCAGAAAGTGAAAGGCAGAAGACTGTTGAAGAATTTTATCGGTTGCAGCACATTAACCAAACATATGACTTTGTAAGCATATATATAGAATCCCATGATCTTTTATACGCGAAAACAAGGGCACTAGATAATATAAACGGATATATTCTTACGACAGGTTAAGAGAATGAGGGAAGAGTACGAGAAATTGGACAAAGCTGAGATGAGCATTTGGGAATGCTGTGAACTGTTGAATGAAGTAGTGGATGAAAGTGATCCTGACTTGGATGAACCTCAAATTCAGCACTTGCTGCAATCTGCTGAAGCGATTAGAAAGGATTATCCTGATGAAGATTGGTTGCACTTGACCGCTCTCATTCATGGTATATTTCTCACTGTGATTCTTTTATTCTCTTTCTACTTTTGGCTTATATAGGATTGAAAATGTCATCCCTAAAAATATCCCAAAGAACTTAAAGAGTTTTCTTTGAGATTAAAATTTATAGTTATTGATGATTGAATCATGTATTATTTCAGATCTAGGAAAGGTTCTTACTCTTCCTCAATTTGGAAATCTCCCTCAATGGGCTGTTGTTGGTAAGTAAAAGATTTTGAACTCTTAATGCATCAGCTTCATATATAAATCCCCCGTTATTTCAAATAAATTGCTGATTTAAATATATTGTAGGAGATACTTTCCCTCTTGGATGCGCTTTTGACGAAGCCAATGTTCACAACAAGGTATTTATATTGTCTTCTTGAACTTAAACTCAGCAAACAAATTGCGAAATATCAAAACATACTCATCTGATGGAAAACTTGTAAACATGTATACAGTATTTCAAGGAAAACCCAGACTACAGTAATCCACTTTATCAAACTAAGAATGGAATTTACTCGGAGGGATGTGGATTAGAGAACGTAATGATATCATGGGGACACGATGATTACATGTACATGGTGGCCAAGGAAAATGGAACAACTCTCCCTTCGGCTGGACTGTTTATCGTCCGATATCACTCCTTTTACCGTAAGCATCATTTACATGATTCTTCTTATACTTGCATTATTTATTTTATAGATTTTTCAAAGTAATTTGAAGTTTTTTTTCATATATATATATATCAGCTTTACACAAGGAGGGCGCATACACACACCTCATGAACGACGAGGACAAGGAAAATCTTAAGTGGCTCCATATTTTCAAGTAATTTTCATCATTTTTTATAATCCATTCAGTTCAATACCAATGAATCTAACTTATGGATTTCTAAATCTGCAGCAAATACGATTTATACAGTAAGAGCAAAGTTCTTATTGATGTTGAAGCAGTGAAGCCGTACTACCTTTCCCTCATTGAGAGAGTGAGTGCGCTTAACTTTTATGTCACTTTGTAGGTTTCATCAGTCAATACTTAACATGAACTGTAATTTTGCCGCAGTATTTCCCTGCCAAGCTGCGATGGTGAAGCATACAGGATTTGGCCATATCTATTTTGTATCTAGCAAAAGGATTTCTGAGACATCATGTTATATAGATATCAGGGTTGATTATCTTAGAAGTTGTTCTCTTTATGTCCTTCCTTTGTGATTAAGAATTTCGTTCTGTGTTTTCGGTTGATTTTATCAAAATGTATTTAATTGTTTATTGAAATTTCTTCAAGTTAATGTTATCTATTTTCTTTCTTTTAAAAGCGAGAAATTTTCTTCAATAAAGGATAATATAACCTTTAACATTAAATCCAAAAACATCGCTCAAAATTAATTAAATATTTTCATTTGAAACGTGTAAATATTAGTAATAACCAACATTTAATTAAAAGCGGCCCATATTGGTCCCAGGTTCAGTTGTAAGCCCAAAACTATATGCATGGCATGGCCCCTAATAAAAAGCGCCCAGTCGTCCGCACTTTTTCTGGCTTGAGCATCGAGCGTCCATCTGTTGAGTTGTCTGCGCCTTCTACTTCTTCTTCCTCGGTTATTTCAGTTTCCCACCATCGTCGTCCTATACTGATTCAATATTCCCATAAAGTTTCTTCCTTTTCGGTGGAAAATTTCGGTGTTTATTTCAGTTTAGTAAAGAGGAAAATTTCGGAGGAAAAAGCGGTGGGAGAATTTGGGTAGAGGTTGTGAATGAGATTGAGGTTGGTGTGAGGTTGATAGCTGATGGTGGCATCAAGGGGGTGGTGGTTCTGGGGGCAGCATTTTTGTCAAAGCTCATAGCATGCAGACTTTCTTACTTTCTCGTTTGCTTTTTGTAAATTTTATGTTGACGCAGATGTTTTTAATATGTTAAGGGAGCGGAATTTTGTTGACGTCAAATTATATGTGGAAGGGCAACTTTGTGGCATCGTGGAAATAGATGTTGGTGTGCGTAGGCCAGCCAAGAGTGGAGCTTTAGATGTTGTTGTGCGCAGTGAATTGATGATTGTTGGGATAGCAGTCAATTTTAAGCAATGTCTTAATAATTAGACTGAGCCTTGACTTGGTCAATGGTCCGGTCCGGGTTTTCTCCAGTTGACCTATTGGTTTGATGGTCAGATTCGGAAAACAACACAATATACATATATATATATATATACACACACACACACGCGCGCGCGCGACAAATGAATTTTTGGCTTGAAAGTGATACACCATCCCCAGCAAATGCTGTAGTATGTTGATGTCAACATATTCTTGAATCATGGTATTCAAATGGACCGAACTGGTCTGGGTTCCGGGTAGAACCGGTCGGACCAGTCTAGTGGCAGGTTGAATAGTAGAATTGAGGGGGTTAAGGTTGAGTAAAGTAAAATATAGAGGGGTTAAGAGGACATAATGAAATTAAGGAGGGGTAAAAAAAAGTTTATAGGTGATATTGATATTTTGAATACACGGAACTTAAAAGGGCAAATTATTTTCTACCAGATTTTTTTAAATGATAAATTTTTATTTAAAAAATTTTTAAAAAATTAAATATTCATTTGTTAATTAAAATTAATCATTAAATTTAATTGATTAATTAATAAATTAATAAAAATTATAAAAATTTAATAAATAGATTAAAATTTATGAAAAATAAGTTTATTCTAAGCTCATTCAATTCAAGTTCACGAAAGATAAATTTGTTTCAAACTTATTCAAGCTTGAACTCAAATTCATTCCCTAGGTGACTGGACTGGCATCCAGCCCTGGGTACACATGTTAATCTTGGCTGGTTTCAGCCTGCATCATATTACAAGTTTGGACTTGTGGTATGTATCTGTCACTGAACATGAAAGTCTGGCACAATCTATTGGATGAGCAGCAGTTGCAGTAACGGTCACTTGATTTTCTCTCTGCTGTTTTGTGCAGTTTACACAGGGAAGGCACACTACATTGTTGGATCTTGTTGGTTTGCTTTTCTCAATACTTCTCCTTGCCCATTTTAGCTTCCTTTGTTGCAGATGCATTCAGTATCCCTGCTCAACTTTTTCCTAGTTTTGTCTATCCTTCCTTCCTTCCTCCCTCTTGGTCTGCTGTTTCCATTCCCAGCACCTGGAATTGATGCTTTGTCAAGCCATGGGGACTTCTTACTTAAATAACTTCAATCTGCAAGATATGTAGTTTAGTTTTCTGTCATTATTCATTCAAAATTATTTGTACAGAATTTGCTGAATTGTGTGTTGATGGGTGAATGGTGGATGCTTCCTTGTGGACTGGTGTTGTCATTACCATATTGCTTATTATTTATATTAAGTTTAATTATAAATAATAAAAAATTATTAATATAAACATAAGAAGGAAAAAGTTACTGTAATATTTATAATAAATTAAATAAAATACAGCAAATAAATACAATTGTCACGTGATAAATTATTAAGATTATAAATATTTTTAAAATAAATAAGATAAATATATTAATTTCTAAAACAAAATAAAAAAAATATTCGCTTGCTATTAATCAGATTTTAGAAAATGATATTACAGTTTGGTAGAAAATAGTTAAAATTTTCAGTTATTTTGATATTAATATAAATTTTATAATTATATGGATGAAACTTTTTATTTTATTTTTATACGAAATAAGGATAAAAATAAAAGCATTATTGTATATTTGTACTGTTGATGTGAAATGGAGAGATTCTGACCGCAATATAAACCATTGAAAAAGTTGCGAGAGACAAGGGAGAATCACCAACTTTTCATCTTCCATCATCTACAACGAGCACCTCCTTTATTGTCATTCCTCTGAAGAAATGAGGCCACGCAGCTTGGATGCTCTACTTCTCCCCACCAATTATCTGTCTACTGCGTATAAGAACAAGGGGTGGACCAGACTTCTGTGGCTGCTTTGTCTACTATTAACCATATTAAGTTCTCTTCTTATCCCATCTCTTTTATAAAGTCATAATAAGTTGTTCAATTCCTGTGAGTTCTTTTGTTTCTCTCTTCTGGGATTGATTTACTATTGCAAACTAAACGAGTTTGAGAAACATGTATGCATGCTGTTACTTTTAGTTGTTAGATGTAAATCCTTTAGTTGTGGCTATATAGTTGTACGAATTTTCAGGTGGGTTGTCTGTCTTTATCTTCAAGTTAGATATTTTCACCGTACTCCTCAAGTTCTTCATTTCATACTATAAATTTCAAAAATTTAAGTCTTCTTACTGGCCTATGGTAAAGTTCAAAACTAGCCATATAATTAACTGATCTTTGAATGTGTTTTCTTCATGAAGATGAAGGAATATGTTTTCTGACCTTATCTTACGAAATTAAACGCCAGGTTGAGCTGTTGAAGGTTAGGTTTTGCTTAGATTTTAATTATGTGGTAGTGAAGCCAGAATTGAAGTTAGATTTGCTTTATTTGCTGACAGTTTTATTTCTTGGTTAGTCATTATAATCAACTCAGTGCTGGTGATATTGTTTGCATTTCAGTTGTGGGCCTCATATTCAAAGATGACCTAAGTTGTTGGTTACTAAGAGGAGAAAACATGTACAATGGAAGGATTGAATTTAATGATGCTGACATCGTTGAGTCAGAGCAAGGTGTTGTTGCCGCTGATGATGCTCGTTGTTCTGAAATTGGTGCTTCGGTGCTTAGACATGGTGGACATGCTGTTGATGCCGCAGTGGCAACTGCATTGTGCCTTGGTGTTGTTAATCCAATGGCAAGTGGAATAGGAGGTGGGGCATTTTTGATCGTTCGTTCTTCATCAACCTCCCAAACTCAAGCTTTTGACATGAGAGAAACTGCCCCACTAGCTGCTTCGCAGGTTCAAAATTCTTTCTTTCTGCATAACTATACACACACACACACACACACACACACACACACACACGCACACACGCACACTAGTTCAAAATGTTTTTCTGGTTGTTGACTTTGTTACTGTCATCAACAAACAGAATATGTATGAAAACAATCCCAAAGCCAAGTATCGGGGTGCACTATCTATTGGAGTTCCTGGTGAGATAGCTGGCCTTCATGAAGCTTGGTTGAAACACGGGCGTTTGGCTTGGAGCACTCTGTTCCAACCGGCCATAAAACTTGCCAAAGATGGTTTTGTGGTTGCTCCATATCTTGGAAAACACATAGCTAGGAGTGCAGAAAAGATCATGAATGACCAAGGCTTAAGGAAAGTGTTTGCACCAAAGGGGAAGTTGTTACAAGCAGGTGATAAGTGCTACAATGTTGAGCTAGCTCAAAGCCTCGAGGCAGTGGCAGAACAAGGGCCACAAGCCTTCTATAATGGAACTATAGGTGAGAAGTTAGTAAAAGATGTGAGAGAGGCAGGTGGGATTTTAACAATGGAGGATTTAAGGAATTACAAGGTTGATGTTATGGATGCAATGTCTGCGAATGTGATGGGCTACACTATACATGGAATGCCACCTCCATCGAGTGGAACGGTTGCGATGTCCATGGTGGGTGAAGTTTTTCCTTTTCCTGTGTTCCCTGTACACTATATTCCTTCTTCACCATAACTGTGAAGTCTGTGGATGTAATCCCTCTAAATATTGATGTGAAATAGGTTTTAAACGTCTTAGATAGCTATGGAGATTCATATGCTGCAAAAGGAAATATTGGTCTACATCGATTTATTGAAGCACTTAAGCACATGTTTGCTGCTCGAATGAACTTAGGAGACCCGAAGTTTGTTGACATAAATAAATCTATGTCTGAAATGCTTTCACTATCTTATGCCAAGCAAATTCAGCGAAAAATACTTGATGACACCACTTTCCCTCCAGACTACTATATGTACAGGTATGATAGCTGCAGAAATCAAATGTTTGCTCGTATGGCTTTTGGTTGTGTTGTTGTAAATTCATGATTTTGAATTTGGTTGAGTCCTCAATGGGCAGGTGGAGTCAGCTTCGAGATCATGGAACAAGCCATTTCTGCATTGTAGATGCAGATCGAAATGCTGTGTCTATGACAACAACTGTGAATTATGGTTTTGGAGCTGGGATACTCTCCCCTTCTACCGGCATTGTGCTCAATAATGAGATGGATGACTTTTCCACACCCAAAGAGATATCCCCTGATAGGCTGCCACCTGCTCCAGCAAATTTTATCAAACCAAACAAGAGACCATTGTCTTCTATGACACCTCTAATTGTTACTAGGGTACAGATATGTCACCTGGTTCATATTTCTTCTTACTTACAATTTAATAAACAGAATTGTGTTATACTTCATAGAGAAGATGTTAAGAAACTCAATTTCTCTATTGTCTTCAAGTCTTGCTTTTAAGGAAACACCACTTTTATGCCTGTCCATGGCAGGAAAATCAATTGGCTGGGGTTATTGGAGGAAGTGGTGGAGTGAACGTTATTCCAGCAGTAATCCAAGTTTTTCTTAACCATTTTATCTTGGGGATGGAACCTTTAGCTGCAGTTCAGAATCTAAGGGTCTACCACAAGGTTCATAACTGTCTCCTATTAACATGCATCTTACCAATTTCAGAAACACTTTTGAGTTCACCTTATATTTCTGCAGCTAATACCAAATACGGTTTTGTATGAAAATTGGACTGTAACCGATGGTGATCACATTGAGCTTGCTACTGAAAGAAAGCTTTTCTTAAAAGAGAGGGGTCACCAACTGGAGGCTAGAGCAGGGGGAGCCATTGTTCAACTTGTTGTTCAAAACCTGCAAAGCCCCATCAAGATGGGCAGAAAAAATGGAGAAGACATACATGCCCACATATTCCATGGAACACTCACTGCAGTGAGTGACCCTCGAAAGAATGGGAGGCCAGCAGCCGTTTGATTTGTTATCTATGTTCACTTAACAGAAGGAAAAACGCAATTAGCTGGCTCTGCTCATAAGATTTGTTAATTTTCTTCAACAAAATTTGGGGCCTCTCTACTAGCAGCTCAGAATTGAAATTCAAAAGGGTCTGCTTCATATTATTTGACTTCAGTAATATAAAGACATCTTATTCATCTGATAATACTAAGTCACTTGATTCAATCTTAGCTTTTACCAATGACCATATAAAGTTTGTGAAAGAATGAAAGTGATCAAAGATAATTAATGAATCCAATCAAGCTTGATGAAAGATGTGAAGCAAAAATGAGACCAGCAGTCTAGATATATGTACTTGTTTTCAGATTGAAAAATCAAAATCTTCCTGACGCATGAAGACTGCAATGCACTTGAAGAATGCATCTGTATACTTCATACAATATGCTAATGAAGAATCATGAATAATAAATCAAACAATCAAGTTAATCAATGTTAACTTATGAAGAATTTGTTACTGTTTAAACTTTATTGTACAAAAGGAAACAAAAACAAGCTGCAAACCCATCATTAAACCATACAAAAACCAACTGCACATAACTATTTCAGGATGACTTGTCCATCAGTTGAATCGGTGTTAGAATGTTGGACTTGCTTGTCTCGACAATACACCCATTCATGACCATTTCTTCCAGCATGAAATGTGCTTTCTCTAAATGGAACATTATGTCTAACTCACACTGCATAATTATATTTATACAATATATAAGAAATAAATCGGTTTTCTTAAAATTGTAAATAGCATATACATCTATGAAATCCAAACGGACAAGCTTGGCATCTTAGATATAAATGTAAATTCATCTCATGAGTGATCTTACCACATTGCCAAAATGCCGATCCATGGTTTCTACTAATAAGTGTATGAATTCCAAAATGGCAAGCTCATTCTGCAACATGGAAGACAAAGTTATTAAAAACTAATGAGTGGTGAGTGGTGGTCACTAGAAAAGTGTCAGATCAACAAAATTAAATATTCACTGATTTCAATTAAATTCATATATAAAATGAACATCTTCAAACATTCTTTTTATTTTAATTTTAGGTAAAGGCCACCTATTTCCTAATTAAATGACAAATAGAGTTATATTCACTGATCATTCTTATTGTTTTGTACATCACAAAGACACTCGGTTTAAGAAATTCAGCATGGACATAACTACTTGAACTTTTGATTAGTTAATATTTAGTCTTACACTGATAAAACAAACTGTAACAGAGATCTATAGCAAATTGAAAGAGTAATGCTGCACATCCTAACTTCTTATCTGAAGACTTGCATCCAGCAAAGAGATTGAATTAAGCTCACATATGGACAATGTGATAATGTAACAAATATGATAGGAATCATGAATTCCATGTTCTCTGTGAATCGTAGCCCCAGCTCTATCTAATATCACTCAAAAGGATCAAAATGGCAAACAAATAATGAACCATTTCAACTCAAATCTGATAATTAAGTTATTTACTGACAAATCAGACAGAAGACATATAACTAGACTTCCTAAAAAAAAAAAAAAGAAAAGAAAAACCTCCATAGATGACAATCAGGCACCTGCAAATGTATTCACAAGTCACAACAATGGAATTGTGGCCTCGATGTGGGCGGATAGGATTACTTGATCTCCAAAACAATGTAGTTCACATAATATTAATCGAAACTACCTGCTGAAGACATCGTCTCCAAAACAAAATTAAAAAACAATCTCTTTCCCAAATAAATCTGTAAGCTAAAGCCAAAGAGAATGTAATGCAAGAAAGTTTTGATAGCATATATATAAACACACCAGCCAGACTTAGATGCTGTAAGTGAACAGGGTCTTCAATTCAAAAAAACTTTTAAATTCCAAATTAATTCCATATATTTGGTGCAGCAATTATCATAAAACAAAAGCAGGTAAATAAAGCGTTAAACTTACTTCATCATTGTCAACTCCGACTAAGAAAAACAGCGATGCATAGCGCCGGTACACGATTTTATAGTTGCGATGCTCAACAAAAGAACACTGTTCTCACTTACACAGATGTAAATTAGCTAGAAAGAAGCCTTAATTATGAAACCCAGAAAGTAGAAAGTTTAAAATTTAAAACAAAAGGGTGGGGCTATTGGATTAGAAAGAAAGAATTGTAGGGATCTGAACCTGTTGCTCGGTGCGAGCGAGACATTTGCGAACAATTTCACCCTCAAGAGCGCGTCGTTCTTCAAGCGTGAGCCATTCGTAATATTGCGCGAGACGCGTCTGGCCTTGTTTGTTGACCATCAATATGAATCTGATCCCCATCTTCTTCCTTGATGAACCCGGCTTCTAATTCTGGTGCTATATCTCACGCCCTCTGTATTTCCCAATAAGAAACGGAAATTACTCCTTTTCTTCTCCTCTTACGATTATAAGTTTTATACATTAAAAAATATACATTTTCAATAAACCCCATAGGTTTTACGTAATCGTATGTGTGGCTCTTTATGTTTCTTTATTTTTTTAACTCAGATTGAGTGTAAGACTGGTTGTCTTCTAGATTATCAATTCTGTTCTTCATTTCTTCTGTTTCATTAAAAGTTTCTGCATCATACATGTCTTCATTTCCTCCAATAGATTCCCCTTCAAGTCTTAAGGGCAGATTTCCATAGATTTCCCTTCAATTGACCTGGGCGTTTAACCTTTTCGAAGTTGCAGGTCAGGCCCTTTGGGCCCCTTATGCTGGGGTTCAAGCTAATAATCATGGCACGAGATGGTTTATTGATCTACTGTGTTTGAGATCAATCCGATCATAGAGATGGGCTTCTCCGCATTAAAAATAAATAAGTACTACATAAATCACACGTAAGAAGATAAAAGGATGAAAATCCATAAAATCACTGTGAAGCAATTGGAATCTATCTTTCAACATTATTGCAAAACTGAATCAAGTGGAGCAATTATAAGGACTTGTCCATTACCATTTTCTTAATATTCTAATGCCATACTTCATACACTATCTCACCACATAATTATTCTAATAAAAAGCTATTGGCAGCTAGTCTCTTTCTTCACCAAATTGTCTTCACTACTTATCTCATCCCTCTCATCCTCCAACACTTCAGTTGGTGACACTTCCTCTTTCTTGTCTTCAGTCACATCCTTGGCACACAAAAAGCTTGGCTGATTTGTTGAGGACAGCAGCCTTGCCCACATCCTATCAGTAATCACCACCTTATTCTGTCTTTCATTGATTCGCTGCATATCATATCCGCAGCTCAAATATTAACCAATGCAGAACTCAAAACTTTTACTTTCGTAAAATCAAAGGTTGAAAATTAGAAGATGTGAACGATTATCAAGTGAACTCACATAGAAGGGTATGTAAGTTTGCCTGCCATTGACAAGACCGCTGGTATAGCCAGTATACCCAGCCATGGCTCCATGTACAACACTTTGAGCAAGAAGTGTGCAGTAAACATTGTCGGATGCGTTGCTTGGAATAGCACGAATCATGTAGGTAGGATCTGCCAGACAGCCCAAGTATTGCTTTAACACACCAGGAAATGACAATCATCTAAAAATCAAATGTAATATCAAGGAAATTAAGAAATACCAACCAATATATTTAAGGTTTATGGCCATCTTATTCTGCTTTGAAAAATGATCCTGCAAGACACCAGAGTATGACCAATTATATTATCTGCAACTGTTTCATATTACATAAATTTAAAAACAAAAAGTTAGCATCTTGGCCTTGAAAGTTGGAGTCTTCTGACTGTAGCATGATATTTTCACTTGTGCCTTATAAATTATACAGAATCTAACAATATGTTCAGTCATGAAACAAGAAAAGGTTAAAAAATAAAACTACTGAAAAAACTTGAATGACTCTTTTCTAAGCTGATAATGTCAAAAGAAAAAGACTGCAGAACAAAGAAAGAGAAATGATGGATACCCTAATTTTATGCGATATCCACAGCCCAAAATCTTGGAGAAGTTTGTTTCCTGATGCATCCTGCAGGGACATTGAACTCATGCTTTCAGAAACCAAGTCCTGTCCTGCACCTTCAGCTATCACAATAACCATATGCCCATTTTCTTTGAGTCGTTTCTCAATAAATTTAAAAAGTCCACCCTCCCCTTCAAGATAAAAGGGTGACTCAGGAATTAAGCAACAGTCTACATCACGGCTTGCAAGAGTAGCATACATTGCAATAAACCCTGCACCATTTATCAAGTTTAGATTAACAATGACAAACTTTTAAAATTTACATTCAATTAAGAAATGAACCACAAAATGTTAGTTAATGGAAAAAGGGGAAATTTTGATAAGCACAAAATAGTTTTATCAGTAGACATGATAACTACCCAATTGCAATGTTTAGGCATTTGTTTATAAGATATTTACACTGACAAAAACTCATCAAGAAGCAAACAGCTAGGCATAATGAAATATTAAAAAGATCAATGATAGATAAAGATGAGTAAATGACATTGTCACAGAAATGTCACCTTTATATAGGACTTAATGCTCTAGAGCCTTTTAAACTTGGAAGTCAGAAACACTAAGACAAGTTGCATCAACTTTTTATATTACTAAAAGGCCATGGGTCAATGCAACAGAAAGACATACTCCAGATAGCTAATGTTGGAAATTTATGCATAACCAACCTTAAGAAGCAACAGTTAAATGATTTTTATCATGTAATTTCCAGTCAATTAAATACATACATATACATATACACATATTGATTAAGATTTCTAACAAAACAGGAGCTTACCACTATTGCGACCCATCAACTTCACAACTCCAATACCATTCTCAATACTTTCAGCTTCAACATGTGCTGCATTAATAGCACGTTGAGCTTCCTCAACAGCAGTGTCAAAGCCAAAGGACCTGTCAATAACCTGTCACATAACGAGTAGTATACATAATTACACAATTTGACATATGAGGTGACATATTTAACTAAACAACACTCCAGCAATTGTAACAGGCAAGAAGAATACCGGAATGTCATTATCAATGGTTTTGGGGATCCCAGCAATTACAACTTTGAGACCACGTTTTCTAACTTCCTGAATGAAACGGATAGGTAATTTTATTTCAATATATACATCGATTGCAGTAACTTCCAAGGATTCAAGAAAAAATTAATACTTTCATCAAAACTACCAAGCAAAAAATTAAAAAGGGAAAAAAAGAAAATGTCACAGCCAGCAAGACCCTAAAGAAAAATAGCAAGAAACCAATGAGTTTATATACATCAACTTCTGAACAATTAATACTTGACAGAATGAAGACTACCTCATATATGGCAGATGCTCCTTTCTGGGTACCATCTCCTCCGATTATGTAAACCTGAGGGCCAAATAAAAAAAGATCAAGTCCATTTTTTGCATAGGTGTACCTAGGTTATAATAAATGCATATAAACATGCAGTGATGACCAACTTAGGAAATGAATTATAACTTCCCAACATACCTGATTGATTCCTCTATCCTGAATGCTGTCAACTATCTTGGAGGTATCATGGCCACCTCGTGAAGTACCGAGAATAGTTCCACCACGTTTATGGATGTCATTCACAACCTTGGGGGTTAAAGGAATTGTATTCTTAGCATAGAAGCCTCTGTATCCTCCCTACAGAATTCATAACTTCATCAGTTAACGATAAGACCAATTATTCATATAAAAATACCAGTTTTAACTAACAAATATACAGTGGCATTAAAAAGTAACTTTTTATTAAGTTTCAAACCTGAATCAGCATAGCAAAACAATTGCTGTTCACAAACAATAAAAGGAAGAAAACACCAAAAATTTAGAACTTCCAGTTGATAACAATTTTGTCAAGCCTTCAAAAACAGGAGACTATATCAGCAGATAGGGAACAGGTACACTAACATATATTCTTGTGCAAGTTCACCCATAAATAAAATAACCATTCATTTCACCAGGCATGCAGTTCAATATTGACGAGAATCATAGCAAGGATACAATCACAACAATTAATTAGACAGTCCTACTATAAAAACTGAAGAGATATGGATATTTAATCGCTTACATCTATTCCCAGCACTTTGTTGACTCCATACATATCGTACAGGCTGCACACTATTTCTCTGATCACCGTGTTTAGTCCAGGGCATAGACCACCACAGGTCACAATACAAGCATGAACTTCATCAGACGCAAAATACACCTGAGTGAAATGTCAACCATCCAAAAGAATATTCAAACTCAAAGCTGGTCCTTCATTTCAGTTTCAGACTCTAACCCCAAAAGTCACAAGCACATACACACCTTTTGACGAGGTCCAGCCCGTCGGAAATGAATTCCTCTAGGAGAATTCTTGTGAACGACAACCTGCATAGAAAGGAAAGAAAATAATCACGTAAAGCTAAAAACATGTTGGTCTTTCAATCTCTTCTCTTAATACACATACACCTACTGACTTCAGCCTTAGAAAATACAACAATCTTCTTTCCCACACATATGGATCAAAGAGAAAGCATGTTCAGCTTTGGCAAATCTGAGCTCTGACTTTCTGAAGAAAATCAGCCAGTAAGTATGCTACTGCAAGATCCTTCTCTCTAAACCAAATCATGTCAGGATTAATAACAGGTAGTCTCTTTCCACTCTCAATAATGAACCACTATACTCATATTACAGCTAACTAAGAAAAAATCCCACAATCTAAGCAACTAGTATGAAGAAAACCTTTAAGTATACATAAAGATTAAAAATTTAAAAAAAAAAAAAAGGAAGAAGAAGAGGGGGGAAGTCATGATACAAGAAATCTGACCTTTTGTGGGACGGTGTCATCCACATGAACAAAATACTGCCTGGCAAAATGAAGATTTGGTGCAGTTACCCGAGAAATAATAAAGCCCCAAAAACAGAATAAGTATATATAGATGGGAATCATTGACTTACTTAACAACCGAGTACGCAGGATTGTCTCGCAGGGGATTGCCATATGTCTGCACAAAAGAAGTGTAAAAGATCAATACAGTTGAGAATTAAGGCCGAGTGAAAGAAAGAAAAAAATTGGAAAGGAAAAAATAAAGTTCAAGAGAAAATGCAGAAGCGCATTTATTATTTAAAACGCAAAATTGATCTCTCTGCTAGAGATCAGAACTAACAGAAACAAAAAAGATAAAAAGAAATGGAGAAAGAAGACAGCTTACAGGAAGATCAGGAATATAATCAGATAAATGAGGTACATCTTCAAGAATATAACCCGCAGGGCCCCGGACGATCTTCGGTTTGCAATTCTCAGTAGACGACGCCATCAAAGTACCTTTCCTCGGTAATCCGCAACTAAAACAGGAAAGCGAACCTGAACTAAAACTCACCGACGAAACTCAAAAACCCAGAAGCGATTTCACCGGACAAGAGGAAGAAACAAGAACTGAGTCCAATCAATTACAGAACAAAACGCGATACCAGTGAAAGAAACGGATCAATCCATATTTCTAGGAAACTAAACAACAGAGACACCTTGTTTGACCAAACCGGAAACCACCTAAGCACATACAAGTTTAGTTGCCTTTTTTCTGGTTTTCTGGCTTTATGCCTTTATGTAACATGTTACTGTAAGAAACAAAACAAGCGGCTGCTTGCTGTTCCAACTTGTATCGCTGTTTTTGACGAAACTGAGAAAACAGGATGCTTTTGTTTTGTTGGATATTAATTATCACCTAAAAATAGATATTAGGTACAGTGCGTCTTCGGATTCGGCCAGTGCTTTAGCCGGTACTTAATTATCCCTCGGATTCTCTTCCTTAATTCAGGCGGCCGCACAGCCTCCGTCCTATTATACGTAAAATTATATTAAAATGGAATTAATTATAAATCAAAGTTAAATTTGACTTGAATAAATTCAAAATTAGTTCACCCTTCACAAATTTAAACTTTTTATGAATTTAACTGATAAAACTTATGTATAGATAAAAATTATTTAAATTAACTAAAATGATATTATTTTAATTAATATATATTAAATGATATTATTTTAAATATTTAGATATCTATTAAATTAAACTAAATAAAACTTAAATTTAAACAAGTTGAATCTTAATTAAACTTAAACTGAATTCAATTTGAATTCAATTTAATTGAATATAACTTTAATTATATGTCTACTGTGTAACCAAAATATATCAAGTTTATTATTAATATATTATATGTATAGTAGATATCATCCTATATTTATTATTAGGCCAAAATATTTATTTACACCCATGGTTAACGAAGATTTATCCAAAATTTTTAAAAAGGTTAAATGCTTATTTATTTGATCAACTTTTTAAATTTTATTAATATTTTTATAAAATAATCGAAATATTTTTTTCTAAAAATAGATAAATATTATTATTATTAAAAATTTTTAATATAATAATAAAAAATTAGTAAAATCATTAAATTAATCAATATTTTACAAAAAATAATTACTGCCATCAATAATATCATAAACGACAATAGTCTAATTTGGTGATAAAATATAATTATTTAAATTATTGATAATTGAATCTAATCATCAATATTTGACATAAACGACCAGATCATTGAGAATGATTGGATACGATCATTTTCAAACATATTAACAATACTTATAATTTTTTAAAATAATTATTAATATATTTTTATTATTTTTGTAAAATTAATTTTTATTAATTATTATTTAAAAAAACTAAAAATTTATTTATTAATATTAACAATTAATCGTTAAATTTAATTGTTAATTTTAATTAATAGATAATATTTAGATGATTAAAAATTAATGGATGAAAATAATAGATAAATATTTATTAGTATTCTCTATTATTAATATACTGTATTTATACTATATTAATATATTTATTTTCCTAATAAAAAATTATTTTTAATTTATATTTCAAATTATCCAATTAGATTCAAATTTATAAACATTAATAAAAAAACAATATTTTAATCGGTGGTGGAGGAATGGGGCCACGAGAACCATCGAGATTGGCAAATATCATCAATCAATAAAAGTGTCACGTGGACTCCACATTGTGTTACATTATAATATCAAGAATAAATAACAATTTCCCACCCAAAGTAAGGCGTAATGACTATTCACC
Organism: Anacardium occidentale; assembly: GCA_026122585.1. Classification (NCBI taxonomy): domain Eukaryota; kingdom Viridiplantae; phylum Streptophyta; class Magnoliopsida; order Sapindales; family Anacardiaceae; genus Anacardium; species Anacardium occidentale. The sequence goes on from JAJEJH010000026.1 coordinate 79,926, forward strand.
CCCTCAGCTTAAAAAAATTAATGACATAAAGGCAAGCTATAATTTTATTCCTTGTCATTTTTTTAAAAAATAATTATTTTATAAATCCCCTCTAACGATTATATGACCTAATAATTATAATATAATATTTAAACATATAATTTATTACGTTCTCTTTAATTATTTGAGAGTGTAATTTTCAAATTAAAGCTATTAAAGAGAAAATTGATATTTTTAATTTTTTTAAAAGACTCCTGACTTTTTTTAGATTTCCAATGGTCTTTTAAAATTTTAAAAAGATCTTTAATATTTTAAAAAGCTATCACTTATTTTTTATTATATAATTATAATTAAAAACACCTTTATTTATAGAAAAAAAATGATGATAATGAAAAATTAAATAATTTCTCATATAATTTAAATATTTAAAAGGTTTATTTTTAATTTTTGTTAATTAATTTTATATAATAAATTTACACAATAAAATAGCAGATCTTAATTTCACCTGAAAAAATATTATTTATGCTAGATAGACTGGGGGTTAAAAGATTATTTATATTAGATTTGGGTGAAACATTAGTTGTACTGATTAGAATTGGAAAAGGGTTTTAAGACCAAACATTGGGTGGGGAAATGTGATTCACTCTAATATTAAAAGTTTTTCTCTGGAATCAGGAATCTTCAATTTTCTTCTAGACAAAATCATATAATTGAGCTGTTTGAATAAGTTTCAGACAACTCAACAGCAGCGTTTCCAATGTGAAATATTATTATATAGTTAAATATTATTTTGTAGACACAAAAGATAACTTCTAATTTTAAAATTTAAATATTTATTTATTAATCAAAATTAATGATTAAAAATTAAAAATTTTTAATAAAAAATAATAAAATATTATAAAATTAAAATAATATTAAAATAAAATTTATAAATTTTAAAAATATAAAATTAAAATAAAAAAATAAAAAAACAGTCACTACTACTTGCCAATAATCTAACTAGGAGGTCTAAAACAATCTTCTAATTCAAAAGACAATCAAATTTGACCATTTTATGCCATCAACTATGGTTTAAAACGATTAAAAATAGTCAATCTTGACTACATCTATCGTTTCCAATCATGATTGATGGTAAAATAAACCAAATCTAATTGCTTTCATAAAAAAACTCCTCCACCAAATAAGATGGTCAAAACCAAAAGACTATTTTTAGTCTATTGATTTAATTATTGGTGACTATTACTATTGACGATACTATTAGTGATGGTAATTTATTTATTTATTTTTAAAAAAATTATATTTAAATATTATTTTTATTAGATTTATTTTTTGTAAAGATAATAATTTAATTATTTTATAAAAAAATAGATAAAAATTAGTTAATGAACAAACATTTGAACTTTTTAAAATTAAGGGACGAAAGTGCGGTGAGTCGGAACATGTCCTTCGGCTTTTTTCATTTCAAGAAATATAAAAAGAGCCTTTAATATCACAAACGTGTTTGTGATCAATGGACTCGGTAATTTGTGACTATTATATGGATTAAATATAAATCACAAAATAATTGTAATAAACATAAAAAGAACTTCTGAATGGTTGCAGGTTTTGACATTTCTGGAAACAGCATAAGGCACCCCAAGGGTCAAATAGACATTAGACACGTGTTTTTCTAGATCCAACCGTGTTTATTTCACGTTATTTTCATGTAAGGAGTCTAGACCATTCTGCCATCCTCAAGACAAATGAATGGTGTTGGGAGCTGACTTGACCTTGTATAACGAAATACCAAATATACCCCGGAACAGAAGGAAAATTTTGTTTTAATCTTCCCTTGGCTTAATTCAGGGAATATGCCACCAATCAGCCCATTCCCTTTTTTTTTTTTTTTTTTAAATATTTTTCAGTTCATTGTAGTACAAGTGTGATAATTTTCCATCTAATTTTGAGTGCAATTGACGAGCGATAAATCCCTTGTACTGATCTTCATGGGCTTTAATGCAGATGTCGATGACCTTCCTTGACATTTGGTCTTCCAGATAATATGGCTGCTCCACAAATTCATCGATTGGCATCCACTGCAGGCTGGAGGGTCAGCAGCTACAGAAAGAACTCATCACCATAAATAGACAATCTGAACCTCGAGTTTTACCTTAGCAGCGTGAAGCTCCTTTTCATCAATGGTGATTTCAGAAGACAACGGCTTCAGCAAGCACATGAAGAGTATATCTGACTTCTCGAAAGCTACAAGATGAGCATGTCTGAGAAGTTGCTCGCGCACACAGAAGAAGATCGAAGTTAGAATTTAGTTCCTAAGTTTAAGTATTGAAGTGATATATCATAACCTTACCGGAAAGCAACCATTTCCATAAAAATGGTGTCAACCTGCAAAGAGAAAGTTTGATTGAGGCTAGAGATACCGGAGATAGAATATAGATTGCCCTTTTAGAAAAATGATGATTATTTATGTTCTTACACCAGTTTCTTCTTTCACCTCTCTTACGGCTCCCGAGAATATATCTTCAGACTGATAAAAAACATGAAAAGGAAATGTTAAATTTCAGTATAATAGGACAAAGAATTGACACTGTAGCTTAAGAGCTATCACCTTGTTGATATAACCAGTGGGCAACTTCCAGAGTCCGGAGCAACTACAGGGACATTTTTCTTTTACCACAAGGACCTAGATGTTGTAAATTTGCGATGCAAAAAGATGGCTTAAGAGGTGGAACAAATAGATGAAAGAAAGAAGACAATTAGACAAATTACTGTTGATAGAAACCTCTCTTTTGTCATTCATCACGAATCCTCCCACGCCAATTTGATGCGAAGGAGTAGCAGGAAGCATGCATGGCTCAGTAGGAATCCAGTATGTTAACATTACGTAGCCTGGTTCAGCATGGTGATATGTGAAACCTTCCTGAAAAATTAGTTTTGGCTTGAATAAGATAACAAAAGAGAAAAAACAAAAAAAAATCCCAGATCAATTACAGAAGGAACTTCCTCGAGGAAATTTAGGATCATTACCTGAATTGCTATTGGTACAAGATCAGCTTGGTCTGATAGTATCTTCAGCCATACTCCCTTCTTCCCCTACATCCCCAGAAATTTACACATGGATTACATCTGGGATAGTTAAAAGCATGTCTGTGTGTTACTTACAGACTGTGTTAATAGTGAACTCAAGCACAAACCTTCAGTTTCCAGTGCGACAGCGAAGCACGAAGCGCAGAAACAAATGCATTTGCACTTGAAGGTAAGCTTTCTGGGTCGATAATAATTCCATCGTATTCATCATCAGTTGCGTAAAGAAATTCCGGAGCCAGATTTACTGCTGATAGGTCTGGTGAGAGAACTTTAATTCCCTTCTTCTCGATTATACAGCCAACCCCAAGCAACGGCACAGTCGATGTCAAGGACTTGTGGAAGAAACCTGAACAACAGCTTCATATTTAGTGCAATCGTAATATAATCTGATGATCACTGGACTTGAACATTATACATACCTTTTGACAGTCTTGAGAAAGCAAAGACTTTCGGCCATGGAAATCTGGACTCCCTCACATAACTCAGGCAATAAGATCCTGCCAATCTTGAGCCATCCAGCACTGTTGCCATTATCTTTGTTGTTAAACCAAATTATAAGGGACTGTGTTTCCATCAGCATATATATATATATATATATATATATAAATAAAATAAATACAACAGTGCAAAAGAATGTTTCTGGGTATGTTGAAACATTATTGGGTGAATATTTAAAGGGAATAAGCATCCAACAGCGCAAGTGGCTGGAAAGAAAGAGATGTGGAACAAAGATTTGGTCACTATTGCAAGAGGATGAGAATAATTCTCTTCATTTCAGCACAACATGGACTCCCTCTACATCAATCCGTCTGTAACAATTTGTTTCATAAGGGAATATTTTTCATTTTTGAAGTACTTATTCTGGTATAATTTGTGATTGCAGAGGCCTATAGATTTTCTCCACTTAATTTCATCTGGTGAATTACCAGTTTCAACTTTACAGTTTAATTCAAATATACTGCACCTAGCAGTGTGCAATATCTTCCAACATTCTACCTTTCTTTGATTCCATATTGTGTAATGAGGAATTGATATTGGAAAATTTTCAACCTTAATTGCATGTTTTTTCAAGTATTTTACGAATACAATTTTAAAAGTTACTTTACAAAATAATTAGTATAAAATTTGTAGAATAATGCTTAGAACAAATTTTATATTTTTTTGAAAAGGGTAAAAATTTGCATGATAGGATAGAGGGCAACCACTCTTTTAAGGGGTAGAAAGGGTGGTTGTCTGGCAATGCCAAATTTCTATCAATAAATTTATATAATTATTTAAAAATTTTTCACATTTTCGAAGTGATAATTTGTGATTGAATAATTTAAATTAAAAATAAAATAAATGTAGATGAATTTTGAGTATTTATCAAGTTGAACTCAATATTTATTAAGAATTTATATGAAAATTTAAAATATAATAATCCTTAGGATCATGTAATAAAAATTTTTCTACTAAAAATAATTCAACAGTTCAACAAAGGCCAAATGAATATTTTCAATTCAATGCCCGACGAAACAAGATACTCAGGTCTTTTAAGTTTATAAAAAAAAAAAATCAAAATCTCATTTGTTTCGTCAAAATTAATAATTAAATAGTATTTACGACATTTTATTTAAATATTATAATAAAATTTAATTATAGTATAAATATTATTTTTTAAAAAAGTTACTTTCGAGTTAAATGAATATTTTTCAAAATTATTATCTGAGTCCTTATTTTGAAACAATTATAATTTTAATAATTTATAATATGATATATATATATTATTAATTTATTTTTGTGTTTCTTATCATATAATATATTTTTTAAAATTATTAATAAATATATAAAATTATAAAAATTAAAAAAAACATTTTCAATTTTTTTTTCAAATTTTTATAAACCTGTCAAAATTTTATTAATGTTCTTAAAATTTTTAAAAATTATAATTTAATTTCAAACATATGATTATATGTTATAAATATGTTATATATATATATAATATTTATATTAATAAATTTTTATTATTTTTAATTAAAATCAGTAAAACTAAAAATAAAAAAATATTTAATAAAATTTCAAGAAGAAACTATTATTTAGTTTAAGTGAATTTTTTAATGATTTTATAAAAATTTTTAATAAAACTTATTAACAAATTTAACCAGGCAGGCAATTATTTTATCTGATTCAACTTGGGGTTGATTGAACAGCTAAGATTAAATCAGGCAGCACTATATAATAAGACGGACCAGATGATGCGTCAATCCCTACATTGGTTACTCCCATCTCTACACTCCCTTGCCCTAAAAATACTGAAGGGACTCGCTCTTTCTGTTGAGCCAACCGGTCTTTGTCGCTCGTCCGTACGAACTAGGGTTTCGCAATCACCATGTACAGAACTGCTGCCTCTCGCCTTCGCTCTCTCAAGGTCATTACTCGCTTAGCGATTCTCCTGATACCCCTTTGTTTCATTTTAAATTCATTTTTATCACTCAACGTATTGGAGTGAAAGCTATTTGGATTCGCTGCTTGTATGTTAATTGATAGTTGAATGTCTGTTTGCCTGTTCTTTTAGCTGGTAGATCTGTCCGTGAGTCGCCGGAATTTAGTGCTTTTTATCAAAGTAGTTATGTTATTTGAGAGTTTTGTCTTTAGAGAAATGTACAAAATTGGAAAAGAAGGTAAATGTATTTGATGCACAATTTTCTTTTCCATGAAATGTAAACACATTGCTTTCCTCACGGTCTATATTATGTTGCATTATGTGTTAGTAAATCAAATAATGGAAGAATTGGAACTGAAATTGGAGGATCCAGTAATCTGCTTGCTTTTGATATACATATATATTGTGTACCTATTAGGCATATTCTTTTGCTCACTTTCTTTAGGAGTCTAGATATATTTGTAACAATAATATGGTGTCGCCATTTGCTTCTTGCTTCCTGGTGAGAAAATAAATTGAAAATTAAAGAATTGAAACATTAAACTTTTATCTCAAGTGACTTAATAATTTTAGAAGAGATAATTTAATGGAAAAAGTACCATTGTAATTGGATAGTGTCATATTGGCTGTTTTAGTTGCAAGAGTAATAATATTAAATGGATTTTCTCTTTCATTCACGGTTTATCCAATGCTACATGCTTTTATATATTGCCGTATGATGATTATTTTATGTGGTGGAAATGCTTAATGTTATAATAAACTTTGAAAATAGGGTCATGTGCGTAGTAGGATACCTGCAGCCACAAGATTTGCTAGTTCTAGTGCTGTTGCCACAAGTTCATACACTTCAGGTGGCCTCTTTGGCTGGTTGACTGGAGAGCGATCCACGTCTTCACCTCCTCTGGATTTTCCACTTCCAGGTGTCTCTCTTCCCCCTCCATTGCCTGATTATGTTGAGCCAGGTAAAACCAAGATTACAACTCTCCCAAATGGTGTCAAAATTGCCTCAGAAACATCAGTGGTATGTATGCCGATAGCTTTTCATGGACAATTTGTTTACTTATTCAAGGTGCCATGTTCTTGAAGGAAATTAGTTTATACTTTATCAAGATAATTTCTTTCTTGCTTTTGCCAATCAGAGCCCTGCTGCCTCAATAGGTTTATATGTTGATTGTGGCTCAATCTATGAGTCACCAATCTCTTTTGGAGCCACACACTTGCTTGAGCGTATGGCCTTTAGAAGCACAAGAAACCGGAGCCACTTGCGTGTTGTGCGGGAAGTGGAGGCAATTGGTGGCAATGTCCAAGCATCAGCCTCTAGGGAACAGATGGGATACACTTTTGATGCTCTAAAAACTTATGTTCCTGAAATGGTAGAGCTGCTTATTGACTGTGTGAGGAATGCTGTTTTCCTGGATTGGGAGGTTAATGAGCAGGTATTTGCATTAGTTTGTACTTGTTTACATTTCTTATGCTAATTTAGATTGTTACCTGCTCAAAAGTGATATTTTCCTTCTGCAGCTGCTGAAGGTGAAATCTGAGATCAGTGATGCTTCCAACAATCCCCAAGGCTTGCTTTTGGAAGCAATTCACTCTGCAGGTTATTCTGGTGCATTGGCTAATCCTCTTCTAGCCCCAGAATCTGCCATAAATAGATTGAATAGTACAATTTTGGAGGAATTTGTTGCTGTACGTCTAACATGTTAATAAGATATTTATTTCTTATGCAAATTATTTATGTTTGACTTTATTGTAATTTCCTGTATCTCGCAACTTTTTGCATTCTTACTCTGAGTTGTGCATGAGAATTTCAGGAAAATTATACCGCTCCTCGGTTGGTTCTAGCAGCTTCCGGTGTTGAACATGAGCAGCTGCTATCTGTAGCCGAACCTCTTTTATCTGATTTACCCAGTGTTCCTCGTCCACAAGAACCAAAATCTGTGTACATTGGAGGTGATTATCGTTGTCAATCTGGTTCAGGGGTATGTATTGTAGATATCATGCATCAAAACTTATTCTTCTGCATTTATTTACCTTTTATAAGGTTATTAAGTGTGATTTTTCCTTCCAGGTCACCCATTTTGCTCTTGCATTTGAACTGCCTGGTGGTTGGCATAAAGAGAAGGAAGCTATTGCTTTGACTGTTCTTCAGGTTTTGATAGTGGACTTGCATATCTTTGTGATCTTCGTGAAATTACCTTTCTTACCTTTTAAACATGAACAAGCAGCACATGTTTGCGGTTCTGTTATCTTGATGGTTCTTTTCATTTCCATCTATATTCTTCCTGATGCTTATTATTGAAAATTTAAGTAGACAAGCTATGTTAAATATGGTATATTGTAGATGCTACTGGGAGGAGGTGGATCGTTTTCAGCGGGGGGGCCTGGAAAAGGAATGCACTCAAGGCTATGTAAGTTAATCATATTATCCTTTATCCCTTATCAGTGGACTATTGGATTTTAAGTAGCAACAATGGCATGCGTAAATTTGAAGTTATGTTTGCAGTGTGTTACAGTAGTCTACTTGTTCACTTTCTTATGCCCCTGTTTTTATTATTAGACTTTCATAGCTTGTTCTAAGAAGAAATGTTATTTTTAGTGAATATCGTTTAATTCTGTTTATTTGGAGTTTTTCGTTTGATCAGCACTCATAATTTTATGATAGTTGAATCACTTATAGGCAGTTATGTTGTTTGCATATAATTATTCGTGCTAAATCTGATGAGCAGATCTTCGTGTCTTGAATGAGTATCCACAAGTTCAGTCATTCTCAGCATTCAACAACATCTACAATCATACGGGCATATTTGGTATTCAGGCTACCACTGTAAGTCTCCATTCTGAACTTCGACTACTTTGGTTTATTTTACTTCAAAAAGAATATTCTTGGATATTCTGGTTTATGCTAAACTTTTTTATACCTATGCTCCTGTCTCTCCATGAATAAGTATTATGCTAACCACTAGCCTAGTTACCTAATTAAAGAGGAGAGAGAAGGAAAAAAATTATCTCTTTCTCCAGAATGGTGATATGAAAGCACCCAGTGATTGTTTGTGTAACCTTATTAAATGTTAAGCTCTAGGAATTTGACATCATCATTTAGTCATGAAATCCGTTTTGGATCAGCCATGTCTGTTAAAGATGCTTGTATCTGGATTCAGGGTTCTGATTTTGTATCAAAAGCCATTGATGTAGCAGTGAAGGAGCTTATTGCAGTTGCCACTCCTGGAGAAGGTTTATTGCCAACCTTGACCTTGTTCAGTAAAATTTCTTACTTAGAACATTTCATTCATTGGCCCAACTCTGACTTAAACTTTGCATTCTCTTTTCCGTAAAGTTGATCAAGTACAGCTAGATCGTGCTAAACGATCAACCAAGTCAGCAATTTTGATGAATTTGGAATCCAGAGTATGCTAATATTTTCTTCAGTTCTTGATCTCGGATATAAATCATACATCTTTAGTTTATTTCATTCTTCTCAAGATTCTGAAATTCTTTGGGTTTTGTTTTTCCTTATTACTGCAGTTGGTTGTATCTGAAGATATAGGTAGACAAGTTCTTACATATGGTGAGAGGTACGATTAAAGTCATATAAATTTTTTTTTCACTCGGGTATGTGCTGTGATAAACAAACACAATAAACAAACAAGGATCTGTTTTTGTATATTATCTCATTCTTGTATATAACAGGTACTTAATCATGTATATTGATTGGAACTATTCAGTATGTGTGTGAGAAATTAGTAAGAGATATGTTACCTGACTTTAACTATGAGGAAGATAATGCAGGGAATCTGAACATGTCATTTTTATGAATTATGTGATCATGTCAGTGTGAGAGAAACTGTTTGGGACATGTGAGGGCATAAGACTATTGCTTTGCACCGGTTATGACAGTTTTCACAATTGTAATGTACTGGCTGCGTTCTCAAATTTAAAGAGGTCTAGTTTAGACAATGACCCCCCTTTTCCCCACTTTTCAATGTCGATAGTGTGTATTTGTAACTTCCTCTGTTGTTTTCAGTTCATAGCTGGTGAAATTCCGTAATCCGTGTTCATTTGATCTCTAAGCAGAACTCAGTAAATGTAGGAACATTTGATTGGAAAGATATTTGATCTCTGTTGATAATCTAGGAGTAGAGTAATATTTCACTATAGCCCTTGTTATGATAATGACTGACTTTGATCTCAACACCTTTTTTTAATGCATATTGCATTTCACATGGGACTGTAATATGATGTTTTCCTCTTAAATTATTCCTTGCTTAGGAAACCCTTGGAGCATTTCTTGAAGGCTCTGGATGATATCACAGTGAAGGATATTTCTTCAATAGCCCAGAGGCTTCTTTCATCCCCCCTGACTATGGCATCATATGGAGATGGTATTTATGGGTTTATTCAAAGTATTCTATTCTGGTTCATTAGTTTTCCTTGCGTGATTTTCTATACGTTTTGCCCTCTTGTTTTGCAGTTATTAATGTCCCAAGCTATGATTCTGTCAGCAACAAGTTCAAGTCATGATTAAATTGCTTTCCTGCATTGAACCAGGCAGGTGCCAGATCTGTTGTCTATAGTACTTTGCATCTGCGTAATCCTTGAGGCTCTTTTATGGCCAATGCAGCTGACAATAAGAGAAATTTTAGACATCCCCATTTTTTATGAATAACTTGTTGCGCTGAGCATGTATCAATCAACATTTTTACGGAGGTCATATTTTAACCTAATGGGAATTAATTTCATACTGGCTGGTAGACCATACATTATTGAATGGCGGCAGAAGTTGATGGAATAATGTTCCTCTTGCATAATTCATTTCATTAATTATGTTATTTACGATGCCAAGATCATGGCAAGTTTTGACTTTCTCATCGCCTTGTATTATGGATGAACCACTGAAGACTTTATTGAGAGTAAAGATGGCTTTCTTATGGTGTTTCTAAAGTCGAGGATTAATTGGTGGCTGTGTTGTATCGTAATTGTATTATTGTTGCTTAATGGTATATACAGTTATATACAGTTCTTCATGGTATCTTGGAATGAGGGCTCATTGAGAGGCGTTGGTGTGCTCTGCCATGGTAAGGTCACAGACTAAAAGAATACAGGTAAATCTTACCAGGTCATAAGCAAATAGTATCAAGTTCAACACTCACGCACGCCTTGCGCCGTACGCATAGGGTTTTATCTTTTTCTTCGGATGGTTGCCGCCTCATACCTTTGAAACTTTAGATGATTTAGCCCGACACTCCGAAGTGGGCACAACACCCTTTCTTTGACTACGTCTTTTGTGTCAACACAACAGTCTCTCTTAGGCCATAAATTTACCTGCTATCCTTTGCGTTGACATGACGCCCACTCAATAACACAATCCGAGTTCAAACTACCATCTTTTGCCATATTGTTATCTTCTCACAGTTTTGCCGGTCAACATGCCATGACAGTCCTTGCTCTCGCTCACATTCTCCTTGTGATCTCTGCAAAGATTTTTGTCATTCTCTTCTAGCCAGTGCTTGAGCTCTTTTAGTTCCTCTCTCTTTGGCTAGTTAATCTCTAATGGTAGACCCAATCTCTACCATTGCTAGCATGATACTCATGGACTTTGGAAACCTACCTCTTTCCTTTCTCCTAGGTTTCCAATCGTTGGTCCTTATGTGTTTTGATAAGACAAATCAAGGAAAATGATATCAAATGGATTAAAAATATTAAATTATGTCATTGACCAAAATTTGTTAGATTAAAAAAAAGAAGGAAATGTGCATGGAACACTTGTTCCACAAATTGAAATGATCATTCTATCTTTAAAATGACGATTATTTTAAAATGTCTCAAATCATTCTACTGAAGAACAACCTCATTCTCTTAGCAAAATTTGAAGAAAGGAATTGAAACACTCATTCTAACTCCATAAATATCAGAATAACTTTATTTAAGAAAGTTATTTAACGGCCTAACATTTAGAGGAATATCAAATTTGAAGTTTAAAATGCCTATTCCATATTTGAAACACCTATTTTTAAAAGTATTTTTCAAGTCGTTTCACGAAGAATGTGATTGTTCTCGAGGTTGTTCATGATTCTGCCAAGGTTGATAATTTTGACTAATCAAGGAACACCCATTCCAAAGATCTTGAATGCTCGTTCCAAGTGCAAAATGATCGAAGATATATTTGTTGAAGTTCTTTAATACCCTTAGGTATGTCATAAGGTTATTTTAGTCATTTCGTTAAATATATTGATATTAAGGATAGAGAAATAGCTAAATGTTGAAGAAATGTGATGTTTGACCCTAATGAACGGTGCGTGGAAGATCATGCTAGAATTTTTAAAATGATGAACGATTATACATCAAGGATGCATGACCATTCCATCAATTATTATGACATTCTATAAAAGAGACATGATACGCATGTTAAGAGTATTTTGGGATAAAATTCTTAGGATTATACATTTGCTTGCCCTTATCCTAGAGAAAAGTCAACACCAACCAAAACTCCAGTCTCCTGTGGAAGATCTAGCAATAGAGAGAAGTATTTTTAATAACAAATTCAATGACGATAAGAAAAGGTAAGTCAGAGATTTATGTTTCTAGGTAATAGGATGATATTAATATGGTTCTGGTTTTAAAACTCTATTTAGATTAAAAATCTATAAGGTTTTTTTTGTAATGATATCTGAGGATGAAGATGTAATAGCCCGAGGTTAGAATGATATTTCTAGGCCTTGAATTGGAGCTAGAAAAGAGATTTCTCAGTTAAAAATCAGTTTCAGTGAGATAAGAGGGTAGAATGACCTTTTGTTGGCTTTATATGTAGCTTGTGGAATGAGCACGACCGTGCATCTTTGGACACACACTTGTGCACGCCTGTTGGTATATAAACCAATGTTTTCTCTCTGCTATTTTCAGCCAACTTTTTCCCTTTCTTTTTCTCCAGCTAACCCTAATCTTTGAGAAAGAGATTAGTCAGCTTTTAGCAGTCAATCCAGCCAAGATTCAGCTAGAGTAAGAGAGATAAAAGATCTTAGCAGCTCCAGGTAAGTATCCCCTTACTTTCTTCTTGTTTCCATGAGTTTATGTTTCCTTAGTTAGCTTATTTCAGTATTAGAAGCATGTTTCTAGTTTAATAACAGTGTATGTTGCATGCTTGTGTGTTTGATTGAGTTTTGGTGGTGATCTTATGGATTTCGATCATGGGTGTCGAAATAGGGTAGGATGCACGCTCGTGCGTTCGTACAAGTACACCCGTACATTCTAGTTTTAGCAAGATCATGATCGTGTATGCGAGCCATGCACGATCAACTTTTAAAAAGGGTCACGACCGTACGCTTGAAGGACACGACCGTATGTTAGCCAAATGTGAGATTTTAGTCGAGAATTCTAGAACCTATCGCGGTTGGGCTGCACGACCGGCACATGACCAGTGTACTCTCATGCACGCCCGTGTGTTAGATCCTGCACACCTGTGCGCCTAGTGAAAATGAGAAATAAACAAAATTTCAATAGTAAAGAAAAAAGAAGAAAAGAAAAAAGAAGAAAAGAAGAAAAGAAGAAAATATAAGATATTTCCCAGAATCATACTTTAATCTCATAACAGAATAAGAAACTCATCAACAGACTTAAACAACATAATCTAGTGATAGGTTATGATTAGAAATCAGAAATAAAGACAAAAACAGAAACAGAGAACAAAACAGAAATAGGAAAAATAGAGACAAAGCTGACAGAAACATAATAGAACACATAACTTATTAACAAGCTTAATAAGCTATAGAAACAGTACAACAGTAAGATAAATTGTAATAAAAAAGAAAAAAAAAAATTGATAAGATAACATGCATGAATAAAACCATTCAACATAACATGCTAAACAGTGTTTTCAGAAAAGGGATCAAGTGATCCATTTACATCAGTTTTCAACATTTAAGGCCCAATGTCTGAGTTTGTGAGTAAGGGTGAATTCGAGGAGGCATCTGTAGGATTTCAGCTTTCTGACTTCGATCAGATTGGTTAGATTTTAGCTTACTGATCTGAGAACTAGTATGATAGGATATTTTAACTTACTGGTACTTTGCTAGTATAGTTTAACCCACATGATTAGGATATCGAATCCTTGTATTTACTAGTCTGATTAGCATAGCAGGTATCTTCGGATACAGCGACTTCAGAAACAGTTTTATTCAGCTTTTCAGTGTTTTGGATCTTCAAATCCTAATAATATTTTTTAGAAAGACGTTTTCAATAAACAGGCCCAAGAGCAAATAACATGATTTCAGCATACCATGATACATATTACATGACATGGAAAAGTATACAAACAGTAAGATCAGAAACATGTAAGATAAGAAATAAAAGAAAGATTTAAGCTACACGATATACGTCAGAAGTAAAAAAATAAAACAGTTCAACTATCCTAAGAGTACTCTAAGTTTTAAAATTAATAGAAAAGCAAGAATATTAATAAATGCTAAAAGAGGATTAGAAGAAGCTATTAGACTATCAGGAACTTAGTTAAGTTCATTTAAATAGCAGTTAGCTAGTCAGCAGCAGCTTAGTCTAGAGCCTACCTGAAGGTAGAGGTAGAAGATGCTTACTGAGTGACTTGTCACTCAATCCCCTTAGTTTCCTTTCTTGCAAGTTGGTGTTTTGGGAAGCTAAGTTTGGAGCACGAGATGACTGGTGTGTGGGATATGGCTTGAGAGAGTTTTCAGAGAGATAGAGAGATATATATATATATATATATATGTTTAGTTTTCAGCAGATAGCATGTTTGTGACTCGCATGCTTTGTATTGCTTATGCATTCGGAATGTACAATATCTTCTATGTTTCAGATATTATTATTATATAATAAACATGAGTTTTTATTTCAAGATACTGTACAGTGAGTTTTACTTTTCCATCACATTTTTAATCCAGCTTCCGCATATTTTCAGTAAGCAGTCAGCGTAGGACCTACTACTATATATTAAACATATATTTAAAAAAAAAAAAAAATGTCTACAGTAATATATAGTAGACGGGGTCTTACAAAAGAAAGTACTATGTTTCATGAGTTTGATATGAAAACATGGTTATGAATGAATGAACAAAGTGTAATTTGTAATACCTCGCTTTTTGGAGAATATTGTATAAGATAGTATTATGTTAAGTTGTGAAATATGCATTAGTCTTTGTCTATAACTAAAAGTAGTGAAAAAGATGTGATTTAGGTATAAAATCATGTGAATTGATTATGTATTGAATGATAGTCACGAATTGTTTAGATTTAACTTGTTGTAAAGAGGTTTTGCAACATAAAATAATGTTAAATAGTTAGATATACTTCATATTTGGTTTGACGGTTATAAGATTGCTAAAATCATAACGGAATAAACTAAATTCGTAAACCTAGAGCGCGATATTCATAGATAAGAATAGAGACGCTAATACCAATAGACGGTCATGCGAAGTACTTGTGTATCCACCCGTGACACGTAGGATAGCATATGATAAAAACTCGTGTAGAAGGATGTATGACCATTCATGGATGTGAAATGATGATAGTGCCTTTAGGTCGCTCACAATCATGATAATGGGTGATTTTTATTATGATAATGAGGTGTATGGCCGTGTATATAGGATGTATAATCATAAACAATAGAAGGCACGAACAATTATGAAAAGGAAGTCATTAACGTTCATGCCAAAAAAAGATACACTCTTGTTCATAAGCAATGCACACTTGTGCATAAGAGTAAAAACCGAATGCTTGTCCAAAAGAGATGGATTATATATTGATTATGAGTTGTAAACAACCAATCTAACCCTTCCATGTTTATTCGTTGCATCTTACTTTTGTTGTGATTTTGCCTGTTTATGTGGAAATGTTGGTTATCATAGTTTTGGTTTGTTAGTTGTTACGAATTATATATCTACTTTGTGTTCCATTTCTCTTGGAGGGACTTGGGTTCACTCGACTTTGTCTTCAGCATGGAAGTTGTTTGACAACCTACCATCTTGCACTTGTCTCAACATTGCTACATGGTGGATAAACTATGATGCTTTTAGCTTGAATCTTGTGCTCCTTCAACCACACCTTTTGTTTCCTACAAGACATTGCAATTCATCAATATTCAAGTCATTTATTGATGTCTTTCGTTATCACAACCTGGTTGGTAGTCTTTAATATCTTACTCTTATTGGGTTTGATAATGTATTTGTTGTGAATTAGGTTACTAAACAACTATATGCTCCTACTCACCAAGACATGGGGGTTGCTAAATACATTTCTTAGTACATTAAGGGCGACTTGTTTCATAGTCTTACTTGTCGTCGCAATTTTAGTTTTTATCTTTCAACATATTCTAATGATGATTGAGCTACCAATATATCATTTTAGTGATATATCACCGACAATTATGCATTTTTTGGTTGTGATCTTGTTTCTTCAACTTCTAGGAAACATGTTGCTATGTCTTAGTCTTGTGTAAAATCTGAGTATCATGCTCTTGCTCTTGTTATTGTTGGTTTTCTATGATTTTATTATTTTCAATGTGAGCTTGAAATCCCATGACACTAATTTTCACTACTCTTATGTGACAATCAATCTAGTCACCTCATGGCCATGAATTTTGTCGTTCATGCTCGCACTTGACATATCAACATTGATCTGTACTTTATCTGTGAGTATTGGTTGCTTGGTGGGCTCTCGATATTTGACATATTCCTATGGTCTCCTAGCTTGCTCTTATTTTTACTAAGGGATTGTCTCATGAGTACTTCCATTCATTGAATTTCCAACTGCAGTTTTATAAATTCTGGCAGTTGTTAAATTATTATGTGATAATATTTGTTTATCTTTTTAGAAATACTTGTATTCCTTACCAGACCCTCATTAAGTTGTATCATGATTTTATATATATATAAGCTTGTAACTTCACTGAATATCATCCCATAGGATCAGAAGGGGTTTGCCATTATAAAATTCTTAATTTAATATAATATTTAAATCATGAGGACTTAGCATCCATATATTTTTTATGATACAAAATTCAAGGAAGAATTTGACATATTATATAACAAAATTCCAAAGCATATTGGGGATTCCAGAAATAAATAAATAAATAAATCAAGGATGATAAAATTGTTATGTCCCAGTAAGACATATTATATATAATACATGCATGAATTGTAAGAGGAAGATGCTTCTCCATGCACCAACCAACAGAGGAACACTTCTCCAAGTACTATAGAATTTCTCTCCTTGCAGCTAGAGCTAAGTCTGATGTGCCACAACTTTATCCCCATAGATATGAAAAAAGAACAATAAATATAAGAAATAAATACACAAAATGCCAAGAAATTCATACATTTCACATGGTGAGAACCAAGAAGAGTATTCATTAAGATATGCATGCCTGATTACTTGTCAATCTCAAACATTTTTTCCACTGGTTTTTGTCTCAATCACTCCTTTTTATTCTCAAATTTTAAAAACCATATTTTATTACATTTTATCCTTTTTTTAAAATCAATTTTAACGGTAAAAATATATTTAATTATATTTTTATATCTAATTTAAAATCTTAATTATAATTATTTTTTTCTTTCTTTATTTCTCCCGTTTTCACCATTAACAATACGAGTTCTATCACCACCACTAATAATATATCAAAATTTTAATTACAACCTATCGAGTTTCTTCAAATTATAAAACCTTTACACTCATCAAATCTTTATGTTAAGAAGATTGGAAAACAAATAAATATAGAGTCAAATCTTTATGTTACAAGAACAATTAATTAATTTAGTTATATTATTAATTGAATTTTTTATAATTCCTATATTTAATTATAAAAATTTAATAAGCAATTTTGCATTGCAAAAAACAAGAAAAATAAATTTTAAATAATTTTTTTATTATATATTTATATAATTAGAGAATCAACAAAATAACTATTGTTTAAGGTTACAAATGTTTTCGAATTAGTCATATCTCAAATTATTGATGTTGTTTTGAATTGGTCGTAGATTTATTTGAATATGACATCATATCTCAATTTCAACCTAATATTTTTATCTTTATATTCAAATCGAAGCCAAATGTTTCTCATAATTCAATTTCTCAAACTAATACGAAACCTTACGTATAACTTTCAAACATAATCCAATCTCTCAAATTAGAATTTATTACTAGCTAAGATAATTAGCTCAAACATGCAAGATCAAATGTCATAGAAGGAACAAAATAATAATAGGGTTCGTCGAAAGTTGCAAACAAATTATACAATAAAAATTCAAATTCTAATCGAAGATTGCCCTCGATAAATTTTATTGTTATGGATAGTTCGAAGAATATTTGTGGCCCGATCATCTCTTAATTTATACTATGTTTTCATGTATAAATAAATAAATAAATTAATTTCACAATATTTATTTAATTATTTATCCAATGGTAACATTAATTAAGAAATTAATATAAATAGGACTGCTCCAAATCATGTTCTGAACGTGAATCTGAGCCATCATCTCATCAATACGCTTTATGCTTCAATCTGGACCCACCGGACCCACATACTTGGTGGGTCCAGTGCTCCACATAATTTGTATGAGTGAAACACACTTTAGATTTCCCCCCCACCCTTAGTAGAGCAAAAGAGAAGCCAGAAAAGGTACTCAGTAATTCCAAGAAAACGATTGTTTTTATCTTTTTATTTCTATTTAATAATGCCACTGCCTGCTTCTTGTTGAAGTTTTAGTACATATACATACATACATACATATATATATATATATATATATATATATATATATATATATATATATACATATATATATATATATATATATATATATATACATATATATATATATATATATTAATTATTAGGGATGGATTTATTTAGAGCTGAATCCAAACAAAGTTGATTCGGATTGAAAATTTAATTTAGTTTAATTTAATTTAATTTAAATTTAAATTGGATTTGAATTAAAAAGTTTAACTCATTCTTTAAATCAAATTAAATTTGAATTAAATATAATTTAATTCGATTTGACTTATAAATTAGATAAATGATTTAATTTGATTTGAATTTAATTCGTAATTCGATTTAAATTAATATTAAATAATTATTAGAATAACATTATTTTATTCATTAGTAAATAAATCAAAAATTTGAACTATACATCTATATCATGATTCGAATTAAAATTGAATCAAATTTAAACTAAATCTTTTTTATTTGAGCCAAATTTGAATTAGACTTAACTTTGGTTCAACAAAATTGAATTGAATTTGAATTAAACTATTTTTTATTCGAATTAAACTCAAGTTAAGGAGTATTTGAATTTGGGTCGATTCGAATGATTAAACTATGCTATATTAGTAGGTATTAATGGTAAAAATATATTACAAGGGTGGTGGTGGTCCATCAAGAACACTGCTCATTTGCCTTGCTTCTCAAGCAATCTCTTAATTCCATCTCTTTCTCTCTCTGAAACATTCATTCATGGCAAAAGGATCATCATCACCACTCCAGCTCAAAACCCATGTGAGTTCTTATCATCCCTTTTTTAACAACTCTCTAATTTTTAATTGTATTTTTTATTTTCACACTCTCTCCCTTGTCTCTCTCTCACTCTTTCAGAAAAATTCTACCTTTTAACAAGAATTTCATATGCAAATCATCAAACTGTAATTTCCTCTCTTGTCGTCTTTATTACTCAAAGTTTCTTCCTGCCACGTCTAACCTCAAGTACTTTGAATTTGAAGATTATTTTCTGATCCCTTCGTTCATATATTCTCACCATCCGTTTACTATCCAAGTTTCTAACCTAACCGCCACTTATACATGGCTGCAGTTCTCTATAACTATAAATATTTTTATACTATATATAAATTGAGATGGGTGTTTTGTGTTTGGGTTTGTTTACTATGCTTTTGAATGTGTGCCTGAATTTACAGGCCGTTTCTTGCCTTTTGCTTTTGTAGTCAAGAGCTTCACCTTGCCTTAGAAAGAGAAAGAGAGAAAAACCAACAGGGGGATTTTTTTTTATTTTTCCTTTCTATCCTGTTTTCTTTCTCTTTGTAAAATATAAACTGCTTACTTGTGGATGCTGCTTAATTAGCAAAGGCTTAAAAGCGGTATACATGGTTGGGGGCAACTTTTCCTTTTTCTTCAGTGGCTTCGGTTAAAGTAAGCTGAGGGAGCAAATTCTGGTGTTTTCTTGGATTAAAGCAGGTTTATAGCTCAATCCTACTGTGACAGTTTCCTCTTTTCCTGCTTCTTGTTTCTCTTTGTCTGCTCCCTCTTCTCCCTTCTCTTCATCATTTTAATAGTTATTATATATATATTTTTATCTATGTTTCCTCTCTCGGTAATTAATTGTTTCTCATCTGGGCTTCAACTAGCAATTTCTATGTATTTCTACACTTTTTTTTCAGGTGATTTTGTGCTTTCTGATTTAATTTTTCCCTTTTTAGTTAAAATAAGAGAGATTGTAATCTGATTTATTAAATTTTTTCGTTTATTTTTTGATCGCTGAAGATGGGATCTCAAACAGACTGAGATGATTTGTGTTGTGCAGAGAGGTAACTGGATATGATATGATATGATATGAGTGGGTGGGTGTTCTCCAGAGTGGATAATTTCAAAGAATATCTCTCCGCTTTCGCCATCCAATAAGCCATGAGTAAGAGTAATTTAAGCTCCAATATCAGTAGCTCTGATCTCATTGACGCCAAGCTTGAAGAACATCAGTTGTGTGGATCCAAACAGTGCCCTAGCTGCGGACATAAACTCGAAGCAAAGCCGGTAGGGAACGGATAGTATCCTAATATTCTTAGCTCTTCCATCACAAAATCATTTCTTAATTAAAAGTAGAATATTTTTATTCTTCCCGTTTTATTCTTGGTGCCAGTATTATCTGAAAGTGTTTCAAAAATGAAAAAAACATTTACCTTATAGTTTAATTTTTAAAGTTCTTTTCTTTATTGTATTTTCAAGGACTGGTTAGGTCTGCCTGCTGGGGTGAAATTTGATCCGACGGACCAAGAACTGATAGAACACCTGGAAGCAAAGGTAGAAGCCAAAGACATGAAATCTCACCCTTTAATAGATGAGTTCATTCCTACTATTGAAGGGGAAGATGGGATCTGTTATACCCATCCTGAGAAACTTCCAGGTTCATCTTATGACATTATCTTATATTCATAATCTTCCAGTGTAAACTTCATTGGTCGTTTTGTCTCACATTTTTTTTTCCTTATATTGTTATGACTTCTTGTCGATTGTCTCACAGTTTGTTACACCTACGTCAACCTAACTTTGATTTTCGCGATATTGACTTCACCTCACATTTCTTTCAGGTGTTACAAGGGATGGCTTGAGTAGACACTTCTTCCACAGACCTTCGAAGGCTTACACTACTGGCACAAGAAAGAGAAGGAAAATCCAAACCGAATGTGACTTGCAAGGTGGAGAAACAAGATGGCATAAAACTGGTAAGACAAGGCCAGTTATGGTCAATGGTAAACAGAAAGGGTGCAAGAAAATCTTGGTCCTCTATACGAATTTTGGCAAGAATCGAAAACCCGAAAAGACCAACTGGGTTATGCACCAATACCATCTTGGTGAGAATGAAGAAGAGAAAGAAGGAGAGCTTGTGGTTTCAAAGATATTCTACCAGACGCAACCACGGCAGTGTAACTGGTCCGATAGGAGTGCAACAACTGGTGAAGGAAGCAGTGATCCTAATTGTAGAAGAGACAATGGCAGTGGGAGTTGTTCATCAAAAGAATTTATTCCCCTTGTGGATGAAATGTCTGAAGCTGCGGTTGCTGCTGCAATGCAAAGTTATGGTAATATGGAAATGCAACAGTTGAAATCTCATGATCACCATTTCAGCTTCGACCCATATAAGAAAAACTTCGATGAGGTATATCTATATCTATATCTATATATATATAGACAACATTAATTTCAGTTTATCTATCATTGCCTTCTATATCTTCACATTCCGCATATTCTATTGCTCATTCATTACACTAACCAATTTTTCGTACGTCAGTAGAGATGTTGATCTTTTGTACATAGCATGAAATACCATACAATCCCATATTTACAATCTTTTTTCTTATGGCAAATTTGTCTACCAATCCACCCGTATTTGAAAGAAAATTAATATAAGTTTCTGCTGAAAACGTAATACTTTAGCTGTTTGAAATTAAAAAAGATAAATATGGTACATCTTGCATAAGATAAAGTAAAAGGAAGGACTCCAAAAAGTTCTAGGGTTGCTTGCACATACAGCATGCAAACTCTATATATGGACCTCACTTGATTATCTTTGTCATCTAACTAAACTTCGTTTACCCGCCAGAGAGAATTAAAATCAATATTCAAATCGATAGGTAAATAAAGGAAATTAAATAAAGAAAGAAAAAGATATTAAAGCTAATTAAACAAATAAAGGATGTTGTTGAAAATGGACTAGCTATCAAACCGCTTCATGGATGTCTATTGCACGCAGGTAGGAATAGTAGAAGCTTCAACTGCAAGTGAAGCTCCAGCAAGCACGTGCGAGGACACACGGGAGCAGCAGCGGTCACGTCTAGTGGCCCATGATCATCACCGTCAACAAGAGCAACACCACCACCACCACCAACAGCAACATGTGCATCATCATCAGAATATTGCCACCGCAGCCTTCCACATCACCAGGCCTACACATCCCATCTCTACCATCATCTCTCCACCTCCACTTCATCACACTTCTATCATCCTTGACGATGACGCTTACCATGTTTCTAGAATAATGCTTCAAAATGATAACTTCCAGGTAAATTTAGAAGCTAACCCACAAATTTGAGTCCCATTTATTCATTGTTACCAGAAAGAAACATTACCACGCTAGATTAGTAATTTCTGCTTCTTCTCTTTAGTTTCTGAAGTATACATGATATTACAATAAATGTTATCGATATTTTTTATCATATAAACCCAAATAAAGGAAGGAGGAAATCGTTACCAAAGCATGAGTTTACATATGTCATGTTTCAGTAATGTTGATTAGTGTCAGCTAAGTTGGGAACAAGGAAATGGTCTTTTAGGCTTTTAATTCCAGTTGAAAACATGATGATTGGTTTTCTTTTTTTTTTTTTAAATCTTTTTGGTCAATGTTATAAAACAGCAGCACCAGCAGCAACATCATAAAATGGGAGGAAGGTCTGCGTCTGGTTTGGAGGAACTCATAATGGGGTGTACCTCAACTGATATCAAAGAAGTGAGTATGAACTTTTTGACCCTGAAATCCGTGTCTCTCGAATGTCATAATACTAAGGAAGGAGAGATATTAAATAAATGCTAAGGATTTAGAAGGACTAAAATTTTAGTACATTAAATTCCTGTCTATCTCTTTTATTATTATTAAATAAATACTAAATTTTTTTTTATTATTATTTTAAATTAAAGAGAGGCATAAGAAACCTTTTCTTTTTTTTCTCTTTATCTCTTTTATTCTTCTTTTTCATTATTAAGTTTACTGGGATTTAGTATGATATTGATATTTTACAAAGTATCCTGTAAAGAGGTGTAGGTATATCATGTCTAGACTCTACTGTCTTTTGGTTTCCTCACAAATAAAATCAAATAAGACGACAACCATATTTTGCTTTTGAGCATTTACTTTATTTTTCTTCTTCTTCTTTCTCTTGACATGGCTTTCCATTTCAGGCTGATATAATTTTTTTGTTGGATCAGCAAATATAAGAATCTCAGTGGAGTAATGTGAAACTAGAAGCCCTGATTGTACAAGTAAAATTATTATTTTTTTCTTCCTCCCTCTTTTGAATGACAACATCAATATAAAACAAAACCCAAAACTTTCTTGACACCTACTTCGATTTAAAACTATTCTCCAGTAAGAATATGAAGGGCTAAATCCCTTTTTTTCTGACTGCTAATAGTGGTGTAGTGTGTTTTATGGCAATAATATGCAGAAAGAGAATTTTGAATATACGATTCTTTTGATATATATATATATATATATATTTGGAGGGTTGTAAAAGGAAGTGGATGATAGCGCATAAAATCTTTTTTCATGCGTGGCATCGAGAGGAAAAACACATTATCAGACAATTTGATTGTGGGGATGTTAAAAGGACAAAAGAGGCTACTTCTATATGTATGTTTAAACCCTAACCCTAACCCTAACCCTAATATTTTGTTCACATGGTTGTATTGTATTGCAGGAGTCATCAATCACAAACCCACAGGAAGCTGAATGGTTGAAGTACTCTTCCTTCTGGCCTGATCCTGACAACCAGGATCATCATGGGTAGGAACAAAAGAAATAAAGAATAAACAAAAAAGCACCATTCCAGACAACATGATTATCATCATCATTAGTACTTGAAGCCCTCCCTGAAGTTAGAAGAGGCCAGGAATTTCCGTCTATAGTTATGCTTCTTTTTTTTTCCTTTCTTTTCTCTAGAGGGTCTGCCTGGCTAATGTCTGATGGCTATCACTCCAAACTGAATTAACTGTGCAACAGTCCATGTTGGAAGAGAGAAGAGAAAAAGAAGAAAGAAAAGAAAAGAAATGAAAAAAGAAGCCAAAAAAGGCTGCTCTCTAATGCAAAATGGAAGGAAAACCAAAGACACAAAGTAAACCCATCGATAATCATGCATGAAAATCATCCCCATTATCATTACAATATCATCCTTATGTATGCCTATTCTTATTATTTTATTATTTCAAGATGGTTGTATATTTTCTTCTCCCCTTTTTCAGTTCTTTTAAAGACCGAAGAGTCTCTGCAAACTGCAACAAGAAAGCTTTGTTAATTGTGATGTTTGTAGTCACTCTTCAAAGTAAAATATATAATTATGTGATGATTTCTCTTTAAATCATGTATTGTCCAATTGTTTATTTACTTTCATGTAGTAGTTTTCATACTTTGAAAATTTTAAGGAAAGATATGAACTCTCCTTGCCATATTATTAAATTAATTTTCCTTTTTAATCTGGTCCAAAAGTTGTACAATCTTTTAATGACCTTATCCAGTTTGATCAACAATTTTATCAGAGTCTTAATCACAAGGTCATTACATCAGTTTGCGACACCCCTTTGTGATATATATGATATGAGTTGAACATTCTTTATCCAGCTGAAGAAGAGTATTATTTAGTTGTTCTCTATTCATGCTTAGTTGAATATGTTCCGTATTTGTATTTCTAGGAGAAACAAATAACTATTTTAATCTTTCTGATGTAATTACACATGTATTTCCAAATATAGCACCTGTATATTATTAAGAAATACACAGTTTTCTTTTCTTCCTTGTAAAACTCTACCTGGGTAGGTTTGTGCTGTTGTACTGTCTTTGTAGTTCGATGTTTGTCAATGAGAAGGAAATATACTTTTGGTAGAAATTAATTTATAACTTGATGGGTCCTTACTACTTACCAAGTGAAGCGATTTCCCCGAAGCCTCTTGTGGCCACTTATATATTGAGGTTAAAACTCTCTAAAAAGTATCAAATAAATGACAAATGAGACGTCCCCATATGAAATGAATTCATACCCTTAGTTTCTACGTAAACTTCATCAATATACATACATCTCACCATTCATGATTTCTATAAAGTGGTTGTCGTTTTCTTAATAAAAGAAGTTTACTGTTCTGGGATTTAGCCATCAAATGGAAACGAAGGTGAGCTACCTTGATTAAGATTTATTTCATTTGGATTTTTATGGAATAGTAACTAGCAAATTTACTATTATTTAAAGTTACGGTCTTTGTTTTTAGGAAACTTCCTTACTGCTTTATTTTGATTCCAGATTCGAGCTTTTTCTGCAGTTGTATTACTGATGTATATAGTATTGAGAGTAGAGATCTGAACTTATCCCATCAGGGGAGAGAGAGAAGAGAAAGAGTAACGTGCATGCTATCATGGGACATGCATGAAATAAAGATAAATGAGGCAGCTTCATAGTAGTTTCCCGAGGGAATAAAGAAGGAACAAAGAATAAGCCGACAAGAATAAACTTTAAGCTTGGATATGACACTTCTATTGACTTGTCATAATTTCTTTTATCTTTCCATTCAATATATTTATTTCATATTCTTCGTTTCCTTTGAAAAATTTTAAGCATGATACTATAGTCATTCCCAATATACATACCAGTGATAGATCTCATAACCTATATTCAATTTCTTTTGATCTCTGCACTTTTTTCTGTATGACTAAGATTTATCAGTCGAACTGATAAATACTATAGACATAGCCAAGAGAGAAATTGAATTTGCATCAAAACGGATTTTTCTAAATGCTGAGATCAGGACTGGATCTGCTAATAATTTGGTTTGTACAATGAAAACAGACAAAGCTAGGTCCTGTAATCTTAAGTGGAGATTCAGAGAACACCCTTTTATAGAAGCTGGAAACTTGATAATTAAGCTATGATTTGTTAATTGTCGTATACACTCTTCATGTATGATGTAACAAATACCCAGAAAATTGAAATTTCGTGTAAATTAAAAAATGGAGTTAGCAAGAGAGAATCGAAACACTGTTGTAGAGATATTGGTATATAAACAGAGTGGGACGGGAGAAGTCTCTTTCCACATGTCTCGTTCAACCTAGCTAAAAAGGTGATATTCAATTCTTTCACTTTATGGAAGATTTTGGATGCTTTACTTTAAAGGGGTATTGATTAGCAAATTTAAGGGCTTCTCATAGTGTTGAGATATTTGGTCCCATAAAGAAGTTGCAGAAAGAATTGCGTAGTGCTGGGGCGAATATTACAACATGGCCATACCCCCACCTTTTTAAGATTCTTCAAAGTCTCTCCTCCTTTTCACTAACATATTAGCACACCTCTTCATTTTACTCACCAAAATCCAATCTTATCTTGTATACACTCTTAGAAAATTTCTTCTGTGTTTCATCAAGTCAGATCAGTTTATAATGATAAGTCTATCTAAAGAGATGGAGAGAGCAAAAAAATGATGGTTTCAAGCCAAGATGGTGCTCAGTAATTGCGTATCCAGGAACCATCCATATTGCCAACTGAAGGAAAAAGTTCAAAGTATTCATACTTTCTAATTGTTTTCTTTTCTTTTCTACAAAAATCGTGAAAGAAGTAAATTATCAAATTAAAAGTATCCGATCTTTATTATTTTTTTCAATTTTTATGTTGAATAAATACAACTTGGCCCGGTGAGCACAGGGCATGAGGGAAACTTGGATGAGCCAATCTATTCTTCTTTGAAGCTTGTTTTGTGGTTAGAAGAGTTTGGTGATTGTTCCCCTGCTTATTGAGTATAGAATAGATTTCACCGACCACTTCTCCCCATCCCCTTAGAAATTTTCTCATTATCTAATTACTTCTCTTTTCAGAGGTCTATCATCTACGAAGACAAAAGAAGCCATCACATTTTTTTCATCATCAAATTAGACATTTTCTTTTTTCTTTTTTTAATTTGAACTTGCATCAACTCTGATACATTTTATGACATACATTTAACTGATTATTTTCTCAGTATCTTTCCTTTGATATACAAATACTTTTCTATGATCAAAGTCACAAAAGCCATAATGCTCAAGTCTAAAAACAGACACTCAAGAAGCCTTTCTTGGCTAATGGGTTATTGCATGAAGCAACAGTAAGACCTGTTTGGAATACACAGTTGTTAAGTAAACTACTAAATGCAGATAAAGCCCCCAGTTGATAAAGCACTGTATCACATAATTCATACTTAGCAGTCATTTACCGGCAAACGACTAGAAATCTTCGAAATGTATGTCTGCATCTGCCAACCATGCTAGTCGGTGACCAATAGAGAGAAAAGAGCATTCATATGAATTGCAGCAACAGTTGCAAAAAACCACCACCCAAAATGAGTAAAAGCTTAGCCTGGACAAAGGCCATATTCAGTGACAGGAGTATCAATGGCTCAACCAGGAGATGCAATTAGAGAGTAAAAAATCCTTTTAGGTGTAAATATATATACCATAGAATGGCACGTAGATACAAAAAATAGATTATACACACAATGAAAAACTCTTCCTTCTCTCTTTTCATTTTCCTTCCCTCTTTCATGAACACAACATTACCTGAATACAGGGTAATGGTCACAGCTCTGAACTTTATTTCATAATGCTTCTGTGTACGAACAACTTCTGGCTAAGGGTTGGGCATTTAGCAAGCACGTGCCTCATGCAGCCTCCTGGTGACAGGTCCACTAACAGCGGAAGCCTTCAAAGATGCAAAGAGACATGACAATCTAGCCATCATGGGCCTCTTCTTCATCGGTCTGGATACAATGACCAGCTCCTTTACATCATTATCATCAGGAGTGCCATGATACCCCTCAAGATCTGCTTTTGTTATTAGAACTGCATCGCCTGAGGGAGAATATGCAGTAGTAGCAGGTCTTTGCCTGCTGAATTCCTGAACTGCCTACTTATTGTAATGATCCACAAGAAACAAGCAAGGGTTGTTAGACAAAAGCAAGTATTGTCACAAGAAGTAATAGTAAAATCACAGTTCAAACGAATATAATTATGTATTTTAACACAATTATGCATTTTCTAGCCAGAGATCATAAGTGCAAGCATGTAACCAGTAGGCCAACTTATATTACCGGTTGGAGACCAAAATGATGTCTTGTTCCAAAGGACAAAAGAAGCATTACCACGAAGACCAATTTACTATTTGCAAGAAGAGTTCTGTGTTATATAAAACCAAGGAAGATAAATTATTCTAAGTTCTTAGCCCCACAATGCAAGTGTGGAACCCAAGAGAGATGAAAGCTAAGCATTCACAAACCTACAAAAAATGATATCCATGGAAAGAGTAAGTACAACCAAACTGTCTAACATCATCTATACCATTCATGTAATCGGTTAAAGAAACATAATACGATTAAAACTTTTGAAAGGTTATACTTTTTTTTCTCAATAAAAAAATTATTGTTACCTTCCACTGCGATTGGGCCAGCAACACTCTAGGTCTTCTAGATTGCACGTATGCCAAGGCAGCAGCTGGTGTCATGTGCTTATACTCTACCTGCAGAAGATATATTAACCCAAATCTTCAACACAATACAAGGTGAAGTGGAGATTAAATGAAAGATAAAGAAATCTTAAGCTAATTCGAAAACCTCACTTTCACATAGACAAATAACCTCACAGCAACAAAACAAAACCTTACCAAATAGCAAAGCACTATGGTGGTGCTTCTTCCACGGCCAGCTTTACAATGAACATAAGTTGTTCTACCAGAAGATGAATTCCCTGAAAAAGAAAGAAAACAGTTGAAATTACAACTCAACTTATATACATTCAGAACAGCCAAAATAAAAGAGACCAACAAAGCTTATATACTAACCGTGAATGAAATCAACAGCTCTCCTAATATCAACAATCGAAGGAGCAAAGAGATAATCTCTTGTGGGGATTACTAGGTGGTCAATCCCATGGGCCTGTAAGCAATAAAGCAATCTTCAAACTGTTAAACAGATTGCTTCAATTTTAATTCATCATAAACAGGGACTCAAGCCATTCAAATGCATACAAGCGACCAGCAAAAAAGAAAAAAAAAAGGGTAAATAATTATTTCAATGTCCCAAATCAAATAATATATCATCAATAACTACACTTATACGACATTACTTATTTAATAACT
Organism: Anacardium occidentale; assembly: GCA_026122585.1. Taxonomy (NCBI): domain Eukaryota; kingdom Viridiplantae; phylum Streptophyta; class Magnoliopsida; order Sapindales; family Anacardiaceae; genus Anacardium; species Anacardium occidentale. The sequence continues at coordinate 109,075 of JAJEJH010000026.1, forward strand.
TTCAGCTTTGCAATTAAAGAACATCAAAGAGAAACAACATAAGCATATAAAATTAAAATCACTGACATGATACAAGGATGTGGGAACGAGAGTTTCATAAGGCTCATTGAGAGTGATGACTCCACCAACACCCAGTTGCTTCAACCGGGGAACGTCCTTAGGGAACGGCACCGCACCCAATAAAACAAACTGAAATAACAATAAAAGTCGTATCGAAGAAACAAGCAAAATCCACAGTTTCACTAATTAATTAAAACTAAATGAAATTAATAAAATTTGAAAAAGAAATGGGAAAATGACCTGATCAACTTCGTCCCACCATCTGAACTCAGCCTGGATTTTGTTACGAAATACATTATACAAAAGGGTCGGATAAAATAGGATCCGAGCACCCGCCCCCACCAACGCTCTCTTGGCGTCAACCCTCACAATCTGCTTTCTGTTACAAGGATCGTCGTTTCGATCAGAACCCACGTCGTCTAATTCTTCGATCTTCATCTGAAATCTCTGTAAAATTCCAAAACTAGAAGTATGGCTATTGGAAGGAAGGGGATGGAAAATAAAATTGGAAAAAAAAAATTTTGAGGGAGTGTTATTAGAGAAGGGGTTTTGGGTAGTGAAGAGTGAAGTTCAGGGATATAAATTGTAAGGGATTTTGTTAAACTGAATTAGTTAATGGAAGATATAGTAGGAGTCAGAGCCACCGTTAAAGTGTAACAGTCTGAAAATTCAAGGGGCTTCCAGTCATCTTCAAAACCGTCTACAAGAAAGAACAATACAATTTCACATTTCTGATAATAAAAAATTTATGGAAAAGGAGAAATAACCCACACAGAAAGTTACACAGACCCATTTAGAGTGAATCTAAAATGGTTGAGGGGTCCAATGGGCAGTTTTCTCGCTGAAGACGAGGACTGTTCGGAATAAATTACTAAAAATAAAATATTATATGGTCAAAGTAATTTATTTTTAGATAACATTTTATTTTTAATAATAAAAGATTATTTAGATGAAAGACACTTTTCTATTTGGTATTTGTCACATAGTGTTGCTTATATCTCCGATGACTTGATAATTATAAATTCATAATAACACTTAAATCCCTAATATTATCTAGTCATATTCATATTTAGCTTATCACCTATTGATACTTAAAAATTATACCCGCAAGAATTATATTAAAATGTAGTGCAATTCAATGCAAATAATGAAGAATATTGGAATTATGATGAATAAGACGACAATCTTAAGGTGCTTTGTACTGCCTGCTAAACCTATGTCCACTATTACATTATTAGAATTTCTAATTACAAAATGGCAATGTAACGATCTCCATTAGAGCTAGATTCGAGTCAAATCAAATACAAACAGTAATATGTTCGTGTTCGGACTCGTTTGATACTATTCGAGTTTGGGTTCGGGTTCGTATTCGTGTTTGTCGAACATTTTTTATAAAGTTCGTATTCGTATTCGATTCGTATAATTAAGTTCGTATTCGTATTCATATTCGATTCGTATAATTCGTTTTTATATTTATTAAAAATTATAATTAATACAAATAATTAATAAAATTTAATTAAAAAATTATTATTTTAGGTTTGGGTTTGTGTTCGGTTCGTATAGTTCATGTTCGGACTCGTGTTCGTTGAATTTTAAAATTGTCGTTCGTGTTCGTGTTCAGATTTATTCGGCTCGTTTGGGGCTCATTCGAGCCGAATTCAAAAACGAACCCGAACATTTTCGGTTCAAATCCAACCCTAATCTCCATGCAAAGATTGTCATCCCTTAGACTTTATAAAATTACTTATTTATGGGGTAAGAGAAAGAGTTACATGTGTAATTATATAATTAAGTACTATAACCTTAATACAATAAATCTGGACAAATTTCTGTTAAGAAAAGTGAATAATTGTGTGCTTCCAATTTGGTAGTAATTAATCCATATCCCATAATAGTAGGAGATGAAAAAAGTGTGCTGAGAAGACTATTGATATACCTAGTTGCCTCTAGAGTAGGCAAGGTGATCAAGATATTTGCTTTGGAGCACATCGCAAAAGTGACCTTTCTTTTCTTACATTTAATGCACTGTATGTATACATTGTAAGTTTGTTGTAGTGATTCAACTTGCATCAACTTGCAATGATTTCTTTTTCGATATGATTTATCTTCCACACTAGATTGATGTCTAGTTTCATCGAATTGACTTGAACAACTAAAATTACAATATGCTCAACCCCAAATTTTCTATAAATGGTCTTTAAACCAAAAGGTTAACTTCTTGTGTATCGTAAATATTTCAAGCATTTGAGTTTCCTTACTCTAAATGTATGATTTCCAGGATCAAACACTTGAGCTTTTGAACTTTTTTGGTGATTCCATTAGCTTGTCCTAAAAAAAACCTTTGAAGCTTTTCCTGTTTTCACATGAGTACAATCTTATTACATTTATTGTTTACCATTCTTAAGGTTGGTTTCTATGACATATGACACTAGATCTTTAAGTTTTTGTAACACTCCCTCTAATCAAGTACACTTTATGTGTCCCTTATGGCAAATCTAAAAGATTCACGCTTGGAGGTGTACGATAATGTAAAATCATATATATACAACTTTGTGGATCATAAAAACATATCATTTCTTAAAGCGTGCTTAATTCACGCCCATATGCAAATTAATGTTTTTTCTTTCTTTTGTTGAAATAAACTTAATATAGTAATTGTTCCCACAAAAATATTCTTAAACATAAAACTTCTTGGAATTATAAAGGAAAACCTGTAAAGATGTTGCTAAAGCTTAAACATTCATTTGTTGTTACAAATAGTAAATCTTATACGAAATGTGAAAATAAGTAAATGGTCACTTAATCTCTAGAATTCTTTCCCCTTTTATTGCACCATCCTGACCAAGTCATTCCATTATCACTTGTTACCTACAAAATGTAAAAGATAGTGGAATAAGTGTTAGGTATTTATTAAGTGGACAATTATCTAGAACCACAACTAATCTTAGCATTCAAACATTCTTATTTGAAGCATTCGTCACATGTCAAAGTCACATATATACTTATACTCTTATGACTCTCTAAAACAAATATAATGCACGAGTGGAGACTTTTTCTTTACAAATTTTCTAATATTTTTCTTTTAACTTTATGTCAATCAGACTTAGTTGATACATGGACTTAGAACCTTGACCAATCAACAAAATATTCTAATGTAGTATATGACACATTTGTATGTAATAGATTAGGATGACGATTGTAGTGTGAGAGTTAGCATTAAGATAGCATAAGGGCATTTTAGTCATTTTAAGTTTGTTGTTTACTTATCAATTTTTGTATTCAGGCTATTGTTACCTTTTTTTTGTATGGATTTCTACCGACTTTTTATGTTATTTAGTTTGATGGACATCTTTTAATATTTTCGTTGAATGTTTAATAGTTTTGGTTATTTTATGTGAAAATTTTGATATTCACGTTATTAAGTGTATCATGTTAAAGTAATTTATTGTAGTAGCACTTATTTTCAAAGAACAATATTTTTTGACAAAGGGTATTATAAAAATAGTGAATAACCATACATTAATGATACCTAATTGAATTAAGTTATTATTATATTCTTTACATAGTGATTTACATTTTCCCACCAAAGGTTTGGTTTTAAAACAAATTTTTACTTAAATTATATATTTTTATCCAAAATCTAATAATAGTGTAAGAAAAAAGAATTTTATCATAAAAAGTAAGACAAAAAGAACTTTCAATTTGAGTTTGGCTTTAAATTTTCATTTTCCCATGAAAGGTTTGACTTCAAAACTAGAGTTTGAAAACCATAGTTGTAAAAAGTACCATCCATCTAAACTTCAACCCACCGTAACTGTCACCCATCAAACCTAAACCAATCGAAATTGTCGAACATGATAGTTTGATTTTTTTTTACAAGTTTGAACACTTTCAATTTGAGTTTGAAGATCCTAGTCATCATAATTGTCACCTGTTCAAATTTAAATCCATCAAAATCGACACCCACCCAAACTCAAACCCAAATGCACTAAAACCATTTATAAGAAAAACAAGTTTGAAAGTAAAAGTGGAAGAAGAGAGGATTGATTACAAATTTGATATGTAAAGTATTATTTTATAATTTTGTTAATTTAAAATGATACGATAATTTTGAAAAATAAAATAGTTAAAAGTAAATGATAATTTAATTTTTTAACACTGTGTTCGAATTATTTTTTAGTTAATAGAGTTAGGTTTTAAGTAAAAAGAAAAAAATTTGATTTATAAATTCAATTAATGAAAAAATGTTTCAAGGCTAAAACTTAAACCACTTTTGTAAAAGATTTATCATTGAATTCTAAAGATACACTAAGCTAAGTACTCATAACACTCTAAACCTGGAGCAATTAATCTGTGGTAATGTTTAAAGGAATGAAAAGGAAATGTGTATCACCCCAGACCTTCCTTATTGGTTCTAAAAATGGTCCACATTGGGAGAATATGGTTAAGTTTGAGAAAGGAGGTGTCCTTTCCACTTTTATTTTTCAACCCACATGTTGAATGCTTTGTGTTGGCTCCTGGTTTTCCTGCCCAGCAGTCATAATATTTTATTTATTTGTTGCAATACCAGCACAATCTACAGTAATTGAAGTCACATGCATTTGTATTTTCTTTGTGCCCCTTTTATCCTCAGTTTACATAGCAAAGCATCCAAGCCCATAGTTGACATGTCTATCTATTGAATTGACTTCATACATATTAATATAATAACATTCCTCCATATTAAACCATATCATTTGTTCAGCTTCATATGCTTACATTGAAAAATCAAATCATTTATAATATTATAAAGAGTAAATTATATTTTTCATCCAAGATTTTGACTCGAAAACACTTTCTTACTCGTTGACATTTTAAGTAACATTTTTCCAACAAAAAATAGTGTTAATAAAAAATTAGTTGTGTAATGGTAAAATAGTAATTTTTTTATCTCTAAATTTAAAAAGATTTAAAAACAATCATTTTATAAATCAAACCTGAATATTTTAAATATCATATTTAGCGTTTTCATAAGTTTTAAAGCTTGCATTACACCCCTAAATAGCCATCATTCAATTATAATCACACTATCATTCAATTACAAGCATGTTATTCACATTATTCTTTAGCATTCACTTCAAAACATTCCGAACTGTTCTTCATACAGAAACAATAATCATAGTAGAAACAAATATAAAGTGAATATAACAATTTTTACATGGTTCGATAATTTTTAGATAGTACACATCTATGGTTAAACAATAAACCATTTATCAATAACAAATTGAAATTAACACATTAGTTTTCCATATTCACTCAATTAATGTTTAAAACTCTCATTTGAATAGGTGCTTTATAACCAGATTTGAAACACTATGAGAATCTCACTCAGTTGTTCAAGCTCTTCTTGAATTTTGTGGTTAAGATACCTTCAACCTAACTCAAATAGATTTCAACCTCTAGGCTTGAAATCTCTTTAAGCTCTAGTAACTCAAATCTTTGACAAAAATTTTGGTTCCACCATTACATATTACCATAAGAATCCCTTGTTTTAAATGCATTCCTTTAATGAAAGTTACAATTGAATCATTGTTGATTTTAATGAGCTTAAATCCAACTTAATTATCTAATTTTGTAAAACTTGAAATCAGTTAATTATGTACTCAAATTTGATTCTTTCACTTAGATTAATCCAAGAAGTGACTAAAGCGGTCCAACTTAATTATTTCCATAACATGATTTGTCTTATACTTTGTTTTTAAATTTTGCATTTGTATTTTCATGTATTAAGGGAGAATTGAGAGAAAAGTAATTGCATTCATACGTTGTGGTGGTTTTCAACATTTAAACATATATGTGCCCAACTGCTTATAACTTCTTTCAACCGTCATCGGTTACCATGGGTAGTTATTGTTATATGGTACATTTCACACAATATCTATCACTTATAAATGATGAAAGATCCGAATCACATACATAAATACAAAAATCTCATACAATGGTACATTTCACACTTGCAAATATATCGTGCGACCTTGTGAGCAACTTGCACTTAGAACCTTATTACTATGCATCTATTAAGAATAATATTGTCACTTTAACCTAAAGAAAATATCAAATTGTAGTCTCCTTGTACCCTAGACTTATTTGAGAACGTCGATTTCTCTAATTCCTCAAAATAATTGTGTTATCTTTTTATGTATCCCTGATTAAGTATATCATATATGGTCAACAAAATTGACTGACCAATGGATACACATGACAAATAAGTCTTCATATTCTACTCAAAATTATCAATTCAAATTTAATTGTTTTTATAGTCATATTCCGTAGACCAAATCATATATAGTCATAGGTTGACAAACTAAAATAACAAAATATTAAAAATAAATATCGAATAATAGTAAAAAGTATAAATGTTCCAATATGAGGTAAATCTCATAAACTCACATAGTGCTGAAGTAAAGATTCTTTTGCTCACTCCTATTATTGGTTGACTATACACATATGGTATAATCAAATGTATCATAGTGTATATTCTCTATCCTAATTTTAATTCTTAAATATCTTCAAATTAATAGATATTTATAAAGAACTCATATCTAACATATACAAGTTCTTCGAATGTGGGGACTCTAAAATGGTCATTATCAAATATTTTTATCTATGACCTCATTTTGACTAATTATATAGGTGAAATTTTAACTTTAATAATTATTTTGTCAATAAATATGTCTCGTCTATACTCACTCTCCCAACACCAAAGGTGATTGCTTATGTAAATGAACCAATTTGTAATTTATGTGGCATTACAATCTTATTAAGCATTTAAACATGATGCATATATAAAGAAACAACAAGAATTTAGAGGTACAAATTTAGAAATGATATAACTTTGAATTCATGGTTTATGTTATGTCACAAGTATAATATATAAGTTAAACAACTTATCAGTTATAATCTATGCAATCCAAAAGATTAAATATGTGTAAGATATATATCTTTTGGAATAGGTTTGGTTAAATGATCAACAACCATATGGTGCGTAAAGATATATTGTACACTTACTCCCTTTTATAAAATGATGTCTACAAGATTGTATCTCATGTCCATATGTTTGCTTTCATTATGAAATTTGAGGTCTTATATAAAAGCTATCACAACTTGATTATTATAATAGACAACTACTGGCCCAATAGTATTGTCCTAACTATTCAAATTCATAAACAATGTTATTAACCAAACAACTTCTCACAATAGTTGAACACACTATATACTTGGTGTCCATTTTGGATAAGGCTATACATGTCTCTCTCTTATTACTTCAAGATATGACACCCTTTTGCGATAAAAATGCATAACCAGAAGTAAATATACATTAGTCTAAATTTCCTTTCTAATCAAGCATCTAAATAGCCAATTGAACGTAAATTTGATTCTTGATAACATAAATAATAATCTACAATGCTTTTTAGAGATCTTAATATCTTATTGATAGCCTTTTATTGCTCTTTTCTAGGGTTTAACAGATATTAACCAACCGAATAAAACAAATGTTTGGGCATTTATACAATATAGTATACGTAAAGCTTTTAATAGTATTTGAATAAGGTACTAGGAACATTTCATTTCTCTTGACTTGAGTCTTGGAACTCACATCTTGACTCAACAATTTACCTTTTAACACAAGCGTATCAACAGGTTTGTAGTTGGCCATATTGAATCGTTCTATAATCTTTTGAATAAAATGCTCTTGTGATAGAACTAAAAGTTTCTTTGAAAGATTCCTTATGATTTTAATTATAAATATGTAAACTGTCTCGTCTATATCCTTCATGTCAAAATTCATAGATAACCAACCTTTAATGGTCATTATATACTTTAAATTGTTCTAATTATCAACACATTATCTATGTAAAGAGATAAAATTGCACACTTGTCATCAAACTTTTCCATGCAGACATAATGGTCTTGTTCAATCATTTTAAAATCATAGGACACTATAGTCTTAGGAAATTTCAAATACCACTATTTGGAAGATTGTTTTAGGCTATATGCATTGAGCTTTGAAGCGTGCATATTTGTGCTCCTGACCTTTCACAATGAAACCTACAAGTTGTCCCATGTAGATTTCTTCATCAAACTCTCCATTAAGGAAAACCATCTTAATGTCCACTTTATACAACTCTAAATTTAAATGTGCTACTATAGTTAGAATCAAATGAGCTCAAGTAAATCTCATAATTACAAAAATGTTTCCTTATAATCTTATAATTAGACAACAATTAAAAATGCATTCCTGTAAAATAGTATTGATAGATCTGATTGTGCTATCATTCACTTAATCAATTTCAATAAAGTTCTCTTTCTCCTCTCCACTGTATCATTTTGTTGAGGAGTTCTTGAAATTGTTGGTTGTCATACTATTCCATTCTCATTACATAGTTCCTTGAACTCTTTAGACAAATACTTACAACCTCGATCACTACTTCAAGCTTTTATGTCTTTGTCTAATTGATTCTCAACCTTATTTATATGATGTCAAAAGCAATTTGTTGCTTCTATAAAAGTAATGAAATATGATAAACCATGTCTTCCCATGTTTTCCCTTAACATTCATAAGACCACAAATGTTTGAGTGCTTAAGTTGCAAAAGAAGTTGTGCTCTAATAGCTTTACCAAATGGTTTTCTAGTGGTGCGGCTCACATATAGATAGGTTTAGTTTTGTGATAGGTCCTAATGAACCTTTACAGGTTAATCTATTCATTTTTCGCTGACCAATATTCCCTACCCTAGCATGTCATATATTTGTATCTACATTCACACTATTAAGAGTCACAAATAATGAAAAAAAACTAACATTATAATCATCATATTAATGGGTGTCCATCACCATAAAACCATTTAACATAAACAAATCGATAGAAATCAATACCAAAATAAGTTTTAACAAAATTCCAAGAGAAATCTAAATTATATCCTAATTTGAATATAACAAGTACAAAAACCAAAATTTGTCAAATGTTTGCATCATATAGAACTTCAAGTAGACATAGGATTTGATTACCTCACAAAACTAATTTACATGTGTCTATCCATTTCACTTCAACTTTTATATAGATGCTTACATAAATCTATCCATCTCTTTTAAGATTCAGTGAAATTCCATAATAAATCTTCTATCACACATTATATGATTTGTGGCTCCTAAGTATTTTTTTGCTCTATGCATTCATGAGTGAAACAACCTTTCCTGCCATAATTATAATAGATCATTATAGTTTTGTCTTTCTTTCCAATGTGTTCATCTCTCTTGCATTAGAATTGCCTATTATTGTCCTTATGACCTATAACAATCTCCTTCCCCCTCTTGGACTTACATCATTTGCTTTTAAAGCTAAAAAAATCTTAGAACTAGACTACAATGTATGCATGAGTATCTGGTCCAACAACCTCTGGGCATTTGTCTTCCAACTCAATATGGCTTATAATATCACAAAACAATCCTTATCTTATCATTATGGGTCATGTTCTCTTTTATGTGTTCCCAAATTTCAGAAAAATTATATTACTATATGAATTCATTTATCATGTTGTGTCCAACTGACTTAAGCTTTACTGTTAGTACTCATATACAATATCATCATTCATGGAGTTGATTAAGTTACCACGCACAGTGGAGTCTTTCTTCTTCCATGCATCATATGCATTCATATCTCATTTATGTAAGACATTATTTGGGTTTTGCCCCCTCAATTAGCCTAGACTCATCAATAACCTGATTTACAATTTCCAAAGTCTCATGCTCATCTAAAACATAGTGTATCTTTAGATGTCATATAGTTATCCCCACTCAATTTCTCACACTTGTTCAAATAAACAATAATGTTTATGGATGCTTTGACACCTTAAGTCTAAGTTTTCCATCGATTTTGATCAAAGTCCGATGCAAATTCACAAACAAAATCATGAAATAAATATTCAAACAATTATCCTAACATGCTTCTAAGTCCAATTTCAAGCAATTTGATCAAATATTAATTTGAACACAAAATTCTAATTTAATTCAATTTTGATAAAAAAATTTTTAGAATTCAATTTATTCTAATTTTACAGAATTGTAATAAATCACAACCCTAAGCTCTGATACCAATGTTGGAATTTAATTTTCTAATTTTGTAAAATATGAATTTAGTAAATTACATACCTAGATTCAATTTTTTTTTTTTATTTTGATTGATTTGAGAAGCTACTAAAACAATCTAAATTAATTAAATATAATAACACGATTTGTCTTATACTTTGTGTTTGGATTATGTGTATATGTTTTTGTGTAAAAAGAGAGAATCGACAGGAAAATAATTGCATTCATACGTTGTGGCAATTTTCAACTTTTATATAAGTGTGTTCAACCGTCTATAACCTCTTTCAACCATCACCAACTACTATAAATGGTTATTATCACATGAATTGAATTGACTCATTACGGATGTACCCAAATCCAATCAAGGTTGGATTCAAACTAAGCTGAATGTGAACATATATATATTTGTGTTCAGGTTCATTCGTTATAATTTGGTTAATGTTTGGGTTCGCATTTACTGAATTTTTTTATAGTGAAGTTTGGATTCATGTTCAAGTTCGAGATTGAGTTTGTGTTTAGTTTGTATTCGCATTCGGTTCATATAATTTGTATTTATATTTTATTAAAAATTATAATTAATAAAATATAATTAAAAAATTTTTAATTTAAGTTTAGATTTGTGTTTATGTTTGGTTCGTATAATTTATGTTTGGATTTATATTCATAAATTTTTAAAACTATAGTTTAAATTTGTGTTCGTATTCATATTCGAATAGTTTATTTTGGGCTTGTTCTAACCTAATTCAAAAACAAATTTGAATATATTCGGTTCAAAGCCAATCCTAAACCCAATAAAACCCTTCTATTTATTCACAATTATCTGTCCCGCAACAAGTTTTTTTTGTCTTTGTGATTGTGAGATTCCAATTACAATCTTATGTTAATTGTACAGTTCTTTATGAAAGAGTTAAGTTGCATTCTTCACTTCTGTTTTTCGTTATTTTTGATCTAAAGGTAAAATAATCTCAGCTACCCCACTTTTGCATTTGGTTGAACCAATTTAGATTCATCATAGTCTAATACCGAGTTCTTTGATTAGTGTGACCTTGAGCTAAGATTCCAGTATGACAAATTCATTTGCATTGGTTATGTTATTTGTGGCTTCAGTGGCTTTTTAAACCCATTTCAAAGTATTTCAGTTGTGTTTCAGTAGATAGATGAATATAAATGGCAACTGAGAAAGCACTGAAGTTGCAGAACTATTATTCAGGCAAAGCTAGCTGTAGTTCTGGTGAGTAATTAATTCCCAACCCACCAACCCCCCTGATTCACCATGAACATTTTGGTCATACAAGTCAAAATGTGCAGTAAAGAAAGTAAACTGTAATGATAAGAATAGAGCCCAAACGGGCACCAAGATGAGTAACAAGCCCCACCATTTTTGTCATTGAATGTAGGGGAAACCTCATTTTGGATTGGTATACAAACAAACCCATCAAACAACCACATTCATAGTAAAGCTACCAAAAAATGGAGAAAAGCTGGGTGCTAGCTTTTCTCCTACTCCACGTGATTTCTACAGAAGCTAGCATTGGTGTTGGCATTGGTTTTGGCAATGCCGGGGATGGTGGTGGCGGCGGAGGAAGAGGCGTTTGGATTGGCGGTGCAACCCCAAGCAGGTCCTCAGGTTCAAATGATCTCAATGTTGCTTACACTGCTCTCCAGGCATGGAAATCTGCAATTACTGATGACCCATTGGGAATTCTGCAGACATGGGTTGGCTCAGATGTTTGTTCATACAAAGGAGTGTTCTGTTCAGAAACACCTGCCCGCATTGTCTCAGGAATAGATCTCAACCATGCAAATCTTCAAGGTGCTCTTGTCAGTGAACTCTCTGTACTCACAGACATGACTTTGCTTCACCTCAATAGCAATAGATTTTCGGGCACAATTCCTGATACTTTCAAAGATCTCACATCTCTCCAAGAATTAGACATCAGTAATAACAATTTCTTTGGTTCTTTTCCTGCCGTCACTCTCTACATTCCAAACCTCGTTTATTTAGACCTTAGATTCAATAGCTTTTCTGGAAACCTTCCGGAAGATCTCTTCACCAAGCGACTTGATGCAATCTTTGTCAACAATAACCAATTTACTGGGGAACTTCCACAAAACTTGCCTAGTTCCCCTGCTTCTGTCATCAATTTAGCCAATAACAGGTTCACTGGAAGTATCCCAGCTAGCTTTGCCTTCACAAATTCTAAATTAAAGGAGATTCTATTACTCAATAACCAGTTAACAGGTTGCATTCCGCAGGGAGTTGGTCTCTTTTCTGATTTACAAGTTTTTGATGTAAGTTATAACTCATTGATGGGTCGTTTGCCAGATACTATATCTTGTCTAAATGCGATTGAGGTTCTGAATTTGGCTCACAATGAGCTTTCTGGAGAACTGCCGGACCTGGTTTGTTCTCTTAAAAGCCTGATGAATCTGACGGTAGCTTACAATTTCTTTTCTGGGTTTAGCCAGCAATGTGCTAAGTTGTTTTTCAGAAATGTGGGGTTTGATTTTGTATCAAATTGCATTCCTGGAAGAGACCTGCAGAGACCTCAACCAGACTGCTCCACCATTCCTGGAGGAGGATTGAGCTGTCTGAGAATTCCTTCTGTACAGCCTTTTGTTTGTGGGTCATTAGTCGGTAACTCAGCTCATCAAACTCCATGAAAGCCCAAGTGAGAGAGAAAGAGAGTTTCTTTTACCAGTATTGTATAACAGGATGGTTATGACCATCTTCACTTAATATTGAAATTACGATTTTGTAGCTTCTTAATTTAATCTCTGAATAGATTGTGTACAAATTACACTCCCAGAAATGGGAGAAGATACCCTCATAACACATGACAGTTCTCCAAAGTCCAAAGTAATAATATATATCACAAGCCCTTTATGTTATTACCTGAATTTTATCTCCCACCTCAACTTTGATAAACTAACATTTTCGACTATCCAAGTTAAAATTTTATTCTACCGAGTGAAAGAAATCATTATCAAAGAGCTCGGCCTTCAGAAGTACCGTAGGTGCGTGACCAAGAAAGAAATTGGTTTGCATTTGAATTGATGTGATGAGACTACAAAGAGGAAAGTAAGACTACTCCTATTGAAATTTATTCAGATGACCAACTTTTAATATTGAAAACAAAATGTTATTTAGTTAGAAAGTATTTATCTTTTTTCAATAATTTTATAAAAAATTTATTAACAAATTTAATTGATGAATATGAGTTTAACTTTTTTCAACTTAATAAACGAGAATTTATTATTTTATCAAACCTTGAGTATGGAAAATAGTCCTTTGGCCTTTTCAGTTTGGGTGATGTCAAAAAACCAAATCCTTGCGGATCAAGTAGAGAGGTAAAGCCGCAGGCTGACTACTTGGTTTCTCCTAGAACTACTGAAGTAAATTTCATGCCTACTTCTGTTCTCTGCTTTTCAAAATGTCAATGAGATTTTGAGCAGGATTTATTTGAAATTATTGGGTAAATTGCCGTTGGCTTTATGCGTCCTTCTTTCAAAGGACAAGGACATTGTCTTATAGAGTACAAAATAGTAAACAAATCATAATCTACTCACTGTAATTCAGACGAGGACACTGCCAAAGCTTTCCCTTTTAGACAAATTAGCGAGTTTGCTTAAGGAATGCAATACAATGGAGTTGGGAGTTTGAAGGACCTTTCAGCCACTGCAAAACCCACTAAGTCACTGCACTGATCTCCAGAGCTCCCATGGATTTTATAACCTTCATTCACCAACTCTGATTCTTCTCAGATTTGTAAAGATTGGCTGGTTTGCTTTGATCTTAAAGCCCCCTGCATCATTCACAAAAGAGTATGATTTGCTAACCTTGATGCTCAACTAAAGGTCAGCTTATTTGGGTGCTTAAGATTGACAGCAGATCAATGAAAAAACCTGATTGTCAAGAAAAGGATACTTAGTCTATGTCACTTTTATATTACCACAAAGAGAAAGCATTAGGAGATTAATCATCACAATTCATGTAAGTTCATTTATCTCAAGTAAAGCTCTTGCCAATCACTGTATCCAGCAAGTAGAAGATTTTTATCTGTTTTTTTTCTTTGATTTTCACTCCCCCTGTTATCAGAAATATAGTAAATCCTAGTTGTCTGAGCTCGTAAAAATTCAAACTTACAGGCAGGAGCCTCAGCCAGATCCACCCATTCATCAAAAGACTCTTCGTCAAAGCTTCCAATCTATGAAAGGAACAAGATGGCCTCAGTGACTTGAGGCAACAATCTTTATCTTAAATAAGAAATTTGTTGAACAACAATATCAAAAACGAGAAGGCACATAAGCAATTTCAATTTCACAAAGGATGAACACAAAGAGCTCCCCAAAACAAAAATGATTTTATAACAAACATGAACTCATAATAAGATGAGTATTTTATGTCAAAAGAATGTATTGGCACTTCTTAAGTAGCGATGTAAATAATTTGTAAAATGTTATTCTTCTTCAAGCCAGCTGACATATATGTATATATTCCCTCTGTTCTATCTCTTACATTACCCCATATGCATCAGTTTCTATATGAAGATGAATTTTATCTTACTTTGAGTACATGTTGTTGAATCTATAATAAATAGAGCATTCCCTCTTAGCTAAACGAATAATTCAATATTTAATGCGTACAAAGAACCTGGTAAGAGATCAATACACATCCTACTAGCTACTCATATGCATGTTCATACACAGAAACAAGTCTTGGAAAGGATCCTTCATTAAAACTGAGCCTCCAAGGACAACTCTTTGTTGGATTCATTAAATGATTTCAAAATAAATGCACCTGCACGTTTTTGCCATCTACTCAAATTCAAGATTGTCCTTTAGACAGTAAAGTAGCTGCAAGCCAAAACTTACGCGCAATAAAAATGTACAATCACCAACCAAATGTTACAATGAGGTAGCATTAACAGTTAGACAAGTTGGAGAGCAAGGTCTCATCGATATCAAAAACCCAAGCGTCCTTTCCATCACCAGAGACATTCACATTCTTAGTGGAGTTGAGGGCGTAAGAAAAGACAACGTCGGAGTCGCCGGTCATGTAGTCTTTGACATAATTTATCCATCTGGAGGGAACATACTCCCAGTTTCTGCATCGTTGGTCTCCATGGGGAATACCCAGCTGTCGCAATACAATTCATCGTCCACCCGGATTATTCGGTCGCCGGTTAGTTCTATTTCGTGAGGTGGGATTTGACTGATTGGGCTGAAGAGAGAGTGGGAGGTTAATATTATCATGAAAAGAATCGGGGAGATAGGAGGGAAGTCCGGAAATCCATATGGGAAATGCGTTTGGGATTATTCTAAAACTGAAGTCAAAGAAATAATAGGAGAGGATTGGTGTTGGCCGGTTACCATCTCTTGGCAACTATTGGAGATAAAAAATGCTCCCTTGCTTGGTCCGGCGGGGGAGGAAGGCAAAGTTCATTGGAAAGATTGAAATTCCAAGATCTATAGTGTTAGCTCGCATGGAATTTCATAACAGAGAAAGAATAATGACATTTACCCCGAAGTTGGTATTGAAAATCTGCACTGAAGGCTTGATAACTAGGGAAATTTAATAAAATAATGTTTTTAATATTTAAACAAAAATAACTTTTTTTTTTTTTTCCTTAAACGAGTATAATTTGAAATAGGCATGTATTGGCCATGCATATCCAATTGAGTCCACAAACTAACCACTTGTGAAATTATTTGGGTCGAAAACTTATCGTGATAATACAGATTCAACATGTATGGTCACTCACGAAGTTTTGTACACACTTTATCATAATATTGTATTCCGAAAATTTTTGATAAATTTCAACGAATTTTGACAAAAAAAATGTTAAAAAAATATTAAGAAGAGACTCTTTATCATGTTAACAGTATTTTAGTGTGAAGATTTGTAGTGTTGCAAAAAGTAATTAAACAATAAGTCTAATAACATCATGTTAAGATCGATAAAGTCAAGTCAAACACCTTCTTTTACTCAACATCCCTTTAAAGTGCAAAGAGTAATTACATAATAGGAGGAGGACGTTGTACGTAAATATGTGTCATGAATTAAAAGTATTTGCTAACCCTAGCAAGAGGGGGCTTTCTTGGATGTCTGATGAGTGGTCACCAAGAAATACTATCATGGCAAACATGGTGCTTTCTCATCGATTTTGTTGGCTTATTGACGCAACCACAATAACAAATCCCAAGAATCCAAGTTCAATAAATTATTAAAATATTTAATTTTGTCTAATGTATTCCCTTATTCATGTTTACTTACCTCGTTAGATGACATAGAAGTTGTGTTGACTCTTTGATTGGATGCTCATCTATGGGCATCATAAGCACTCTCAAATTCCAACAATATTTTGAACAATATTACATATGATAC
Organism: Anacardium occidentale; assembly: GCA_026122585.1. Taxonomy (NCBI): domain Eukaryota; kingdom Viridiplantae; phylum Streptophyta; class Magnoliopsida; order Sapindales; family Anacardiaceae; genus Anacardium; species Anacardium occidentale. The sequence goes on from JAJEJH010000026.1 coordinate 125,647, forward strand.
AAATAGATGTGTTGTAATTATATATGTAAACAATGATTAACTTGTTTCGTCGATTTGAATGAAGTCAATATGTTGGCTTGCCACACAACTCCAATAGATAAGTTGTGTGCACTTTCTGTGCCTTGTATCATAATGAAAACAAATGTTATTTTAAAGTATATGGTTTTGTTCTAAATTTTTTCATAATTAGGTTTAAATTATCTCGTCGAGAGGTGTGCCATGTAGGCTAAATCCTTGCTCAAATAGTCTAAGAGATGATGAGTTGTGTCCTAAAACAAAACACAAATAACAGTCAATTGATGTGATAATATGGGTATTATCTAACAATATTGAAATTAACTTAACATTTTGTTTATCTTTGTCATATGTGCCCACTTGTCAACATAAGCTTTAAGATGACTAACTCAAGCACCAAGTCACGTTAGCTACTCTTTTATGTCTAATAAGTGGTTCAGTAGAATAGTGTCCCATTTGTCCATAAACAATGTCTCTTTCTCATGTATGGGATACTGGGAGGTGGGATATTGCATGAGGGTCTAGATGAGCCATTGTGCAATATGAGATCGATATACATATGACTGATATGATCGTAGAGGCACACTTGGTGGCTTGATGATACGTCTCTCAGAGGCTAACAATAGATTGCCAATGGAAGCTCTAGAAGGGGTGCATGATGAGGAGTCCAAACGCTCATTCTCTAATATGCCAAAGTACATTAGTATGCCAGAGAACCATTGTTTGGCCTTAGAGAACTTTATTTCAATGTTTACATGTTCCTATTTATTATTAACTTTTATAGGTTAAAACTTAATAATCACAATGACAAATCTAACATTAATAATTGAAGCATAAATTTTCCACTTACTATATTCCCATCGAATATAGTATCAATATCATCCCATCTTAGAATATCCTTTATCTTCCACCAAAGCATACAAGGAAATACATGGATGTTCATGAGATCCACCGAACTTTCTAGATTATTAATTATCTCGTAGATCCATAATTGTAAAAAAAAAAAAAACATTTTAAATATGTTACTCATAATTAATATATTATATATAATTATTAACTTAAAGTAATGACATGTATCTGAAGAGAGAGGGCAAACCCCATAATTGAATACTTAACCAAAGAGCTACTTATCTTTTTTTTTTTTTTTATTAATCTAGCAGTATTGCTAATTGATCAAAAGAGTCCTTCATTGATTTGAATGCCAACTTTCACACCTGGATTCCCCAATGGTAGACATTAAATATCTCCATGTCATTTATTAAATACAAAACTTCTTTAGAGATCATTTCTCTTGTTGATCCCTAGTAAGCCATAATATAGAAACTACAAACACACCATCTTCACAATGTCTTTATCATTTCCTTGTTATTTGTTCCCCCTATACATTATGCAAGTCCCTGAAGGTAATAAATGACAAACCCCAAAATATTGACTTTTGATCTCGAACCTTTGAACTCCACGTAAATATTATCGCATCTCTGTTCGATGACTAAATCTAAGCCCTATAATGATGATGAACTCAAAAAGACTAAGATAAAGGTCCACCCCATTTAATTGGAGTCATAACTCCTCCTTGGAGTTTTCTCTTACCACCTGTTTAAGAAAAACAAAGAGCATTAACACTCCATTGAATTGATTATTCCCAAGCTTCAGCAAGTACTCGAAACACATCTCTCTAAACATATGCTATTATCTCTCACTCAAATACTTCCTACTAATCCCCATAACATCCTTCTATCTACGGGTGGCACTTGAGCTTTAAATTGTCGATCTTCATCACATTTGAAATTTCCCACTTGTCGAAGTTTTCTCCAATTTTTGTAATGAGTTGTTGTAGTTTGTAAAAAAAAATCCAAAAAAATTTACATTTGAAATAAAAAACCATTCTTATACCTTTACTCTTTAACCTTAAGTTTTGAAAAGTTACAGACAATTTCTCATTGCCAACTTGTTCGGCCATGCTCACGATGGAGTTCGTATGGTGGCGAGGAACCACGTATTGTTGTCAATTAATTGTTTTTCACCAATTTTTTGGCATGCAATCATTCACAAATCGATCTAAACCTGTTATACAATCAATCTAATAAAAAATTTCATCCAAATTACCACAAAAATAAACACAAATATAACCAACAAAAACGAAATCTGAAACACCCTAATCCACACAAAAAAACCTTAAATCTTTACGCTAAAGTATTCTAAACATCTTAAGGATCAATTTACTAACCTTTCTTTTCATTTTAAATACCGAAAATTGTCAAAAGTCTGTCAGAGATTGCTAAAAATTGTTGCATTTTTATGTTGTACTTTAAATTCTCAAAATGTGAATTCAAAAATTAATTTATATACAATGACAATTTTGTAATTTTGTGGAAATCAGTCCGCACAATAATACACGTATTCATTGAGTCCATGTGGTGAGTCTGCATGATTTAGTACAAACGTATCATGCACGATCATAACGTGAAGACCTAGATACGTGTGGTCAGTACACATGAATTTTAAATTATATTCATTTAACACTGAAAAAGTAAGTCACTTTTGTTTTGAAGGTTTTAAAAAAAATCATTTTGTTAATTTTCCATGACAACAATCTTTTTTAAAAACGTTTGATGCTGATCTGACAGGAAAATGTTGTAAAATGAGTCACAACATTATCCGTATTAATTTTAATACAAATGTTTTGTGCAAATTAAGGGGTATTTATAATTTGATTTAAATAATAAAATCAAACTAAACCATTTTGATTTGTGAAATAGTTAGGTTTGGGTTCAAAATCTCTCAAATTGTTTTTTTTTTTTTTTTTGAAGTTATAGTTTGAATAGTTTTCACATAAAAAAACCGTAAATTGTATTTATATATATATATATATATATATATATATATATAAACTATATTTGAAAAAATTTTCATAAATAATTAAGCATCCTACTTGTCTTTTTTCTTTATTTTATAAACATTTCATATTAGATAACTATAATTAAATTATTATTTATTAAATTTAAAGTATTTGAAAGTGAATGATTTTTAATATATTTAATCTGTAATCTAAACCGTTTTTTTTCAGTTTAACTTAATTTAGTTTGAAATTTATAATGATTTAATGTAGTTTGAAAATTTTTTAAACCATTTTTTAAATTTATTTTGAAAAAGACGAATTTCATACACCCATAGTGCATAAAACAATGCCCATTGAGAAAAAGCCAAAAATAAATTGGAAAAAATTATTGTGCTTTACGAATAGTATCCCTAGCTATTCCATTCTTAGTGGGCTATTGAAGCAAGCTCCAAATCAAGGATAAATTGGCTTCATTAGGAATTGTTAAGCTTGTAATGACCTTGCGAGTTTATCAACCATCTCCTCTTCCCTTGTCTGACCACCATGAAGATTTGGAGGAGTATCCTTGAGCTTTGCGACATGCATTATGACATGGTTCCTTAGAATGATTATATTAGTGGCTTGGCCGCAAATTGGAACTCTAGGAGCCTTAAGCACACTTTGGGAAGGCTTAGCTTGGGAGCTACGGTTCACACCATTTGGCTGGAGAGAAATAGAAGAGTCTTTTCCCAGGAAGCCAATGATATTCAGAGTATTATGAAGACCATTAAGATTGTTGTAACGGAGAGAGCAGCGGTTTTAATCTAAAATCAATTATGCCAGAGGTGATGACCAAATTATTAAAGCTTGGGGTTACCTCTTTGTGTTTTCCTCGGTAGAGGAAGAGAAGAGTTGGGGAGTTGAAGCATTGAAGTTTAGGGCAGTTTGTTGGGTGGTGCTTCGAGTTGGACGGAGGGATAGGGCTGTTTTTCTAGTGGTTTTCTGTTTTACAGGTTTGGTGAAACCCCTTGGACAACTGCCGGATGGAAGTTGCCTTGGAACTATTTTATTTTGATGTACATGTTCTTTGTTTTTCTTGTGTGTAGGGTGCTTTTCTTTCCAGATCAGCGTCTTGCAATCCAGTTCTTGCGGCTATCATAATGTTTTTATAGGTGTTAGATGCTGCCTTTGCAAGTCTGCTTCCTCTCTTTGGTTCCTAAATTGCTGGTTACTTTGAAGTTTATACAAGAGATTACTCTAGTGTTTTTCTCTAGAGGCTCCTGTCTTGGTCATGCTTCTCCTCTCAAAACTATGCCCAGATTGCTTGCTTGCGGGGTCGGTTTGGCTTGTGTTGGATGGTGTAGAATGCTTACCATTTCTGCTTGCCTTACTATGCAGGCTCAAATTCATTGTTACCTCTGCATTAATGATGGTCATTCTGCTACCGTGGGGTGGATTATGTATTGCCTGGCGTGCTGTTTCATTGCTCCTTTGATAAACCTGCCGAATTCAACTTTAAATTTGGTGGGTGCCTATGCTTATTGGGAAGCTTTTTGTGCAGTTTCCATATTGCCGAATTCAACTTAGCAATATGAACAGGAATTCCCAATTTCTTATGAACTTTTGGAGATTGAAGCCCATCAAGATTAAGCCCTCCATCAACAACAGACACAATAAACCAACTAGATTTTCATAAAAAGTATTTGCTAAAGTGTAATAAAAAGAATAGATAAATATTAACAAACATTTCTCCTTTGTTTTTCTGTACAGTTTAAACTTCTAGTGTTCAGACTCAAAATCAGCAAAGAAATTATCGATTTATATAACAACTTAAAAGGATCAAAATCATGGGGAAAAGAGCCTCCCAAAATCCAGAAAGCAATCGGCACCCACACTTCTAACCTGGGAAAAAAACCAATGAAGAAATCAAAACATATCTTCTATGCTCCAACCATTAGTGCTTTACATAATACTGGTTATCACTGCGCATTAAAAATTCGGTTTTAAGAGAAGACATCTTGTTCATCATGGCAAAGCTCTTTTCTAAGTTTATGTGAGAAAAGTCTGCAAGCGTCCATGCTCAGATCAATGGCAGCCGAAAGTGCTATGAATAAGGCAGCATCCGACATGCAAGTCACATGCTGCACCCCAACTTGAACCACTGGTTTGCTAACCTTTCCTTCACCTTCTACAGTTGAACCCATCACGAATCCTTTAACCGGAGACCTTGAACTCAGTAAAGAATCTCTTATAATTCTACTGTCAATGCAGAATTGTCCACCCCTTTTTACATTCATTGTCGCTTCAGCAATCGAGATTCCGTTGTTTGGGCCACTATCTGTAACGAGCTCAAACTTGTAGCCTAACCCATCAATGGGGCCTCTCTCACGCCACGCTTCGAGACGGCCCCAAGGTTTCCAACTGCTTACGGACAAACCATGAGGACGAAGGATCAGCCATGCGCCGGGGTTTGAACGAGAGACACGATCAGATCCCGGTGAGGGAACAAATGGAGTTATCATGGAGGCTGCTGCCACGGGAGAACCCGATAAATCGTATATCATTATCATCCATCCTTTTCGCTCCCTTACTTTTCCTTGTCGTTCTCTTTCGCCTGAAAATGTTCTCATCCATATTCCCCGATGGTTGGTGTTATCGTAAGTGAAATCTGACGGCAGAGATCTGGTTTCAAGACACAACAAAATCTTAGAACTCAACCGACTTCAAAATCTTAGAACCCAACAAAATGTCAGCAATTGACAGGAAAATGAATTAACATGTAAGTGCGTAAGGACTAAATATCCTCGCACATGGTGGAGATCCCTACTTTATCGGAAAAGCATATCAAAAGATGGAATTATCTTAATACTCCGAATCACTGCGACAAACAATAATTTCTCAGGAAAAAATCATCACCACCAACAACCAATCCATATACGGCTACATTACCCTGCAGAAAACCTGTGTAATTAATAACCTGAAAATACTGAAGAAGAATTATTACCTTGATCTTGAGTTTCTGTCAGAACTGAACTTGCAGCTGAATACAGGCTGCCTGATATTATTATTATTCCCTTGAATCTGAAAGACTACTGGACTACACTCCGGTTCACCGCCGAACTGGAAAACGAATCGGGGTTCTGGCTCAGACCGGACCATTAAGTGAAGCCTAGTCGAAGGCTTGTCAGGTTCACTTCCCAGTTTCAGCCACCCATTACGGAACACAATTGGCTTAGTTTCAGCTCCTGAAAGGTCAATAATCACGTGCAAATGCCCCAGCAGCTTGCCGCATTTGACCCCGCACGTGCTTCCATTGCGACCGGTGTAGACGGAGACGCGAAGAGTGACGGGCTTGCCTGAGAGGCGGCGGATGGCAGTAGCGTCGAGGTGGAAACCCAAGGCAGAGGTAGAAGAGTCGGGTGGAGCATCATTGGCAGAGGTGGAGAGCGGTAACAGAGCAGTTTGGGAAGGGAAATTCTTGATCTTGAGCTTGCAAAAACATGGAGTGGCTGATGGATGAACCCCGGAACCGGCGGGTTTAGGGGCGGCAAGTGGGAGTTTCAGAGCCAAAGATTCCACGATCAAATGCACAAATGGGCAGGGATCCATCGATGAAAGTAACAGTTGACTGTGTTTCCGGATTTAAAAATACAACACAAGAATGATGAGTCTATGAGATTGGAGAGCTTAGAAAACAAACTTCTGTCTTCATGGACTCAACTAAATGCGGCCTCCTTCTCTTTACCCTTCACTTTCACTCCTGCAGGAAAATTACAGTTAAAAAATTATGCTTTAGCACACAGTTAATATAAACCAAACCATGTTCTAAAATGGCACTTTAGGTTGGGGTCCCGCAGTGGGAATGGATACAGCTGTGTTAAGGTTGTTAGCACGTTCTGCGTAGCTGGAGTTTGATTGGATTGGGTGAGAATTTTTGCTGCATTTCCAAATATAAGAACAACAGACATGTCATTCCTAATCTGTTGCAACTAGGAATGACAGGAAGGGGGGGCCCTTACCAGTGACCGGAGCGTGGGGAGCAAGCGTGTAGGCGGACCATCCATCCCAATTGCTTGGCAAAATCTTGATAATGATTGTTTCTTTTCTACGCAACCAAACACTTTTCACAGAGAATTCAATTCTCATTTCAAAAGAAGGTCAATCCAAGTCCGACGCATGTCTGCTTGCTGGCTAGCTTTCTTAGATTGAGGATCACTTTACGCCCTCGATTACTACCTTAATTACGCCAAATCATTCCTACTTAATTACCCTGCCTTTATCAAACATTATTTATTCCCCGTCACAGATAAGAAAGTGATCTAATGGGGACAAAGGTTGGTTAATCTGTTCGCCATTTAAGATGGGAAGGAACGATGCATGCATGGATGTGGCACGTAGATATGGCTGGTAATCCATTATGGCTCAAAGAAGATAACTGCCAGTGGTTAATAATAACCAACAGAAAAATATATTGAGGTTGATGTGTGAAGCAATGTGCAATGTTGGACCCTCGGCGATCCAAATCAGACATCTTAGATCAATGTCCCAATTCAGTCTCGACACCTCCATTTCAGTTTATTACAATTTCATTTCCTCACGTGCTCTCTTGCCATACGAATGAACTTATAATATGGTTTTGAAGGAAAATAATGTTTTTTGTTTTTTGTTTTTTTAAATAAAGAAATATATGGATATATATATATATATAAAATGTATTCGTTATTTTTCTAAATTATATGACTAATACATTTTTACTTTTTTTATATATATATTTATCATACAATTTGATGGGATTTTTTTTTTTTTTCATTTTTTAGTAAGATGTATTTGTAAATGTACAAACATGTTAAAAATTTTGAGGCAATGAATAAATTTAGGCTAAATGACTATTTCCCACTTATGGTTTGATGAAATGACTCCCTTATATTTGAAAAAAAAAAAAATTATCTATATGTTAAATTTAATAACAAATTATGTTAATTATTTTATTTGTACTCTAAGTAATGCTTTTTTTTTATTAAAAATAATAATAAAATTTACAATTGTAAATATAAATAAAGGTGTTAATAACATAGAATCATTATAAATTGTAAATTTTAAAAATTTTAGAGAAGTTAATAAAAATGTAAGGGGTTTTCTAAAATTTGAAAAAAATTGGGATGTTTACAAATTTTTTATATTTTTAATATATCTCTCAATAATTTCAAAAACGATAATTGTATGAAAAAAAAACACAAATAAAGATTGTAAATATTATATTACAAACTAATGAGATTATAACATATTCTTAAAATATAAAATATGAATGTGATAATTTTTTAAATAAGATAGGAATAATATTTATTTACTCATAGTAAATTTAAAAAAAAATGAAATTTACAGCATAAATACATTTATATTATATTATTATTATAAAATAACATAAATAATTTTAATTTTAAAAATTATCACTTGATTTCGATATGTAAATAAAAATTTAACCTTTTCAAACTTAATAGATCAAAATTTATTATTTTGTCAAATCTTAGATGGAAATAGTCTTTTTGCCACAAGTTTAACAAAGAAGATTCAAAATGAACATATTAGAAAGGATAGATTAATATGTTATTATAAACAATCAAAGCAAATTAGTAGACAAATATAATATCAAAGGAGATTGCTTTTTTATTTTAGTGTGGAAATGCAAATAAGGGATCCAAGTAAGCAAAATGAGTAAACACCTAGCTGACATCGACATGAAGTCGGCAGACAGGCAAGGCAAATGCAATGGATTTCATAGGCAACCCAATGTTATTATTATGCTTTTTTTGTCATTATAGTCCTAATCATTCCTAAACCACGCCATCTAATCATCAATCAGGATTAGAAAACCGTCTTTTATTTACTGTAATTTTGACATAAATATTTTCCATCTACACCATGGCTTGCGAGACGACATGACTACCTCCGACACAATGGGAAATAGTATTACTTCCATGAATCATCATCAACATGGAAATATGCCATTTGATTAACTTTTTTTTAATTATGTGGGTGTGACTTTTTTATTTGTTTTATCTTACTTTGTTTATACATCATTGATCTCCATAATCGACGGGGTTTTTGTTGTATTTGTCGTTGATTTTTTTCTTTAATTTATATTTGTTCGACAATATGGGAAAAAGTTACATTTTACTTTTTCTTTCTTAAATCATATAGATTTGATGTTAGATACGATGATTTGCGTCAAAATATATGTTTCAAATAAAGAATCCAAAGTTTCAATATCATAATAGGAGTTTCAAATACTGTAGAAGTCAAAACAAGGTCATCCCACCATTTGTTCATTGATAATTTCATGAGTATTTTGATTGTTCTAACCTAGAATAGGCTTGTTCTATTTGGAATTAGGTTGTTCCATTCGGTACAACTACTCCATCATAGATATAAATTTTGCAGTATGCTAATTCATTATTAAGTTGAGAAAGACTTATTTCAATGACTATGGTTTGAGTTATACACTTGATATTCAAGAGAACTATCAATCCCTTACATTCTCCTTATAATTAAATCTTGAAATAGTGAATTTCTTCGTTATCTATCTGTGGTTTTTTTTTTTTTTAATTTAGGTATTCATATAAATCTTTGTGTTCTTGTTTTTTCTTGCCCTATCTAAGGATTGTTTGCTTTCATTACAAATTATTTGTGTTTTCATATAACTGTAATATCCTGATGTTAAAATGATCTTCTTTGGCCTTTGATTAAGGTTAGACTAGAGATTTCTTTAGCCAAAATCGAATCCAGATGAGTTAAAAAGATAGAATAGTCTTTTTGAAGGTTTATATATGACATAAGATAAGAGCATGATCATATGTCTTTAGACACACACCCGTGCATCCTTGTCATCATGCATGTCTACGCATACTTTTATATATATATATATATATATATATATATATATATATATATATATATATATATATATATCCTTTTAAGCTAACCCTAACCAAATTTCAAAGAGAGAAGTCAAATTTTCTCATTTCTTCTCCTTCTCTTTTCATTTTTAGCTAACCCTAGCCAATTTTTAGAGAGACGAGTCAGTTTCCAGCTTTAGCCAGAATTTAACCAAAGTTAGAGGGATAAAAGATTTTAACAACTTTATGTAAGTATTTCCTTACATTTCTCCTATTTTCCTTAGCATGTAACTTCATAGATAAAAGTCTAGTTAGTGATTTAATATGTTTTCAACTTAGTAAGCATGATTCTAAGTTGATAATGATGAGATAGAAGAGAAATTTTGAGTCAAATGCATACTTAGATTTTCTGATGCCTAAGGTGTGTGTGTTAGGAATTGGAAGCATGTTAGGCTGTAATTTGGCCCCTTTTTTTAAGGGGAAAATATATATATAGTGGAGTATCTTGCATGTGGGTATGCTAGAATAAATTTAATTTGAGATTGATAAAGATTTGAGATAAGTTTGGTGTGGATTATATGTTTTTTAGTGAAGATTTACCGAAACAGAGCAGGATACACGATCGTGCACCCAAGGATGCACGCCTGTGCAATCATGCTTTAAATCTGTGCAAAAGGTGTGCATGATTGGGAATTGTGAGAGGTCACGACTGTATAGGTTCATGGCACGATCGTGCACATGTCGAAAGCCAGACATAAGCCAAAATTTCTAGAAGCTCACACGATTCGATGCAAGGCTATGCACATGACTGTGCATCTTATGCACAACAGTGCATCTGAGGGTACACACCCCGTGCTCTTAGCAAAAGTTAGAGAATTTTTCCAAACTAAGCAAAATATCACTGATAAGGGAACAAATTAAACATAGAAGAAACAATTGACTAAGAATAAGGAAAAGTAAAAGTAAAAAGGGCAAAAAGACTTAGAAAGTTATAATGAAGAAATCTTCAAAATAAAGATAAGAAAACAGTAAGCTAAGATATTTTTTTAGAATCATATCTTCAAACTCACCTAAGTATGAGAAACTCCACAACAATTCAAAAACAGCTTAAGTAATTACAAGATTACGATTAGAAAATAGAAATAGAAATAGAAAACAGTAATGAAAATTGGTATAGAGACAATCAAAGCGATAAACTACTTGAGATATATACATACATATATATATATATATATATATATATATATATATATATGTACACATGATTGTGCATCTTATGCACAACGGTGCATCTGAGGGTACACACCTCGTGCTCTTAGCAAAGTTAGAGAATTTTTCCAAACTAAGCAAAATATCATTGATAAAGGAACAAATTAAACATTTTAAGTTAAGTAAAAGAAGAAACAATTGACTAAGAATAAGGAAAAGTAAAAGTGAAAAGGGTAAAAAGACTTAGAAAATTATAATGAAGAAACCTTCAAAATAAAGATAAGAAAACAGTAAGCTAAGATATTTTTTTAGAATCATGTCTTCAAACTCACCTAAGTATGAGAAACTCTTCAACAATTCAGAAACAGCTTAAGTAATCACAAGATTACGATTAGAAAATAGAAATAGAAATAGAAAACAGTAATGAAAGTTGATATCAGACAATCAAAAGCTTGATAAACTACTTGAGATATATATATATATATATATATATATATATATATATATATATATATATATATATATCAAAAACATAAAATAATTGACATAGAACTTATTAACAAGCTTAATAAGTTACAAAATTAGAAGCTTCGATGAGAAATACATAAAACAAAACTATAATAACTGTACAGTTATATAGAATGTAAGCAAAAGAGAGAAGAATAATAAGATTATATGCATGATATACATTACATAATATAACATATCAAAGTAGTGTTTTCAGAAAAGGATCCAATGATCCATATGTATCAGTCTTCAGTATAAAGTCAGACATTTAGGTTAGATATTTAGGGTGAATACAATGAGACATCTATGAGATTTCATCTTTTTGACTATAATCAGATTGGTTAGATTTTAGTCTACTAGTTCAAAGACTAGTATGGTAGCATTTCTCAACTTACCGAAATTTTGCTGACATGGTTCAATTTACATGGCCAAGATGTTGAATCCTTATGTTCATTAGTCTGATTAACGTAACATGTATCTTCACATACACAAAGATTTTTGAAACAATTTTTATTCAGTTTTTTAGTATTTTAAAGTCTTTAGATCCCAACAATATTTTTAGTAAATATTTTCAATAAACAGGTCCAAAGGTAAATAATATAATTTTAGCATACTTCATACCATGATACATAACATAACATGAAATAATACTTAGATAATAAGATAAGAAATAGTTAAGAAAAAAATATAGAGATATATAATTGCACGATACAGGTCATAAGTATAAATGTAAAGGAATTTAACTAAGACCTAAGAGAACCCAAGAGTACTTTAAATCTTAGAAATCAGTTAAAAAAGGGAACATGATAATAAATATCAAAAAGAATGTTGGATGTGGAAAACCCAAGAGTACTTTAAATCTTAGAAATCAGTTAAAAAGGAGAACATGATAATAAATATTAGAAAGAGTGTTGGATGTGGTCAGTCACATCAATTAGATCCCTTTTCATATTGAGACATATAAATATACTCACATACATAATTATAACAAGATGCAAAGCAGAATGTGAACAATGAATGTGAATAGTAAGATAAGTTAAAGCAAAAGAAGCTATTAGGCTAGTCAAGAACTTGGTGAAATTCTTCTGCATAATAGCTAACCAATAATAGATCAAATTTGAGCTTACCTAAGGGTGGAGATATGAGATGTTTACTAGGTGTTTTATATCACTCATTCCCCTTAGTTTCTTCTCTTGCAAGTTAGTTTTTTGGGGAGCTGAGTTTGGGGCTCGAGATGACTGAAGAGTCGGATATGGTTTGAGTAGGTATTACCCGATGTTTACAGTTTTATATGTGTGTGTGTGTGTGTGTTCAATTTTCAACAGATAACATGTTATTTCACTTGCTTTGTATTACTCATGTATATGAGATATATAGTATCATATATGTTTCTAATATTATTAAATATAATTATACAGTACAAGTTTCTTTCAAGATATCATACAATAGGTTTTAGTCTCCTATCACATTTTATTTACACCTTTCACATGTATGTTTTCAGTTAGTCAATCAGAGTGAGACTCCTGTTATATATTAAAGATATATTTCAATTGAAAAAAAATCTCTATATTTATAATACATGGTAATATATAGTAGCGGGCCTTACAATAACATTTGACATTTCATGATGGTATTGTTTTACAATACCATATTAGGCTGGAATAATATTGTTGTTTAAATGATTGAATTATGTGCAATTTGGATTGAAAATAGTTGAAACTTATATTGAATTAGCTTTTAGTCGATTTGAGACATATTTTCAAAATTATCAAGGCATTTTGTCACTTGGCATAAGTTACCTAGTTAGTGCAGTTCTAAGCTAGATGGATAAATAATCGAGTATGAATTTGATGCAGTTATATTAGGTCATCAGTGAAAGAATTTAAATATTTAGGGGTCAAGGAATTTCGACTTTGTAGCATCCCAGGTTTTTCTAGAAAATCCCTTAGGGATAGAGTTTTGGGGTTAGAAATAAGACTAGGAATATGGTGGGGGTCTTGAGAAGTCCAGGGGTGAGATGATAGTTTTCCAGAGTCGAGTGGCCTTCGTATGATGCCTTTAGGGAGGTTTTAATCATGCGAAGCGCGGGGAATGAATTTCTTTCATTTTTCTTGGTGCACTCCCGTGCACTGCGCCTTGCACGCCCATGCAGGTGGGTAGCAGGAGAGAGAGATGGGAGATTTATTAGCTTCTCACCCAGCTTTTCCCATTTCTTCAGCTCAGTTTCTTTGTTCTCAGCAGCTCCCAGCCCTAGATCAGATTTTCAGCTTCCAGCAGCTCTCAATCCAGTTAGAGAGATCAGAGATTAGCTTGAGAGATAGTTTCCAGCAGCCATGGCGAGAGGTAAGTGTTTCTTACTCTCTCTTCGTATTTCCCAACTTGTTTGATGTGGATGGAAACGTGTGTTTCCATTTCCAGCTTGAGATGCTATGCTTACATGTGTATATGATGATGAGATAATGATTATATGTTGATTGCTATGCTTATTTTCCACCCAGAATACATGCATGTTTTGTTGTGTGTGTGTTGTGAGAGAAAGCTTGATTTGTCATGGTGGATTCAGTGATATTGGATGGATGATGAAATTAATGATGTATATGTGATGATTGAAGTGTCATTGATGCATGTTTCCAGTTAATTTCAGTTTGATTGAGAATCAGTTGGGTTCCTGCGCGTTTCAGGTGTGCCCTGTCTGAGCAGGACAAGACGCACGACCGTGTGCCCGCGAGAGCACGCCCGTGTGCCCTTGTTCCTGCAAGGACACGGTCGTGTGCACAAAGTGCACACGGGCAGGAAACGCAAGGACACGACCGTGTGCCTTGAGGGACACGACCGTGTGTCCTTCTTTTGTGTGAAATGGCCAGATTCATTCCAGAAGCGAGCACGGCCAGACACACGACTGGGGCACGATCCCGTGTGTCTGGGCACACGCCCGTGTGCCTTTGTTGGGGACGGTCGTGTGTGTGTGTGCTGCACGACCGTGTGCCTTCCTTGCACGGTCGTGTGTCAGCGAGATTTTCCCAGAAAAGGCAGAAATTGATTTATAAAGGTTTGGTAATCCATCCAAAAGCTAAATGACATCAGATAACAGTGCATCCAGATAAGAAATGTAGTATGTGCATAGCATGACGCAACATATAGCCTGAAAGAGGATCCAGGGATCTGAATTCAATAGATTTCAGTAGTCAGGACCCAATGTATGGGTTGCAGTTAGGGTGAACTCGAGGGGGCATCTGTGGGACCCAGCTTTCTGACACCAGTCAGACTACTTAACAGCATATCAGATTCAGCTTTCTAGCCAGTAGCTAGAATGTTCAGCCCACTTGGCCAGGATGTCGAATCCTTGTGTTCATCAGCCTGATCAGCATAGCAGGTACCTTCGGGTGTATTCAGATGCATGCATCATCATCAGACAGTTTCAATTTTCAGTTCAGCATGACATGACATTCACATCATAACATGACTAATCAGATAATCAGTAACCAGTAATCAGATAACAGCAATTCAGAATAATCAATTTCAGTGCTAGCAAGCAACTAGATGTATGGATAGGGTCGAGGCCAAGTTTTTGTGTGTGTTTTTGTTGCTTGCTTGGGCGGGGGAAGTAAGGAATGCTTACTGGGTGATCTTTATCACTCATCCCTTTCCTTCTTCCTTCCTTTTTAGGTCAGTTTGCTGCTGGCGAGGAGCGGGTGGACCGAGGCTTGCGGGAGGGGACCCCACACACCAGTAGTCAGTTGTAAATTTCAGTTTTGGCATGTGAGGTCTTGTAAATGTATATTCTCATATTGTAAAGAACAGTTGTATATATGAAAAGTCAGTTTGGGCTCATTGTATATTTCAGTTTATTTTCAGCTTCCGCTTGTATTCAGATTGTACAGTAGCAGCAGTAGGGTTTTCTTTCTCGTAGGATTCCCGTCACGGGTACCCAATTTCCAGTTTATTAAATAAAAGAGATTTATTGTTCAGCAGCAGGGGTACTCGGGCCGACGGGTCCTACAGACTTGACATATAGATATGCTAACTATGTAAAGTCTTGAGTTTAGAATTGATTTGGAGTTTTGAGAGATAACTGTAAATATTTCAAGCTAAGAGAGGGTGAAATTAGGGGTCAATTGCACTGTTTCAAAACATTGGGGAATTAAACTTTACCAATACAACAAACAATTATCATAAATATACACCAAATGCTTAAAATCTCTACTTTAGAATTGATTTGACATACTGACAGACAATTGTAAACATTCATATCAATAGAAGGTGAAACAATGGGTCAAATGTAATGATTAAAATATGGGTGGGTGGGTGGGTGGGAGGGAGGGGGAGGGGGAGGGGGGTCAGTGAATTTTATCAATACAATAAGTACTTAGAACATTTATATGCAACCATATTGAATCTCGGGTTTATAACAGAATTGGCATGTGAGAGTAATTGTAAACATTTCACATTAAAAGGTAGTGAAAGGGGGCTAAGTGTAAGAAAATAATCGTTAAGGGGTTATTGAATTTAGCATCCATTTGACATACCTATGTGTAAATTGAATCGAATCTTGGGTTAATTGGTTTTTTTTCCAATGTGTATACAACTTTTTGTTTCTATTTTTTTTTAATCTATGATTGAATTTATTTTATTTTTAGTGAAAATTAACCAAAATTTGAGATATATTGATCACAAAACCTAAAATTAAAACGAAAAACAAAAACACTAAATTTTAACAAAACAACCCGCTGAGGTGGTTGACAAATACTTTGCTTCTTATCATTTTAAAGCCCACATAACAATGAGAAGATAGAAGGATATATTAAAAACATTTTGTGATATTAAATAAAACACAAATAACAACGAAATGTTAAATATTGAGATCAAAACTATTCTTCATGGATTAAGGGGTAATTATACATATAATTTAAAAAAGTTTCAAGACCTTTACTAGTGTTTGGAGGTTTTACCACATACATTTCCTTTTAGATACATTTGCACTTCCTTCGTCAAGCCAATGAAGCCTCACTTATCCACATAGAGGCAATATGTAGTTAATAATAAGGTATTAAAGGATTTTGTATATAATATCTTATGTGGTTGAGTTGATTCAATATGTGTATTGGAAAAGAAAATTTGAGAGAGAACTATTCTTCTCTCCGCTTATGAAAATCGGCTAAGCTTAGTAGGTTACGAGAAAAGTCTTAATTTATATAAGACTTCTTATGATCCAAATTTACAATATCCTTCCCCCTCTAACTTTATGTTATTAAACTTTGACCCCTAAACTTTTTTATTCCTCTCAATTAGTTTAATAATGTATCTTTTGAATTAAGACATTTTGAGCTAAGATTGGATTAATACTTGGATGTAATATATATATATATATATATATATATATATATATATATATATATATATATATATGTTTGCTAGATTTCATGTTTTCGACATGAGATTATGCAAAAAAGAGATAAAGATTAGCAACATTGACTATTTAGAGCTTTGTCAGAAAGTTAAGGATGATAGTAAAAATGTAATAGTTAAGTTAGTGTAAGATTGTATGTATTAAAAATAGACCAAACAACAAATTCCCACCTAAGGTTTCCTTAAATGATGAAATGTCATCTAAAAATTTTTAAAAACCAAATACCTACCCTTAACTAAAGTCAATGATTAAACTTAACGGTCAACCTCTAAATTTAATTGGTTAAAGGGATATTTTTATTAGTTTGAATATAAATAAATTGAAAATAATAAATAATAAAATTAAATTTATAAAAATATTTAAATATAAAAAATTTTAAAATAATAATACAAATTTTAAAAATATATATAAAAATAAAAAAATTTAAAAAAGGGTCACTGCTACCGAAAACATAATTAAGTGGGCAATAATGATCATATAGTTAGATTAACGACTATATTTGATCATCTCAATAATAAAAGTGACCGAATCTAATAGCTAAAGATCTGATAGAGATAGTCAGATTGGAACTAGTAAAAAATGACTGTTATGTATGAAATTAGTCATTTCTTTTCGGTTTTGATGGTGGAGACAACAAAATCTGACGATCTTCGCCAAATCTTTGATGGTTAAGCTGACCGTTTTTGCTATCGAGATTACTAAATCTGATTATCAATCTAACCAAGTGGTCATCTCTAGTTATCTGGTTAGATTTTTAGTGGCTGTTGTCGTTCGCTTTTTGAAAATTTTAATTAATTTGTTACTATTAGTTTATTATTATTTTATATTAAATTTTATTTTAATATTAATATTATTTAATTTTTTACGGAATGTATTTTGATTATTTACTATAAAATATTAAAAAAATTGAAAGGAAAATAGATATTTGGCTTTTAAAAACTTTTTGGGTGGGACTTAATTATTTAAGAAAACCAAGGGTGGAAATTAGGCATTTGGCCTTAAAAATAAGTACTAACTTGTAAACTAACAATGACATATCACAATATGATTGGATGTTATTTTATCTCTAATTAAAAATAATTCAACCATATGATTACATATCATCATTAATATACAAATTAATACTAACTATAAATATACATAATTTTATTGATAAAGATAAGATTAATGGTTTTATTTGTATTGACCTCTTAAATTAATTTTATTAATTTCTCTTAAACTTATATATTACAATTATAATATTTAATAAAATAATAATTAGGAAAAATTATAGGACATATTAAGTAAATTTTGAGAAAAAGATAGGATGACTATTTTCCACTCAATGTTTATTTTAATGACACTTTTTTATTATATGAGTTTAAGAAAATAAGTTTTTTCACTTATTTGATAAATCTATTAGTGAAATTCCTAAATTTTTTATAATATCGATAAAAAGACATAAATATCCTTCTTTAACTTCAAAAGAAACCCTAATTGCTCTAACACCACTAGATCACCACCTTCACATCAAATCACCACCATTAGCACCATCCCAAAACCAAACAATCACCCCCATTGACTTTAAGTTGTCACCGCAAGCTTCACTCTTATAACTTCATTCGGTTCACCATTTAGTTGTCTGTTTCCCAAGTATTTCCACAACATTCAAACAAATACCTAACATCCCAATTTTAACCTTTCATTAATCAGTTATATCAACAAGCCATAACGAATCGTACAAACACAAATTCATAAATAGAAGATGTAAGTCAATTAGCCAATTACCATAAAATCCTTACTAATTAATGAATATTATAAAATTCACTAAAACACCAACAAATCCTAATCATTTAAACCATAGAAAGGATATGATGCCCATGGTAGTAATAATCTTTCAATAAGCATTCTCAAAGTAAGTCCTTCAAATCAATCACCAACGTCATGATCCCTTGAATTTTATCTCTGAAATCCTTACAATGCCATTTTGTTTCATAATTTCAGATTTAGCTATTGCAAAAGACAAGAGAAGAAAGAAGAAGTAAAAGTGCAAGGGAATAAGAAAACGAGGAAAAAGAGAAGAAGCGGAAGAATTTTCAAGATTTGGAGGAATTCATGCACACTAATAAATATATCATTTGACTATTTAAACTAATGTTGATTTTTAACAAGGGTGAGAAAACAAGTTTTTTAAACTTAGAGGGTGTAAAATGGTCTTGATACTTTGTTCGGGTGTTGCGTAGTTAGAAAGTGGTGGGGTTTATTCGGTAAATTCTCCCATTACCTTGAAGGCCTATGCCGATTATTGGAACCAAATGGCAGAATTGGTGACGGACCAAAAACTTTGAATTGTAAGGCCCAAAGTTTCAGTCCCATTGATTCGCACAAGACAACGTTATGTACAGAACCTTGCGATTGTTACTTGGATGCTATCGGTAAGGTCCATTAACACCGCTTAATTGAAAGGGAAGATCTGAAACTGGGTTCAGCTGGGTTAGCCGCTTAATTGAAAGGGAAGATCTGAAACTGGGTTCAGCTAAGTTAGCTTCTTCCGATTCCAAAAATGTCTACACCTGCTGAGTATTACTCTTCTCTCTTTCTCTTCTTATAAATACTATTGACTTGGCTCTTTATTTCATATTTCTTTTTTCCTGGAAAGTTCTGTTGTGTTCGAGTTTATATGGTACTAATATATTACCAATTTGACGTTGAAGTTGAAACATTGTTTATGGTATTTGGCTTTGGAATGTTTATAATTGAGGGATTGCTGATTCAAATTCAAGCGTTATTATTTTACTATGTGGTTAATTTTAAGACTTAAACCCAGCTTTGCGACATAAACTTAGGTAACTTCACACTACAGCTTTGTTTGTGTTCGTTTCTACGTATGCAAGTCAAAGTAAAGGGTTGCAGTTGGTAGATAAGTTTGCGGAGTGGCAGACAAGCTGACGAAGATGGATTTCTGTATGCAAATCAAAGATGCAAAATAAGAAATGACTAAACCTAAACAAAAAGAATATGTTTATCAAACAAAATATCTTGCTGTGGTGTAAAATCTCAACTATGCTGCGTGCTCTGATGTTAACCTTTAGTTCAATGCTTTACATGCCTGACAGTGTATGAAATAGCAGAGTTCTTGCTTTTTGCTTTCTATGCTATTTGAATTCGTAGTGTGGGTTTTTTTAATGTATATCTTTTTTGGCTTAAGAATTGAAATTGTTTCAGTGACATTAAATAGTCTAATCTTTATTGTTCTTCCTTTTTCAGTTTCTATAAATCTCTTCCACCAATATGCAAGGCTTATGGAACATTGTGCCTTGCAGTCACTACCGCTTGTCAGCTCAGATTATTGAATCCTCTTCATCTTGGGTTAGACTATAAGCTAGTTTTTTCACATCTTCAGGTTTGGGTTCTATTTTTCTGGATTTCAACCAAGAGCTAGAATATTCCATTAATGTTAGAAGAAAAGAAGAATATCACAATTGTTCTAAATTTTTATGTTCTGAAAATTTTATGTACATATACTTGTACAGGTGTTGATGGATAATTTTATCTTTTATCATGCTTCAATGCTTTGTTGTTACATGAATTTCTGAGTATCATGTCTCTTGTGTGTTGAGTTGGTTCCTATAAGAATAAATAGCCAGATTGTGTTAGATATACATTTGCATTATGTTCAAGGTATATGGATTGAAAAATAGCTTGACCAATCTGATAGTTCTAATTGGCATAAACATAACAAATAACTAAACTCTTACTAGTTAAGAGTGTTTGAATGTGAAGGATTTACTAATCTCATTTCCTTGAGGTGTACAACTCTTTGTTTTTCTGTGGAAGGAAGTTTTCAAATTTCTATCGCTTTGTTTAGTGGTTGTTCAATACTTAAAAACAACAATGTATTATCTTTATTCTGATATTTGGTTCCTATGCATATAACTATGTACTAGATCTTTCTTTTCCATAGTATCTATATGGATGAATGCTAAAAATTTGTGTTTCTCATGTTGTTGGTTAAATATGGGCTAGGAACAATCAGCAAACCAAGATGGTCTCTTCTTGAGATTTGTCAAATGACCCTGAACACATTTCATTCAATCTCCCTCTTTCTCTTTCTGGTACACACACACACAATTATGGATCCATAAGCTCCTAATGTGCCTGCAAATTTCCACTGTTATGGGTTGATTTTGTTGGTATCTTCTTTTGGAGTTTGGTATGAGAACTCAGTTAACAACATTTCAATTTCTTTCTCAACTAGTCTGTAGACTTTCTTATTCTGTTTGACTTACAATCATAGGTGTGGAGGCTGTTTACAAATTTCTTTTTCCTTGGATTTTTCTCAATCAATTTTGGGATCCGCCTTTTAATTATGTAAGTCTTATATCTTGAAAACTTTTAGTTCGAGGTATCAAAGTAGTTTGATTTTATTATTCAACTCCCATGGCTTTCTGCTGTGACAAGAACAGGGTAATTTGATAACATGGTTGATTTTTCATTTTTCTTTTATTTTTTCTCCTCGGAATTAACTCCTGTGGTAGTTCTTAATAACTTTACAGAGCAAGATATGGAGTTAACCTAGAGAAGGGACCTTTTGACAGACGTACAGCAGACTTTTTGTGGATGATGATATTTGGAGCTTTATCATTGCTGGTGTGTGTCTTTATCTTGTTCAGCTTTCTGATTTAATGTTTTGAGTGATATTTTTCCTTAAAGATGATTCACTATGTCAATTAACTTATTAGTTTAGTGGCACAAGCTTATATGAGCTAGAGAGTCTTGATATTTTGGGTGTAAAGCAAAAATTAAATTACCTTTTTTGGAAATAAAAAATGAGAAAAAAAGGAAGAATTCCATGCCTTTCTAATCATTTGTGTTTAGTGTCAACTATTTGAGTGACTGTAATTGTTATGATCAGCTCTCTGTGTGACTTTGTACTTTATCAATTCTGAGCATCTTTGACTATTTTGCTTTTCTAACACCGTTCCTTGGTGGTTCTAATCTTCGGGATTTTAGGTGCTGTCAGCCATCCCCATATTCCAGTCAGGCTATCTAGGGATATCCCTCGTTTTTATGCTTATCTATGTCTGGAGTAGAGAATTTCCAAATGCCCAAGTTAATATATATGGCCTTGTGAGACTTAAGGTATGTGGATTATCGTTTTGAGGGTAAATGTGATGGGGTGGTTTCTTGTATTTGTTTTATGAGCAAGCTTGATCTGCTTCTTACTTTATGTGGCATGGTACATTCATTTTTCATTACTTGTAGGCTTTTTATCTACCATGGGCAATGCTGGCTTTGGATGTTGTTTTTGGTTCACCTTTGATGTCAGACCTTCTGGGAATCATTGCTGGACATCTTTATTACTTTCTGACAGTGTTGCATCCACTCGCAACTGGAAATAACTTATTGAAGACTCCAAAATGGGTGTATCCTTACTTTACTTGGTTTTTAGGGTGAAAAGTTATGCAGTTTGGAGTATTATTTAGCATATGTTGCTGAATGTGAAACCATCATTAAAGCCATCTTATCTCTTTCTTACGCCCACACCCTGCACACACAGTTTATCAATCTTTGTTTTCTGCTAATACTTTCCCACTTTACAAGGGGAATAATTGCAGTCATGGACATTAGACAGTCGCACATGTAAAGTATGATCACCTTAATGTCTCCAGCTCATCTTTTCTGCTGCGCTAGCATAATCATTTCTGTCATTGCCTTAATAGTTACCAACACAAATCCATATATCTCATGCATAACCATACAGCATATTTTCTTAGTTGTATTATTCCAAGTTTCTTTTCCGTTCATAACGAGACTGGTAATCAGCAACAGTTTAACCCATAATTTTTTTTCTTGTGGTCATTAAATTATAATAATCCTGTAAAACTCTCTGCAAATCTAATAACGAAGTCACTAGTACATGACTTTTGTTGATTGCTGCTATTTCTTAACTTTTATAGACATAAACTTGTTGCAAGGTGGAGAATTGGAGCTCAATCCATCAATGCTGGTCAGTCCACTGCCCAGCCTGAAAGGACAACTGGTGTGGCTTTCAGGGGAAGATCTTACAGACTCAATGGATAATCACAATGGCTGTTACTTTCAGTAATCGCATGACATCCTATGGCAACTTCCGCCCCATTGTTTTTAAAGATGATCCCACTGACAAATGGAGTATATTCTCAACAGAACAAGAGTTGAGAATCAATAGGACTTGTGTTAAATCTTTGTTTCTGTTTTAATTCAACATTATTTATTGTTCTATCACTTGTGTTTTCTGAAGAGTTACTTTTTCTTAAGAAAAAGAACAGCAAAACATCATGTCCAATTATGCGTTGCTTGATGCAAATGATATTGATTACAGTTCTATGTCTGCATTATTCCACGCAAATCTTTCAATGAATGCAGTATCAGGAATTGAAATTATTCTGGGTGGGTTGAATATATATTGCAATAAAATAAGTTGTAAGCATTGGCTTTTTTATTATTTAAAATTTTTAGAAATTATTATACATATTTCTTAAGGCAATAGTTTTTCCACCAGTGATGGTTTGACTGTGGATTAGTTGGGGTAAATCTGGATATAAAATGGTTGATTTAACAGAAAGCATGGGTTGTGAGACACATAAGAGAGTAGACATCTTATTACCCTTATTCCTCTTATTTTTATCGATCCAAAACCAACCAACTCTAAACACATTCAGTGAGAAAGAAAGCACAACAAAATGTCGTGGCAAACATGCGTAGATGAGTATTTGATGTGTGAGATCGATGGGCAGCACCTCGCTGCTGCTGCCATCATTGGTCTTGATGGTAATGTTTGGGCTCAGAGCTCTTCCTTCCCTAAGGCAAGTACGTATCTCCGTCTTTGTTCTGCAGAAATCAATATCATTGATTACCATTTTTCGATGTATCAAAATATCAAAAAATGGTCTTTCATGAATTCTTATTCATTTATTTGTATCCTAATATCAAAAGATCAGTGCCTGAAATGGCTGCTTTTTTAAGGTTTGTCCATACATCTTAACATTTTCAGAGGTGAAGGATTTGCTAAATGGTGTGGTTTTTGCAGTGCAAGCCTAATGAAATCACAAATATCAACAAAGATTTCAAGCAGCCAGGTCACCTTGCCCCAACTGGCTTATTTCTAGGGGACACAAAGTACATGGTAATCCAGGGGGCACCTGGAGCTGTCATTCTTGGAAGAGGTGATGATATAAATTGTTGTATTCAGATATTTTACTCACCCTCATTAGATGATATTGATTTATGATTGAGCTTTGTTAACCCTTCATTTCCACTAATCTAAACGTCTCTTTTTCCATTTTAGGATTCATTATAATCAAGGTTTTAACTTCACGAGGCATTAAATCATATTTTCTTTTGGTCATCTTTATTATTATTATTTTTTTTGGGTGTTGCAGGGATCTGGAGGTGTCACCATAAAGAAAACTGGTCAAGCTCTGGTTTTTGGGATCTATGAAGAACCTGTGACACCAGGGCAGTGCAACATGATTGTGGAAAGGTTGGGAGATTACCTCATTGATCAAGGCCTGTAGACATACGACTATCAATCTATTATTCTAGCATTTCTTTTCAGATTACAGTCTCCTTTCACCAGAGGCCGTCTCTTTTTTATTTTATTTAATATTTTAATATTCTTTAAATAATTAATAATAATAATTCAGAAAATTAAAAAAAAAAATCAATTTTAATTTTATTTAAAGTACTTCAAGAGGAGCACATCTCGTTGTTTCAACAATATATGATACGTCTGTGTCGGCAGTCTCAGTCTTTTATTACCAAACAAACAAACAATTTGTAGAACCTTCTTCAACTATCAAATTTAGGAAACTTTCAGAGAAGAAGATGTCGTGGC
Source organism: Anacardium occidentale (assembly GCA_026122585.1). Taxonomy (NCBI): domain Eukaryota; kingdom Viridiplantae; phylum Streptophyta; class Magnoliopsida; order Sapindales; family Anacardiaceae; genus Anacardium; species Anacardium occidentale. The sequence continues at coordinate 150,354 of JAJEJH010000026.1, forward strand.
AGGCTTACGTGGATGACCATCTGATGTGCGATATTGAGGGCAACCACCTCTCTGCTGCTGCTATCCTCGGCCAGGACGGCAGTGTTTGGGCCCAGAGTTCTAGCTTCCCTCAGGTTTATCAAGTTTTAGAATTTGGTTGTGAATTATTTTTCGGTTTTCTTTGTGGGTCTGATCTTATTCACTCTTTGTTTACTTCATCTGTTGTCTTTCTTTCTTGTTTCTGTTTACTGATCTATGTTGATTATTGATTTTGATTGGATCCCCAATGTTGGGTAATGGTGATTCCAGATTTGGTTTTGTTTTTCGTCAACTGACAATGTTGTTATCTGATTTAATCAACACGGTTCTTGTTGCTCTGTCAAGAATAGGGTCTTAGTTTATGGAAATGAGTACTGCATGTCTGTGTTGTTTTTTTAAGATTGAGCTAGCAGCATGTAGATTTAGTTGTGGAGGATGTGGCTCTAGATCTTGCTGGTTTGAAGATTATAAAATGGAATCAAGCGTTAAGATTGATCTTATCTATTGCACATGATCATTATTCTAAACGATGAGGAAATAAAAATGCTCTTTATGGCTGCATACCTGTTTGAGGTTGTTTGAAGATGTTTTCTGCTGCTTCTGATGGCTAGTATATTATTCATTTTGCGGAAAGTAGCCAATTAAATTCTAAATAGAAGGATCTCTAACTAAATCAAGTGATAGTTTTTTGGAAATTCACCACAATAATAAGTTCAATATCAAAATGATGGAAACTAAAAGCATTCAAGAATAGACACAATATTTATCACGTGGAAAAATCTCCTTAATCCCAAGAGATGTAAAAACCTCGACAATCAATCTCCTACTATCACCGAAAAATGATAAATAACCAAGTTTCTCTCTGGAGTCTAGATAAACTGCAAAACACCTTCAACAACTCTTAATCGAACAATCTTAACAAAGAAGAACAAGATCTCCACTATTTAGAATGAAGAACAGTGAGTCAGGAACATCCACATATTTGGCTCAATTGGACCATGAAGCTATCTCGATTGGAGTAGTTGATTAAAATTGGTTGGAGGTTTAAAACCCATAAATTTTTTTATCTCATTTTCAGCTTTGTCTTTCAAGTTCTTCATCTTGGGCTTGTTCAATCAAGCAATATAAATAAAATACACAAGCTTAATGCCTTGTTGTTATTTGTTGATAGATTTCTATTGAAAATCCACCAGTTGCAAATGCTGTAAATTTATTATATTTCTAAATCCAATTATCAATTCTTAATTGATCTTTTTTATATGCATTCTATGTCAATAAAATTCTAGCAATAAAAGCGATTTTTGTACTTATACGTATAGAATATGATATTCTATATTAGCAACATTAAATAGGAATAATAATAATAAATAGGTATGCATAGAAAACCAGAAAAGAGGAGCACTAGGCTGTAATGAAGTGGATTTTTAGGTATCTTAGAGGCACTTCTAAAATTTGTTTATGCTTTGGTAATGGTAAAACTTTGTTAAAGGGATACATGGATACAAGTATAGTTGGCAATATTGATACTAGAAAATCAACTTCTAGGTCTTGATGACTTTTTGTTAGGGGGAGTTGTATGTTGGTGTTACATATGGCAGGCAAAAGAAGAAAAATCAATTTGGTGCAGATAGTGGTCATTGGTCATGAGAGCAGCATGGGAATGAAGTATTAGACAACCAAACATATTCAATTATTAATATAAATAAAATTTGTATTTAGTTACAAAATTTGTTATACAAGTAATTGAAAAAGATGTTGTATTCAGTTATATATAAGGAACATATGGTTGTAAGTTGGACATTCGAAATACAAACATTTTTCCTTTAAATTTCCGCTCTGCCTTTATCTCTCTTTTCTCTGCATTTCTTCTTTTTCTGTCTTAAGCCAATCAAGCAACCCTTTCTATTCCACACACAAGTGCACCTCCCATTAGATCTTAAACATTACAAATTGGTATCAAAGTTAGACCATTCCGCTCAATCAAAAAAAAAAAAAAAAAAGAGTAAGAATAGTAAAAACAACAAATTAGCCACAATAAAGGAGCAACCAAATTATGATTTGGAGAATTAGATATCCTTGTTGCAGAGTAAAATAGAGGAGATGGATGCTCTTGGAATTAGTCGACTGGAGGAGACGTAGAGAGATAACTTGAGAAGATTTGAAGAGATACGTTTGGAGCAAGCTACGATGAAAAAAGAATTCATAGAGAACCAGCGAATGTTGGCCAACCTTGCACAGTTGATTCAGAACTTGGGTCAAGAAAAAGAAATTTCATTAGAATTCGAGGCAAATAATGATATGAGAACCAATAAAGGCATTTTAGGCTCTTACCCTTAATTCTCAGAGCAAGGTCGAGAAGCGTCTTGTTCCGCTCTTTCCTATTGGAGTAAGCTTTTACCAAAAGTGGATTTACCCATGTTTGAGGGAGATGATCCTAGAACTTGGATTGCTATATTTCGAAGGTACTTCGGTATCTATGAAGTGGTAGATGATCGAAAAGTGGAATTGGCATCCTTGTTCCTATTCAGAAAAGCAGAACTCTAGTTTCAGAATTGGAGTAGAGGAAAGAGGAACATCACATGGGAAGCTTTCGAACAGGCGCTGTACGAACGATTTGGTGATGTTTTAATGGAAGATGTTGTGGAGCAATTCAATTCTCTGCAACAGAAGGAAGAAGTGGAAGATTATCAACGACAATTTGAGGAGCTGAAAATACACATAAAACGCCTGAATCCCACGCTATCGCAGTCATATTTCATGTCGAGTTTTATAAGAGGGTTGAGGGGAGAAATTAAGGCCATGGTGAAGTTGCTTAAGCTGACCACTCTTCATATGGCGATGGAACAAGCTAAAATACAGGAAATCTTATTGAAAGAGACGGCAAAGGTTTTGGTGGCAAACCCTAAAATGGTGTCTACAATAACAAATCACAACTAGCCCTCTGCATTGGAGAAGAAGTTGATTTATCAAAATGGGCTGAAAAACTCTTCCTACAGCCCACCTCTATCAAACTCACAAACCACATCCAAGGCCCAGTATCCTAGCCCAAATACCATAACCCATAACCTATCTAACATCAACAAAAATGCACCCAAATTGCACCCAAACCAGACTCAACACCCACCACCCCAATTCACCAAAACCACTGAGGACCTCCCACACCCCACCAAGCAACCACCAAGACAAAAATGCTATCGTTGCGGGGAAATTTTTTTCAGGTCATCAATGTTAGAATAAACGCCTAATGGTTCTGCAGGAAGAAGGGGATGACCCAGGGGCTTACAAAGAGGAGTGAATGGCAATGCTAAATGAGGTAGAATTGGAGGATGAAGAAAGGGAGGTGCCTGTTCAACTAGAGGTTTCTATGCATGCTCTAAGTCGGGCAATGAGTGACAACACAATTGAGCTAAAGGGACAAATGAAAGGAAAACCCATTCTCATTTTGATGGACAACGACAGTACCCACAGTTTTATGGATAGTCGTACAACTAAGGAGATGAAATTAGAGACATCATAGGTAAATCCTATGTCTATTGCTATAACTGATAGTCAAAGATTAATTGTGAAAGCACAATGTAAGGGCTGTGTTTGGTTGATGCAAGGAAATAGGTTTGAATTTGATGTGAGAGTTACATGATTATGACATGATTTTGGGAGTTGATTGGATGTAATCTTGTACCCTCGTCACATTCGATTTTGAAGCTAAATTGGTGGTCAAAAGAGAGGGAAAATTGATTGAGCTAAAAGGAATGATGGAGGAGGCTAAATTGAAAGTTTTAAGTGGAAAAGGATTGTGTAAGTTGATGCAAAGTAATTGGAATCGGCTGGCAATGTGATTATTTTCCATGAGAATCTGTGATTGAGCAGTCTTATTCCCTTTCAGAGCAGTTCGCCCAACAATTGAAATAATTGTTACAAGAATATCAAGCAGTGTTTGCGAAGCCAACCGGGTTACCTCCTGTCAAACAGTTCAACCACCAAATTCTCTTATGTCTCATGGTTGATCTAGTTAATATTCGGCCACATTGGTACTCATACTTCCAAAAGGGTGAAATTAAACGGCTCACTCAAGAGATGCTTACATCTGGGATCATCCAACCCAATAAAAGCCCGTTTGCCTCTTCGGTACTCTTGGTTAAGAAGAAAGACAAAAGTTGGTGATTTTGTGTGGATTACAGATAGCTCAACAATCGCACCATTAAAAATAAATACCTAATTTCCATAATTGAAGACCTTTTAGATGAGTTATACGGGGCTAAAGTGTTCTCTAAACTGGATCCTTGTTTGGGATAGCACCAAATAAGAGTTGATCCAACAAATGTGGCTAAAACAACTTTTACAACTCATGCGGGGCATTTTGAATTTTTGGTAATGTCATTCAGTTTGACAAACGCCTGAGCAACATTTCAAAATCTCATGAACGATATTTTTAGATTGTTCCTTTGTCAATTTGTTTTGGTATTTTTCAATTATATACTCATCTATAGCCTCGATTATTCTTCTCATCTGCAACATCTTTAGCAAGTGTTAGAAGTTTGATGACAACAATTGTTTGTAAATCTCTTCAAATGTGACTTCGGGAAGTTAGAGATTGCTTACTTGGGCCATCTAATTTTGGGTAAGGGGGTAGCTACTGATCCGACTAAAGTAGAAGCGGTGAGTTCATGGCCACAATCGAGAACCTTAAAGGAAATAAGAGGGTTTTTGGGTTTGACAAATTACTACCACGATTTATTCAAGATTATGGAGCCATTAGTAGACCATTAACTAATTTATTGAAAAAGGGAGCTGAAGGATGGAATTCAGCAATTGAGCGATCATTTGTTTAACTAAAACAGGCCTTAACTTCAACTCTAGTATTAGCGTTACTAGATTTCAATACTGCGTTTGTCCTTGAATGTGATGTTAGTCTGGAAGGTATAGGCATGGTTTTGTTGCAGCGTGGCAGGCCCATTGCTTTTCTTTCTAAGAGTTTGAGTCCTTGAAACCAATAATTGTTAACTTACGAGAGGGAACTACTTGCAATTATGATAAAAGTTTCAAAATGGTGACATTACTTGGAATGATTTATCATAAAAACTAACCACCAAAGCATTCGGCATCTTCTCGAGCAACACCTCCATACTTATTTTCAACAAAAAGGGGTCATAAAGCTTTTAGGTTTGGATTATGTAATCTAGTATTAGAAAGGGCAAGATAACATAGTCGTCGATGCTCTTTCAAGGAGGCCCAACAACGCTCAGTTTTCATCTATTTCCTCATGTAAAGTGCCTGCCTAAATGACTGATATAGTGGCTTTCTATGAACTAGATGAACTAGCTATCAAGCTTATTCTCGCTTTTTCTATTGATCCAGCCTCAATGCCACCTTACTCTCTCAAATCAGGTATATTATATCACAAAGATAAAATTTATATTGATAGTAAACAGTGCCTTTGAGATAAACTATTGGAAGTGTGTCATGAGTCTCTAATGGGAGGCCACTCGAGAATTCAGAGCACTCTTCAAAGATTAAAGCAATGTTTTTTTCTTGCCTGGTCTCTAATGCACTGTGATCTAGTGGGTTTTGATGTGTGACATATGTCGGCGATACAAGTCTGAATCTATGGCATATCCAGGTTTATTACAACCTTTGTCTATTCCAGATCGAGCTTGGCAATTTATGACTATAGACTTTATCACCAACTTGCCGAAGTCTCAAGAATTTGATACAATCTTAATTGTGGTTGATCGCTTGACCAAGTGTGGCCATTTCTTTCCTCTCTCGCATCCCTTTTTGGTTTCCACTGTTGTTGAAATTTTTATGAATGGAGTGTTTAAACTTCATGGCTTACCAGACTCCATTATTTCTAACAGGGATAGAATCTTCACTGGCCAATTTTGGCAGTTCATCTTCAATGCCCTAGACACTAAGCTTAACATGTCAACTACCTACCACCCTCAATCGGATGGCCAAACAAAGCGTGTCAACAAGTGTATCAAAGCATATTTACATTGTATGTGTCATGGACAACCACGATAGTGGGCTAAGTGGTTATATATTGCTGAATGGTGGTATAATACTTCCTTTCATACATCTTTAAAAATGTTTCCCTTTCAAGCTCTTTACGATTACCCACCTGCTTTACCCATTCTTCCCCTTAAAGCCACCACTGTTGCTGTTGTTGACGTTTCTACAAGAGCGCTCACTGATGCTTGACAATTTGAAGGAACAATTAGCTTTAGTTGCTAACAAAATGAACCAATATGCTGACAAGCACCGCTCGGAAAGAGAGTTCGTAATGGGGGATTAGGTGTATTTATGACTTCAGCCTTATCTTCAAACCAACATCGCCCTTCATAAATCATTAAAACTTTCAGCCAAATATTATAGGCCCTTCCAGATACTTGAAAAAATTGGCTTTGTCGCTTATCGATTAAAGTTATCGGGTTCTAGTTCTATCCATCATGTATTTCATGTTTCCTTGTTGAAAAAGAAGATTGCGGATCAAATTGTGCCGGTGACTACCTTGCCAATGGCAACAGTTAGTGAGTTCATAATTCAACTAGAGAAGATATTGAATGTCAGAACTATTATTAGGCAAGATACTCATGTGCGGTAGGTTTTGGTCAAGTGGTTTAACATAGAGAACATTGATGCAACTTGGGAGGATTTTTCCTTTATGGAATCACAGTTTCCAACCTTTATTCACTCTTGGGGACGAGTGTGCAAAAGGGAGGGCAAAAAAGAAAAATCAATTTGGTGCAGATAGTGGTCATGAGAGCAGTATGGGAATGAAGTAATAGACAGCCAAGTATATTCAGTTATTAATATAAATAAAATTTGTATTCAGTTACAAAATTTGTTATGCAAGTAATTGAAAAAGAAATTGAATTCAGTTATATACAGTGAACATCTGGCTGTAAGTTGGATATTCGGAATACAAACATTTTTCCTTTAAAATTTCCTCTCAACCTTTCTTTCTTTTCTCTGCATTTCTTCTCTACATTTCTTCTTGTTCTATCTTAAGCCAATCAGGCAACCCTTTCGATTCCACACACAAGCGTACCTCCTATCAAATCTTGAACATTACAGTTGGGAATCAAATTGCCACAAAAGTATATTGTTTTATCTTCTGCTGAGGTTGAATAGATAGTGATTATTGAAGTTGGCAAAAACCTCTTGTGGATTAAGAGGTTTCTATAAGAGTTAGGTATTGAGCAAGATAGGTGTGTTTGTTGTATTATGATAGTCAAAGTGTCATCTATCTTAGCAAGAACTCAACGTTCCACTTAAAAACCAAGCATATTAATGTGAGATATTATTTGATTTGAGATGCATTGGATGTGAAGGAATTTTTTGCTGAGAAGATCCATATTGATGATAATGGATTCGATATAATGACTAAGACTTTACATATTAAAAAGTTCGTTGTTTATAGCAGAGTTGCAAGTATGGTTAATTTCCCATTTCAACATGAAAGGGCGATTTGTTGAGGTGGTCCCACAGCCCATAAGTTGTATAAAATAAAAAAAGAGAGAAAAAAATTTTGAATGTAACAAAACTATACATGTTGCCCTTTTTATCTTCTTCCTTCAAACAACCTATCAAAAACTTTCTGCCCTTCAAAAACTCTTATCTGTAGATTTAGTTCATGAATATGGAGAAGTTTAAGAGTTATTTTATGTCAATGTTTGACTCATCATTCTTCATTCGAAACGGTGGAGATCTGTTTTGGAGTTCTTGACAGAGATATTGAGCCTGAATTAGTTCATTGTTTTGGTGTAATATTTCCTTTGTCTTATATAAATCTTGTTCTTCTCTTTCCAGTATTGTTTGATTGAGAGTTGTTGGTAAATATTTCTAGTTTATCTAGAGAGAAACTTGGTTGTATATTATTTTTCATGATAGTGAAAGATTAATTGCCATGATTTATTCATCTCCTCAGATTGAGGAGATGTTTTCATCGATAAATATTGTGTCTATTCTTGATTGCGGTTAGTTTTCATTATTTTGATGCTATATATGTTTTGGTGAATTTCCAGAAAATTATCAGTTGATTAAGTTAGAGATCTTGCTGGTTAGTGTTTAATTGGATGATTTCTGCAACAATTCATTGTTTGTTTTTTATTTTTAAAGCTTGCTTTTAAGGCTCCAAATAATTCATGATGAATCGTGTTCTAAAACTGCTATTCTATTGTTGTTTCCATATCAACCCATTAATTATTGTTTTTGTGTTGATCTTGTTATAGTTAAAGCCTGAAGAAGTTACTGGCATCAATAATGACTTTAACGAACCTGGTACACTTGCTCCAACTGGACTGTATCTTGGTGGTACAAAGTATATGGTGATCCAAGGGGAGCCAGGAGCTGTCATTCGAGGAAAGAAGGTAGTGAACTTGTATCTGATATTTCTGTACTTTGTTGTTCACTTCATAATGCTTCTGAAAGCCTTAATGTGCAGTTGCAAGTTCTCTAAAACTTTTATATTTCTAAGCAACCACATGAGTAGATTTTGATTTTTAAATAATTAGCTCGTGGCTACTATGGACCATATTTTCTCATGAACTACAACAATCTAGAAAAAAAACATTTTGGTGAAGAAATTATTCTTTCTCACCTGATGCTGTTAGGTTGGAACGTTAAGCTGCCTCTTACATTTGGTTTTGTTTTACTTCAATTTCAGGGACCAGGTGGTGTTACCATCAAAAAGACCAATATGGCCTTCGTCATTGGTATCTATGATGAGCCAATGACTCCTGGACAATGCAACATGATTGTCGAAAGGCTTGGTGATTATCTTGTGGATCAAGGTCTTTAGTCGACTTGTATGTCCATTATTTGTTTCAATTTTCGTTGGCTTCTCTAAGTACCCTGCATCTTCCCATCTGCAAATATAATAATTTTTAGGAGCATTCATGGTCATGTGAACTATTGTGTGGAAGAATTGGTTTGGCGCCTGTGAAATTGATGGTTATGATGGCTGACTTTGATGTATTATTGTGGTTGTCAAGCGAACTACCTTATGAACATTACAGTGGAACCTATATATAATGGATGTGTTGATTTGATTGGCATAAAATTTTCAAGTATGGTTTTCTATTTCTTTTTATCTCGGTCCTTGGAATATGTTTTTCCATTTTAATGTGTTTATTTTGATTTGGATATAATCTTGTCATGATTTGGAGCTCAATCACCCCCACAAAAACCATTTTTGTGGGCGAATAAAGCATCAGATTTTGTTGAATCCGAAACAGCATACTTGCAACTGCAGCCCCTTGAATACATACAATATGCAGCCATCAAATGATGCGAGATATTACCAATATCATACAAAGCCAGAGGCCAAATCCCTGCACAGTCATTACATTTTCTCCCTCCAAACTTCTACAGAAAATTGTCCAGATCAGTATTTCTCTTCTCCTGCATATCCCAAAGAGGCACTACTCTCATAATGTCGAACTCTTAAATATTCTTCGATGTTCAAGAGGATTGGCAGAAAAGCCACAAGTAAAAAACTTGTAGTCCACCCGAAGGCCACGTTAACTGCAGAGGAAGAGGCTGCCGAAATTGCTTTTGTATTACTGGTTGCAGTTTTGTTTGCCCTGTAAGATTATTGCATACAAGTTTTAGTCCATGAAGCATGAGGAACAGTCTTAGAATAAACACAAAAATTAAAACGCAAGACAGCTCTGGGGTGCTCAACTTACCCAGCAGTCATATACAAGCAATTGTCATAGCCTGCATAGAAAAAATTGCACATTACTTGAAAGAAGAGGGAGGCCCCAAACACAATTGAAGCAATGAATAAAATGGAAGATGAATTACATACTTGGATTTTTGTCAACTTTGACCCCGTTTCCTCCAAAACTACAAGCGGTACCAGAAGCCCCATTCTGCTGATAATAACTGTTGAACGCGTAAGATGCATGGGAAAGTAGAGTGTCTGGTTCAAAACATGGCTGACTAGGCTGAATGGCAGAGCAGTCCACATTCCCAGGGCCGCATGCCCAATCTAATGCACTTTGCAAATCCGTTTCAGAAGCCTTGGTAGAAGCTATGCACCATGTAGATCCATTCAGACTAGTGGCATTTGAATCTGGCGTCATATCCACAGCACCTTTTCCAGTAAAATCCAGGTTATAGACAGATGTCTGGTCCGGATAAAATAATCCCCAATTTCTCTCGGATTCCAAACCAGGTTTCCTGTTCTCATTGAACAATGAGAAAATATACACATCCAGCTCCTCTCCAGGCTTTGCAGGAGTGCCCGTGTCATTGATGACATGTCGGATCAGATTGGTGTTATAAGTCTGTGCATTATCAGGAGTTGCAGCCGTCTCTTTTGGTGAACCTTTAGAGGGCCAGCCAGTTTCAGTTACCATAATCTTGATGGTTCGAAAATTCAGAGCCATGAGTGCAAAGTAAAGTGCATCAACCTGTGCATCAAACATGTTTGTGTAAAGCAAGCCAGTGTTCGGATCTATGATTTCTGAGGATGACTGAAACAGAGCATAATCTAGAGTCACATTGGTGACAGAATCTCTATATGCATAGTATGGATATATATCTGCCATAAAAGGTGACTGGTTCTCGGCAAGGAACTCCAGCATGGGTTTCAGGACAAATGCAAAGCTGCTATTAAAGGCCCCTGCAGACGGTGGGAATGATCGAGACAATACCCCAAGGGAATGGGTAGTTGAAACTTTAATCCTTTTATGCAGACCAGCTTTCTTTAATGCCATGAGGACATTTTGCATTGCAGGCACAACTAGTTTAGAGGTATTACTCGGAATTTCTGTGACTTCAGCACCAACAATTATGTATGTGATCTTAGTGGCTGGATAGTATGGAAGGATGCTGTTCTTTAGCCAGGTGTCTGCATTGGATTGGAACTGGGAAAATGGCAATAAATCTGAATTTGGGACCCCTATCATAATTTCAACTCCAGTATCTGCAAAAGCTTTGAGTATCTGGATATTAGAATCATAGATCCTTAGATATTTGATGTTATGTTGTTGAACCAGCTGTGCCACTTTATCAGGTGTTGGGAGGTCATCTGCATTTCTTCCATAGCAAACTCCAATGGTACTCCCTCTGCAAAAACCTGTCACAATATGAAGACTTATAATCCCGATTAAACTGTTGATGAAATTTAAACAAGCACACATACACACACACGCGCGAGCGCACACTAACAAGAGAACATGTGAGAAGATCTCGTTTGTGCAACTACAAGATTGCTCTTCTTGCCTCACAGAGACTCATGACGTTGGAGAAACGTGGACAACTTTTGCTTTGTACTGTAAGTATGACAAAATGTCAGTTTTGTTTGTAGCAAAACTGACATTTTGTCATACTTACAGTACTTCAAGGAAATTGTCTCACATCTTCTGCAATATAAACATTCTTGAGCATTCTTGGATAATTCTCAAATTTGGTTTTTATTCACAAAAATATGAGAACCCAGTTAGCTAACCTTTCACTTCCTTAAACTCAATCATGAGGTTAGAGATGGAGTCTGCCAGACGGCATATATACTTCAAGCAATTGAACTACTTTGCTCATGAAACATACATCTCCAACAGAGTAAAAGCAAGCTTTAATAAGCTAATTACTCAGAAACTCAGGAAGAACCATCGCGTTTACCATCACTCTTCACTTCAGATCAACCACAGCCACTAAAATTGGAATGGCATAATGAGCAACGCTGATGAACAACAAAACTAGTTATGAAAGGTTAAACCATATTAGTCAAAAGTGCCTTGACAGCTAATTCCACCACCATGACCAAATACAAATAAGGATCGCATGAACCACTTGACAGAACATAAAATAAGGCATTACTTGACTTCTAAACAAGCTTACCAATGTAGCAGTTTTACCAATGCTTTTAGACCTGGACCGGGTCTTGACCTGGTCACAGAGCCGGTCTGCAGGTCAACCGGTTCAATAGACCAGGCAAACTAGTGACTGTAGCATGAAAAAATAAAAATAAAAATATATTAAATATATTCATTAGACAACATTCAACAATAATTAAACAACCCTTATCTACACAGGGTACACCCTAATTCAAGTCCCTTCATCCTCAATAAGAGTTTTAGTCATGTTGATGTCATCATAAGGGTAAGACCTGTAAGACCTGATAGTTGAACTGCAACCCAACTTCGGTCCAATGGTTAAAATGGGTTATAGCGGAGACCCTCGGGTTCCTTCATCTGTAGTAAGGGTTTTAGTCATGTTGATATCATCATAACGATCAGTTGATCACATTGGTAACACCTAATAGTTGAACCGCGAACCAACTTCGGTCCAACCGTTAAAATGGGTTTTAGCCAATACCCAGACCGAATTTGTCACCAGTTGCTCATTGCACCGGTTGGTCCAGTCTTGATTTTAAAACAATTAGTTTTACTCATCTTCTAGAAATATAAAAGCCTGCAAAAGACCATAATGCTCTCACAATAACAGAGAATCACACACGTGAAGTAGATGAGCTATCACAATGTTGTTAAGTAAAACATATATATCAAACAAAATCTCAAGAGGGTCCACAAGCAAGATTATTTAAATCAAATTGAAACTCTTATCTACCATAGATAGTTAAGACAATAAATGCACGTAGAATTTTTATAAAATCATTGACCAAATTAATGGCAGGAAACTTCTAGTCGAATTAAATTTCGATTAAAACCTTTTTTTTTAAGAACAAAGATGTCTATTATCGTCTGGTGGCATGTTAAAGAGTGAAGAAATGTAACACCAAGTTACTAATGTTATCAAAAAGAGAGAAAGAGGAACATTTGACAGGTACCTAATCAAGTCCTCTGAAGAAAATGCAAAACAATGTTTACTCAAAATCTCTTCCTAAAAAAAAAAATTGTACTGCATTACAGAGAAAGATCAGTAGGAAAAAAGGATAAGAAGGAAAAAAAAAGAAAGAAAACTGAAGCTGCAGTAGAACAAATGGATGTACAAACAGTACAGACAAAGTATCAGGCAGAGAAACAGAATAAAGATAAAAAAACACATACCCAGAAGCAGAAGTAGCAAAGAAATGGCAAAACTGAGATGAAACCCTCCGGCCATTTCTGCAAACGCCCTTCTCTCAGAGATAAGTAAACTAAAGAGCTTTTATCTTCAACTTAGCTTCACTTTACTCTTTTATTTACAGAGCTTTCTGAAGTTATAACTTTCTTCTGGTGAGCTTCACTTTACTCTTTTATTTACACAGCTTTCTGAAGTTATAACTTTCTTCCGGTGGGTGTCTGTATATACCTTCGGCTTTTGCTTTTGTGGCGTGGGAGATCGCTGGCTGTGGGGTGAGTCGAGTCAAGTCTCAGTGTAAGTGACGGGGTTCGGCGGATTTCAGAATGGTTTTAATAAAATACAATAAAGAGGATGCCTGGGTTCCGCCATAAGCATGTCTGTTCCGAGTATTTACACTGGATGCCTCTGCTTTTCATGTCCACTTCTTGAATTTGATTGATCTTCTGGTTTTTGGCGTCTCGTTCTGTCTCTTTCCAAATTCTTGTAAGCTTTTTATTAAATTGTGTCTTTGGTTTTCGTTGAATTGGATGTTTTGCTTTGAAATTATAAAATGATTATTAATATTTATTATAATATTAAATTATTAATATATTTGTACAGTTTATAAAATTATCATTTAGATTTCTAAAAGATAATGAGAATAAGAATAGAAAAAGAAAATAAAAAGCTATGCACAATCACAAGTTGAAAAGGAAAAAGGATCCAGTGCCAGCTTTGTTTTTCAAAGAGTAAATCACTATGGTCACCTAAGGTTTTGGGAAATCTTAACCCCATGTTTTAATTTCAAAAACTATAAAAAAATCACCCAAAAACCAAGTCTCACGAAATTGTTATTTCCCTTCCCAAATTTTTCAAAAAAAAAAACTAAAAATTTATACAAATTTGTCTACAAAAAATCTGTAATCTGATTAGAATCACAGAAAATAACTATAACTCAATAAAATTATACCCTTTTGAGTAGTGACTCTTGTGCTAAAATCACGTCTAAAATATGTATGATTTGGCAATAATCAAACTAAACGAGTACAATCCAACAAAATCAAGTCTTGATATAGGGGTAAGTATCCTTTAACATATGGAGTTACTATATATTTTGTAATTATATATAAATATAAATAATTACATTCTATTATTCATTCGTATTCATGTATGGTTACATCTATGATTGTTAAAGAACTCTTAGGATGGATGAACTGAGCTAAAGAATCAAATGAACTGATCATATTTTTTTATATGCTCATTAAGGTGATCATTTTAGAAATATATGTAGATCTGACATTATCTTGACCTAGGATATTGTAATGGGGACAAAACTATGATCTCATCAAGGTGGTAACAATTAGCACATATTGAAATCGTTACTTATAATTGAGTATAACATATGAGTGTATCTTACTTACTAGGGATATTACTAGACTGACCCAACAAGAGAGAACTTCATATAAAACGTATCTCTTGTGTTTATAAAAATATCATTTTAATCTAACAGGTATTTATAATGTTTTAACTTAAGACTACTAGACTATTTTATGTAATAATTAGTATTGTTTGATGTTATCTAATATATCATCTATAATAAAGGTTACCATAAAGATAATGTTGTATCGAGATTTATGTATGAGCTAAGATGAAATAATAAAAAATTTATCACTCCCGAGCATGAGAGTAGTATCTTATGTTAAGCTTATTGATGAGTATCCATGACGACAAATCTGTAGCCACAATGAGATTAATTTGAGGCTTAGTCTAGGTCATTTGGTATAGATATATATCATACTACTTAGAGGAAAAACTAAGATAGGCATATTTTTTATGTCTCAATTTTAGAGATACAATATAACAATGAGACTTGTATTATATATGAACTATTAGGTTGATCAAGTTAAAGAGATGTTTGTTGATAATCTATTGAACAGGTGGTCATGACGTCTTGTTAGAGGCTACTCATAGTTTATACTTGGGTTTTTTCTTACATTTGGATATTATCAACTTAGTAGAAAGTTTATAAGGTCACACATATATAAAAATTAATCGAGCCTTAGAGATAAAAGATTTATTGATCCTAGTGGGAGATGTATGTGACTGAGGACTAACTGACTTGATGAATTCGTTTGAATGAAGTTGAAAGTCAAAATATGACACTAGCCTAGTGCATGGTCATTTGTCCTTAGGCACATGCCCTATGTAAGTTACACAAGGTTATGCTTATTTGATTAGAATCAGATATGGTCAAATTTGAAATGACTTGCCAATACATATAAGACGGTAAGTAAACAACTGCCTAATAGGATTACAGGTTAAATATTTATTGTGTAATCATGATAGGTGTAAAACACACGATTGTGTTAGTTTAATGTGCGCTCAAGTGTTAGTAAATACAAAGCACACAACCATGCATTTCATATGCATGCCTTGTATGGTTTCCTATATAAAAAGGAGGCATTCTCCTTCATTCATAAGGTTTTAAGTTTCAAAAAGCTTTCTATGTCCATATTTGCTTTCTTTCTCATTTGCCTTTTAGGGTTTGCAGTTGAGCATCGAAATAGTTTATATATAATTACGAAGACAAAAAGGTATCTAGGTTATTTTTGTGACATATAATGTAGCATACATTAAGAGAAAAGTAAATTTTATTTATCTTAATTTTGACATTTACCTTAAAATTTCTTTATGCTTGAAGTATACAGTTTAAAATTCTGAAAAAGGACAAATTACATGTTTTTCAAGAAATTTGAAATAAAATTTGAATTTTTTAAAAATAATTAAAAAGAATCAAACACATTTCGAAGCTCATAGAAAAAACTTGAAATTGGTTAAAATTAAGCTCTAATTTTCCTAAGTTAGAATTCAAATTGGTTTCAATCAAATTCAAAATAAGTTTAACTTAAATGAGTTTTGAATTCGATTTCACAATTTTAATATTACTGACTTTGAACATGAATTGGAGCTTTAGGAGGTTCAATTTGTTAAACTCGTAAGTTTAAAAAATACAATTCAAATAAATTAAAACAATATTATTTTTGACATATGCATATTAAAACGGCATTATTTTAGTTACATTTAAAAAAAAAATTTTCCATAAAATTTACAAAAAAGTTCGATCATTAAATTTTGACTTTAAACTTGAGTTTGTGTCCACAAAACTCATTAAATTCAAATTCAGACTTGAGTTTAATTCTTATTAATCAAGCTGAACACAAATTTGGTTTGACTTAAGCCCAAAGTTACTTGAAAACCATTTTGATTGGTGATTCCACGGTAGCACTATACGTGCGCAAACATCTGATTATCATTTCCCTAAGAAACAAGCCATGGTTATTTTGCGCGGTCTTCTTTGTTTGAATTTATCATACGTAAACGGCTCACTTTGTCCATTAAAGAATAATCAAAATCTCCCTCACCCTCACCATTGAAACCCTAGAAGCAGAACAGTATTCTTAATTTCTTAAAAACCCTGTAACTTACAATGAAGGCCAAGAAGCCATTGAAACAACTCACGCTTTCAGTTCCAGCTCAGGAAACTCCTATCACTTCCTTCTTGTATGTGTATTATTCGTATTTTAAATTATAATTTCTGTTTATATTGCTTGATTGGGTCTTCAGTTTTTGCCGATCAATTCAGTTGTAGGAAAACTTTCAATCTCTCGTGTTTAACTGTCAGTTTTCTTGGTTAATTTGATAAGAGTAAATTGAAATGCTCTGAATCTTTTTGTATTGTGTCTTGTCAGGACTGCGAGTGGCACATTTCATGATGGCGATCTGCTTTTGAATCAGAAAGGTTTGCGCCTTATTTCTGAAGAAAAAAAATCCCGTGTAAGCTCTGGATTTTATCTTGCTTCTTATTCAGGTTATAGATATATA
The DNA here is from genome assembly GCA_026122585.1 of Anacardium occidentale. Classification (NCBI taxonomy): domain Eukaryota; kingdom Viridiplantae; phylum Streptophyta; class Magnoliopsida; order Sapindales; family Anacardiaceae; genus Anacardium; species Anacardium occidentale. The sequence continues at coordinate 167,265 of JAJEJH010000026.1, forward strand.
TTGGCTATTCTTGAGTTTTAAGGATACTCTTAATCTGCTTATAGGACACATTAATCACTACATCCCCGATGATTGATCTTTTCATCTTTTATATTTCAAACTCTTGCTGCATGTACATCAGATTTTTATCCACGTCCAGAATAATTTTTCTTCGATTTTCTGTCTTCAAGACTTAAAATTCGTTTTTCTTTATAATTTGAACAGGCTTCCGATTGCAAAGAACTTGATTTTGAGTTCTCTTTAGAAGATCTCGAGACAATCAAAGTGATTGGAAAGGGAAGTGGCGGTGTAGTACAACTTGTTCGCCATAAATGGATTGGAAGATTGTTTGCATTGAAGGTCATTAGAGAAGAGCTACTAATATGCTTTTGGTTTCTTTTGGGCTTACATATATATACTCCATTGACATGTTTGCGTTTGTACTTTAACACATATTCTTCAACCATTTGCTTGATTAAGAGTTCAAAAGTTATTTTTTACAGATCATTAATATCTTTCCCTTATTCCTCATTCAGTTATAAAAAATAAGAGGTTTTATGGTGATTAACTCTTAGAAATTATTGCAAAAACACATGACATCTTCCCAAAAAGAACAATACTTATTATTGCGGTTGGTATTTGCAAGTTTTGTACTACAAAGTATCTCAATGCAAAAAGATGTCAAATTGTTAAGGCGTCACTGCTGCGGATCAGGACTTTTGATTTCTGAACCATTAGTAATATCAATGAATTCTGTATTACAGGTCATCCAGATGAATATACAAGAGGAGATCCGTAAACAGATTGTGCAGGAGCTGAAAATAAATCAGGCATCGCAATGCTCCCATGTTGTAGTTTGCTACCACTCTTTTTATCACAATGGAGTTATTTCTCTTGTGCTAGAGTATATGGATCGCGGTTCTTTGGCAGATGTGGTCCGACAAGTTAAAACAATTCTTGAACCATATCTTGCTGTTGTGTGTAAGCAGGTCTATTAGCTACCATTTTCTTAATTCAATGTTGCACAGCTTGTAAGACAAAACAAAATTCAGTTGCAATATTTATAGGAGTTCCCTGTTTCTTATTAAATAGGATATTTCTTTTGTATATAATCCAGGTTTTGCAAGGTCTCGTGTATTTGCACAATGAAAGACACATAATACACAGGGACATAAAACCATCCAATTTACTGGTCAACCATAAAGGGGAAGTGAAGATTACCGATTTCGGTGTGAGTGCAATTCTAGGTAGCTCTATGGGTCAAAGGGATACGTTTGTTGGAACTTACAATTATATGTCGGTGCGTGAACATTTTATTTCACTGTATTTCGTTTATCACATTGGATTTCTTGTCTGTATAATTCTTCCTATGAAGTCTTTATAGCATTGTTCTGCACATTCCAACCGCATATGCGGTAAAATTTCGTGCAAAATATTGACTTGAAATCTTTATTTTCTCTTGTCTAGCCGGAAAGAATTAGCGGGAGCACTTATGCCTATAGCAGTGATATATGGAGTTTGGGCATGGTAGTACTTGAGTGTGCTATTGGACGTTTCCCTTATATGCAATCTGAAGATCAGCAAAGCTGGCCCAGCTTTTATGAGCTGCTGGAAGCAATTGTGCATAGCCCACCACCAACTGCTCCAGCAGATCAATTCTCACCGGAGTTCTGTTCATTTGTATCATCCTGGTAAGTTTAATAGAAGCCAATTACATTTAGTAATTTTGTCTAAATGTATTGTCGTTTTCTTTTAGTTGCTTGTTTTCTTTCTTTCTTTTCTTTTTTTTTTTTTTTTTTTTAATCTGATGCGTAAGTTCGTTGATTTCGTTTTGATGTTATACCAATTCAGTTTCAATCAGTTGATATTTGAGTCTCATAACCTGAGCTTACTTCTACAGGTTTGCTTCTGAAATTTAAAGACCCTGATCAATTATAAAATTGTATCTATTGCCACTTACCTTTTTTGTCATTGAGATGAAATAGAATCATGGATTACATGAGTTTCTCAATTTCTTCTGAATGAGAATACGTAATCAATTGTCAATTAACATTTCTGCAACTTTGGTTGAATCATTGCAGTTTGTCCTGGAAAAACCCAATATTTTGAATTGGTTTGATAATTATCATTCTATTATTTGTATAATATTTTTTGCAGGACCAGTTTGCCAGTTATAGTGTTTTGACTGCTAGTTTCTTTTGCATTTTCAGCATACAGAAGGATCCTCGAGATAGGTCATCATCTTCGGACCTCTTGGTAAGTAATCAAGTGTACTAAGTCTGGTTTTCTCTCTTAAGAAAGAGTTGAGTCAGTCTCATAGTCATGAATTTTGTGTTCTCAGAGTCACCCATTCATCAAAAAGTTTGAGGACAAGGACATTGATCTTGGCATTTTGGTAGGGAGCTTGGAACCTCCTGTTAATTGTCCAAGGTAGTCTACTGTGTCTTATATTTAGAGTGTAATATGAATTTAGCTGTTTATCAAATTTCATGTACTTTATGAATCACTCTTACAGTTTGAGTTTTAATATTTCAAAATTCAAAATCGTGGTAGCCTTCTGCTGTGCTTATATGGATGACGAGCTAATGAGATATAACACTATGTATTATGTTATTTCTGCCTCTGTTCAACTGTATTTTTATACATTTTTTTGAGTTAAAGTTCGCTTGATCAATATTAATGGCAGTCCTCACCTAAGAAGTGTTTATTTAAATGGCAACTTGCACATGTATCTATCAGTTCAAGATAAATCCATATCAATATAGTCGAGTGGATTTGGTAGTGTTATTCAATTAAAAATCTTGTTTGGAGCATTTTTTTTTGTTTTCAATGGATAGTGACAATTAATTATTTGAAAGAAGTAATTTTTAGTTCAAAAGATTAAAAGATTTAAAAATTACATTGAAAATAATTAAAAACGCAATTTTCATACTATAAGTATAAATTAACTTTCCTAACGTTTAATAACAAATAGACGAAAATGTATTTACTTTTCTTTATACTTTGAGAGTCATTACTTTATCATTGTTTTTAATTACTGTATTTATGAAAATATATTTTCCTTCGTATAAAAAGGGGATAACCAAAAGGAAAAATAAAACAATTCTTTTATAATTCTTTTTATACGTATTAATAATTACATTGTGGATGTAAATCCATTTAGAAAACTTTTGGTTAAACCATATGAAAAATAGTTATTTCATTATTCTTAATTTTCAAATCTTAATATTCTTATACTTAAATTTCATTGATTTGGTGTATTTCACATTGATTTAATTTTTAGCATCAATAATTTGGTACTAGAATGAGAACTTTTATAATAAGCCCTTCTTATTTCTAGTCTCTCTTTTTTTTTTTTTTTTTTTTTTAATCTAGTTGTTTCAACTATAATGGCATTGCTAAGTTGACAAGTCACTTACTTAATGACTAGTGTTAGTTGTCTTAATGATGAAGGCCACAGTCATGGCTCATCATCTCATCACTTTTGAAAAACTAGCCAATTCCTATGACCCAAGGACAACTTATAATGTTCTCAAAAGTGGTAATGCAAATAGTTGGTTTAATCGGTGCAATCCAATTGCTTATACAAAATCTTGACAAGCCTACCCTAATAGCATCTGTAGGAACACTAGTACCCCACAAATAACTTATAAGAGGTCTCATGCATTTTTAACCAAATCTCGATCCCCCTTCAAGGAAAGACAATAGGCATCTTTCATGGTTAGGGGTTTTCCTTTGTCTAACATGTAGAACATAACTTACACAACAAACTTGTCATATCTCATTATAATGTTGATGTTTAAGGTGTAGACTTGAACACCCCAAATGACGATGCAAAGCTATGATGGTATACAAATTGTAACTCATAACTTAACAAGATAATTGGCATACAAGACATGTTATACATATTAGAAATTCCCAACCTAGTAAAAATAACTTATGTCAAGGTAATGTCAATCGCAATGAAGCCACTTTGTACTATGTGGAATCTAATCTATCACCCAAAGACATCTTCTCCAAGTAGGATAATCGTAAGTATCATGATAGGATTTTTAACACTTCATGTGTAGAAAAAAATCACTCCCTAAGGATTTATTCATTTATCCCATGATGAATCAATGTCCATATTTGACGAAGTAGCTCTCCTTAATGAGCAAACTTATAGTTAGACATCAAAGACCACTTGAATGCACATCGTGTTGATTACAAGCATTTAGTGGATATCTCACTTTGTTTTATCAAATGAGCTTTGGAATACTTGGATACTTAAGTAAATGAGCTAAAGGTCATATTAGGAAAATTGTCATTTCTCCATAGGTCTTCAAGGTATCATCCATCAAAATCTTAAATGAAACTAAAGATTCTCGATATCATCTAGATACATTTAATGACCTAATAGAGCTTCACCAAATTTCTAAACTTGCCCAATATCGATGCTTAGTAGTCATACTTGTAGAAGGGGTGAAAAGATGGTTCAAAAAATTACCCTTTAGTTCAATCACTTCATGGAAGCAACTAAGTGTTTTATTACTATAATAGTTCCAAGTGATCAAGCACTTTGCAATCTTTATAAGTCATTTGGGAAATATTAGACAAGAGAAGGATGAAACTTTACAGGCCTACCTAGAATGTTTTAGTACCAAACTCTCCAAAGTAGGAATTGGTCTAGAAGAGTCTACTCGAGCATTAATAATGGAAAGTGTGTTACCTCACACCAAATTATGGAAAGTTTTACAAGTTGAAGAATATTTATCCTTGGCCAAGTTCTATATAATGTTCAAAAGATATGTTTGGATAAAAAGCTTCGTAGTTACCTTAAAGGTTGCTGGGTTAAAATCTTAAATTGACAATTATCTTAAGGTTGAAAACAAGTTGGATGAAAAGAGGAAAGATCATGAAGAAAGTAGTTGATCCTCTAAAAAGTAGCATAGAAAACATTTCAGGATAAAGCCTACTACTCTCACTCATTTTATGGAGTATACTCCATTGGTTGCCCCAATCAACCATAATTATACAGTCTTGAAAGAAATAAGAATGTTTTTGAAGCCCACTCTTATAAATGGGAGATCAAAATGAGATCCTAATAGATTTGTTTGATATCATAATAATATTGAGCATTATACTAATGGCCATCACGCTATGAACTATGTTATAGAAAACCTTACTCTACAACTCTATTTAAATGAGTTTATAAATCAATCATGACAAGCCAGTTTGCAAACTCATCATAAAAAAGAATGAGCAAACCCTTATAAAGAAATCAATTTCATGAGGACCATAATAAGAGGACCTTATGTTGGAGGTTCCTTTACACATGCTAGAGATAAGATAATGTAAGGGCTCGAGAGTAAGGTTTAAGATACATATCCTTAAGAGATTATTAGATTCAATGTTCGGATGATTAGGTGACGATTAGGGATAAGTAGATTTCATTTGACACATATGGGGCCATATACCTGAAAAGAGAACATATACATGGGAAAGCAAATTCTTGTAGAAATTAAGATTATACGCTAATCACTAATACATAGATATGAGATATGTGATATATGTATAAGAGAGCTGATACAAATGGGCATCCATGACATGAATGTGACACCCATAGATAAAGTGATGAGACTGTTTATCAATTAATGTCTATTGATGTGTATACAAGGATTGAGTTTCTATCGATTAGTATAAGACATGTCAGGATATAGAGATAGTTTGTCGATTAATATACACAGAGAGATAAGTTAAGCTTAAGAGTATATCAATTGACAAACATAGTAGGACTACTAAGACAGATAACCTAAAGAGAAGACATATGAATGAGATATTGAATCCATATATTAGCCTAGTTCGATTGGATAGAAGAAAGATTATTAAATGAAACTACTTTCACCATAGATTTGATTGATAAAATATACTCGCTAGTATGTGAGATCATTTGGTTAAAGTAGAGATAAACCTTATATGACATTTAAGGGAGAGATCTTAAGATAAAAGAGGAATTATTGGGAAAAGGAATTGTATGTGATTATTGTAAGTGCATTTCTACTTACCGAGTATTTTATCACTCACTTTCTTTCTTTATTTTATAGGTGAGACTTGATATGGTGGTAGTGATGAGACAACTGATTAGTGAAGGAACGACATGAAAGAATTAGACTCCTAGTTGATTTATGATTATGTTCAATTTTTTAATATCGAGATTTTTATGTACACACACTATGTTTATAGTTGTCCAAATTTATATGATTGACACTTAGGCTTGATTCTGCTATTGTTACATAATTGTGTTTGGGTGCATTTTAGTATGTTGTTATGCATTTAGTTATTGATTGCATGTTGTAAGTTTAAATTAAATAACATTTTACCCTAAGGGATAAGACTTTCAGGATGAGGTGTTACAACTCGACAATTTGCAAAGAAAGAAACTCCCTTAAAGTTAAGGTTACGATTATACTCTTACCAAAAAAGAGACATGCCTCGAAATCTTTAGCATGACATATTCATAACGTTTATCTAGCATAATTTTAACTTCTCCTATAAACAAGAACTATCGATATAGACATAAATTTCTTTTATTTAAATTCAAATTAGAAATTAAGATTCTTTTCCAAGGGATTTTTAAATGTACTTTTCACTTCAAAGAATCTTGTATATATATAAATATAAAAGCAGAGAGAGAGAAATGGTAGAGGAACCCAACAACAATAGACACCACAATTAGACATATTATATTGTAATATTCTTCTACAATACTCTTACTAGAAACAATATCATAGACAGAGATATTTCGATCATCGGGTAGAACCATATAAAAAAATTGTGTCTCACTTATTTTCTTTCTTATCTCCGCTCATCCTCTCACACATCATAGCAAACCAACACAAGTCTCTTCAGACTCTCATTGTTGCTATTATAGTAAATAAAGATTTGAAAGGAAGTTAAACAAGAATTATTTGAAAGTATTATCCATGCCTAGGGGTGAATTCGATCTTAGGCTCGATTTCAATGATTCAATTTTGATTTGAAGTTTTAGTTTAGTAACTCATTTCGAGATCAACTTATTTGTTCATCCAATAATTGATCATTTCATCAACAATACTATTCTCCTTTCCAATAATATTATTCACATTGTTAACGACCTTTTAATAACTATCTATCAACTTGAACAAATTCAAACCATATATTATACCTTTTATTTGAGCTTACGTTGATTTTAGATTTAGCTTGATTTTAATTGAATTTACTCCTATTTAGGCCTACCAAATTTCGGTGTGATCTTTGAAGCGAGGAGATTCTTTCTTTGGCATAATTTTTTCCTTGTGTTATTGGCCTTGAAGTGTGGAAAAAGGCAAATTTGTCATGGCTTTATTAGGCAAAGTTGCCAAAGATGTTGACCTGAGTTTCAGCCATATAAAAAAGGTGCTCCGATATGGATGATCTTCAAAATTAGACCTTATCCTTTTTCCTTGCAGCATGGGAAAGGTGATAAGTTTAGACCATCGACAGATGATAATTATAAATCTCAGCATATAATATTTTAATGTATAAACAAATAAATAAACTGGTCAACATTATCCAATGTTTGCAGGCCACCAAGTATAGGGTATTATATCCACATACAGATGTGCTCCCTCTTCAGAGACCATACAACGGAAAGTTTTCTAACGAAGTTCTTGCAGGATCCAGCAAAGAAGTCATCGGCTGAATTTTGTTAAGTGGGTGATCATGGATTGTAGCAACCAGATATCTGAACATCTGAGTCTGAAGAACAAACAAGATAGCTGGGTGATTACAGAAGGTGGTAATGAAGTCTCTGGGTCACTATCATCTCTTGTGTCCTTAGAAGGTTCAGCAAACTCTCTATCTTCTTCATTGTCTTCATCTGAGTTGATGGAGGATGCATCGTCTTCAGGATCGTCTACATTTTCTTCTTCTTCTTCTTCATCATCATATTCAAATGGACCTATGTATGAATTATCTGACCTTGTTGCTCGACTCCCCATCAAGCAAGTATTCATAGACACAAGTGATTATCTTCTGCTCTTGAACATATATAGTTCAATGACTTCCTAAACATATAAATTTTGTCATGCAGGAGGGGTCTTTCAAAGTTTTATCAGGGAAAGTCTCAATCTTTTACATATTTACCAGATGTGAAGAATCTGGAGGATCTTGCAAAGAAGGCAGCACCTAGTAGATTAAAAATGAAGTCATGTAAGAGCTATGCAGCAGGTTTAGATGGCCACAACAAGTCATACAGTCCTAGAGCTACTATCTCAAAGAAGTCTTCCATTACAAGAGGATCGTTTTTATCATCAATACGTAGTAAAAGTAATTTAGTGAATGGTTGCAGGGTTTCAGTACAGAAGAACCTCTGATATGGCAAAAGGAACATAGGAACCCTCATGTTTTATGTAGCAAGCTAGCCAGTTTTGAGTTTTCTTTTACCAGTTAAACCTGAGATGATGTTAATATACTCATATTTGGAGGCTTTATCTGCATTCTTCAGTAACCTGCTAACCTTTCTGTGATGATTTTTTTTTTTTTTGGTTTGTTACATAAAATCTTCAGTTGATTGAGTGACTTCAGATATGGTGGATGATTATGTGGAAGAGAGACAACTTTTCTATCACCATAAATTGAATGCCTAATTCTTAATTTTGCAAATTCACAGCAAATCGTTTTTGGTTCAAGCAATCAAAGATTATGCTGATAATTTATATTATTAATACATCATATATTATTAATATAATGATGTATTAGATAATATAAAAGGTAATTATATTATCACTTTCATCTTTAACGTAATTTTAGTTCTATTATAACTTTATTCTTATTTACTAATTTTTGGGTAAAAATACATTTATTTTATTTTCAATTAAAAATTATAATAACATAAAAAAATATTTTAGGAAAAATGTATAGGCATAAGATGAAAGCTTGAAAAAATAATTTTATTAACTAATTTCATAATTTGACAGTACAAAAAAAAACCTAATATATTAATAAGATGAAAATTATTTTAAAAAAATAAAGTAAAACAAATATTAACATAAGTCATATTAGTTTAAATCAATACAATACTAATTTATATCAAATAATTTTTTAATAATATTTAAATAAAATAATATCTTATAACTAAACACAACAATTATTTATAAGTCAAACGATTTATTTTCACTCAAAGTTTCCTTAAACGGCAAATTCCCTTAAAAAACTTTTTAAAAGATAAATACTCATTCATAGATCAAATTTTTTCTACTTTTATTAACATTTTTAACGAAATAACTAAAATACTATTTTTACTAAAAAAAATAATATTAATATTAAAATAAATATTAATATAAAATAATTTTTAAAAAATTAATAAAAATAAAATTTTAAAAAAAGCTGGATGTGCTAACTGCCGTAAACTTAATTAGGTGACTAAAAATGACCACCTAGTTTGATTGATTGTCAGATATGATCGCCTTTACCATTTCAAGCATGTTGATTGTCTCCTCAAGATTTTTGGTAGTAAGATCCAATTGTCAATTAAATCAGGTGGTCATTTCCTGTCAATTGATTTTTTTTTTTATATTTATATTTATTTTTTATTATTTTTTGTTATAATTTTAATATTATTTTACATTTTAATTATTTTTGTAAATTAAATTTTTTTATTTTTTATTTTAAATTTTTATTCGAAAAGACAAAAATACCCCTTTAACCAATAAAATGTAATAATTAATCAGTAAATTTAACCATTAACTTTGATCAACGGGTGTGTATATGGCTTTTTAAAAATTTTTAGATAGAAATTTGTCTTTTAGGGAAACCTTAGGTGGGAATAAGTTGTTTGGCCTTATTTACATCTACCATATTTTGCCAAACATAGTCATAATTTATACCAACAATCTTCCCTGTAATTTATCTTTGTGGTAACTTATATTTAGTAATAAAAGACTACTTGAAATAATACACTGATAGAAAATATACTCTTGGTCATCCAACCTGTTAAATTTATATCGATTTGGCTAAAATAATTAAAGAGAAGGGGTGAATAGGATTTGTAAAATCTTCCATAAATTTAAAATCTTTTTCACCTCCAAACAAAATTGTATACAAATAGCAAACAAGTCAAATAATTCAACTCAATCAAAACATGTATAAAGCATATATAAAGCAAATTTAATGAGTAAGGGAGAAAGAAATGTTCAACCTATTTATAATGGTTTGAAACTTCTTCATAAGTCTCCTATATCTATTACTCCAAACAACTTCGCTTGAAAATCTTTCTTCACTATCTTCAACTCCGAAGATACACTAGTTTTAATATAAGAGATTGTGTCATTTTATAATAGTTTTGATATAAAAGATTTTATTCTTTAAGTAGTTTTAATGCAATGGATCATGTTTTTTTAATGCAGCCAAAAATACAAAGAAAAAGTTTGCCTCTTAACGCCTAATATAAAATTTTGGTACAATCTAATTTCTCTTAAATATATGAAATTGAAGTCTAGAGAAAGAATATGTGAAGAAGTATAAAGAATGGAAGAAAGAAAGTTTAAAGCATGATTATCTAACCTTTTAATTTTCAAACTAGCTCCAATTTGTAGGTTGTTAGAAGAAGTAATCGTTGCAATTGATTTAAGAGCTATTGAAACAAATTTGAGTAAACGCATAGTCATGTACCCCTTGTGCACGGTCATCCTTCCAACAAATAATGTAGTCCAATGGTCGAATTCTTCTTATCATGCCAACCTAGCATAGGCATTATAATTCACACACATGGTTGTGTGCCTTTTCAAAGTTTTAGGTTTCTAAAAGACCATATGGATATACAACACAATAATCCCACGAGTATCACACAATCACAAATTTTCTTCTACATGACTATGTGTGATCTCTACACGAGCATGCGTCCCAATATTGACTTATTAACTTTTACACGGGAACATTGGCAGTGTGTCTTTACTTTATAACACATGATCGTCCCCTCAAAAGTTACATGGTCATTCGTCCTTTCAGTTTGTTACACGGATACCTACATGACTAACCAACTAATGTATTTCCATTATAAACCACACACAACCACACAATCGTCCTATCAAGAAATACGCGATCATGTATTTGGCTAAACTTACAAAATATTTATTTTTTGTCCTCTTTGTCATGAATCAATATATGCAAGGACAAGTTAGATATTTTAATTTAAGTTTTTCATCAAATCAAAACATACAAGAGTCTAACAGATTTGAACCATCATATCTATTTGTTATGTTAATTCTAAAATTGTTTATTTTTAATGCTTTAATAATACAAGAGAATCTTATATACATCTCTTTCTTTATATATTCTTACTATTTTTTTAAGTTTTTTGTTTAAGCCAATTGTCACTATTTTGTGATCTAAAATTACAGAATTATTTAAGATTGTGATAGTTGATATTAGAATAAGGTTTAGAACTTAAGAAAATAAACTCATATTATAGAGAAAAAGACGGGTTTGGGAAAGATGAACATCGATTTTTCTATTTATAAAAAGACAATTGCAATAGATTAGATATCTTTTCGTCTCTAATAGCAGTCAAATGTGTTGAACCTTTTAGACCCAAAAAATGATGCAAAGCTTACAACAAGCCAATAGATGGGTCCTTGGTGCACTTGGATACAAGGATAATGGCAAGAAAGTCAAACTTATGATTGATATATGGTAACTTAGAGGTCAAGGTCCAAGCTTTGAGAGGTTCAAGGAAGCCTAAAGATTGTACACCCAAAAGTCATACCTTTTGATGACATAACTTATGAAATAAAGCTAAATTTGGTGAATCTCTCAAAAACATTTGTATTTGGCATAGAGTTCGTAAGGAAAAACAAATTGGCAATAATGCTTCATAGTAATGTGGTTTGCATAATAGATGGAGGTCCATGCATCATTCTAACAATAGCTAAATTTAGGTTGCAACTAGTAAGGATAAAAATGTGGAGCAACTAATGAACGATGAAGATTCAAAGTAAAGGCAAGATAAACAAAGAAGAACAAGCCATCACGGTCTACATAGGGACAAGACTACGTGACTATGGGTCAGTAAAAAAGAGAGCAAAAGAAAAGTAATAACATAAGTTTGCAACTTTATTTTATTAGGGTATCACAAAATTAGGTAAGGTAGAATGTCACATCCAATTTAAATTTAAGGGTTCAATAAGAGTTTGTTAAGTTCAATCCATAGTGGGAGACTTAGATAAAAAAAAATGTCTAGAAAATATGCTAACAAGTTTTCAAGATACTTAAGAATATTTCTCACCCAAATAGATAATATAATAGTATTAGGACTATTATTCTAATAAGATTACTCTTGAGTCGCATCTACTTGTATTAAAGATAGCTAATTTTAGAGTTATATTAATTCCAAACATTGTATTATTTTGACATATTTAATAATACAAGAGCGTTTTCTGTCCAATCTCTTTCTCTCTAGTTTACATTTATTTTCAATTTTTTTTATAAGTATTTTTATATTTATATTGAGCCAACAACTCTTTCCTACCACATGATTCTTGGGCTTCTTTTTTCCCAAAATTACACAAGGAAACTTGATGCCACTAATTCTTGCATTTCCTAAGGAGTTTTATCGTTTATGTATACATATGCTTGTATGTAAGTTTGATAGTTATTCTTATCAAATTGTATTTGTATCATATCAATTTAGATTTAAGGTTACAAATCATTAACTCTATTCAATCTAAATTAAAGATACATTAAAACCTTTTAACTCTAATCTAATTCAAACTATCCTCAGATTGATCTAATATAACCTAAATTGATTATTGTGTTAAAACACTAATTACATTTTTCCATGAAACACACATGTTAAAATAAAATTGCTTTATTACAATTGAACTGTTTGCTTTTTTTTTTCGTCTATTCGTAAAATATTAAATAAAAGAATTCTATCTCAATTATTATCGACAAGAAAAATAAAATTATGCAAACCTATAAAATATTAAAGGATTAAGAAACACACCAGTTAAACATTACATTACATAAAACTTAATTAAGTACCAATATAGATGCTTATTTAGAAGCTAATTATAAATAAGTTACATACCTAGCTGACCCAACTTCAGTAGTAGTGAAGCAAACCAAATACAATACAACTTATATCTCATGTCAAATAAACTCGAATCTAACCCAATTTCCCAACCGTGTAAAAAATTATTAACTCTATTGTATATGACTAGCGCTATGTTTGAGCCAAGATGTCTCAAACTCAATTATTAGCTCAACTTAGTCAAGGAACCATGGATTGAACTCAAGTCATAAGGGGTTCACAAAATAAGCCATTTTCAGATGAAGAAAAATGATGTAATTTTAACTAATTGTAAATAATGATCAAAACAATATTGTATAAATTACATAATTATTTTGTAAAATTTATGTTTTTTAGTTGAAAAAACATTTGAGATAATAATTATATTTTAAATTTTATGTTTTCCAATGAAATATAATATTACAAAAATTGCAAAAATCTAACATTAGTTAAAGAACACTTTAACAATTCCATTTACCTATTATTAATAAATTCAATTCAACTGAAAAAACCTCACAGTGAAAAAAGACATTTTAACAACTCACTTATTATAGATAAATTCATTTTATTCCTTTCTCAACATATTCGAACTTCGCTCCAATGTTTTATTTTAACATAATTTTTAAAATAATTTTAAAAAATTATTTATAATTATATAAACATAATTATTTAAAGAACATAATTTTTTTTCTACAGTATTAAGTTCAAGCATCAACTACCAAATCAAGTTACAACTCAAGCTTATGGTTTTCAAAGCTCAAGCTCAACTCTTTTACGTCAAGCCAAGCTTTGTGCAAACCCAAATTTGAGATCAATTGGATTCAATTTGACTCAAACCTGCAGCTATATGACTCACTCAATGCAACTGTACTATGTAAGTATGTATATAGAACCTTGAAACCAGCTTCACCATTAAGTAATACAAATTCAAAACCTGACTTTCTTATAATTGCATGACCAAATTTTCCAACCCAAATTTGCGAAGAGTCCTATTCTGCATACAATCCCTAGATGATGCGAATAACTTACAGGTAAAATGTCATATCTTGTAAACGGGCACAATTCCAAGAAGATAAAAGCATTTCCTCATAACTGTAGCTGTTGCTTCACAAAGTAAAAGTCTGCTAGTTTCCTCAGCTGACCCAACAACCTGTGCCAATTTTCAATGAAATCAAGTTACATAATAGGAAATTTAAAAAGTCATTTCCACAATATTCATGTAAATTTTAAGTACATCTTCATCTGGCAAGACATTAACATATCGTTGCGATCATAATTAATTGAAAACAGGCAACTAGTAACCTCTTTGCTTAGTTATTTTTGTTGACAAAGTTGGCTAAATCATGTTTTTTTTTTTTTTTTTTGGTAATAGGAAACTCTACCTAAGTCGACATTCTTATAACCTTTGACTTGTACAACTCATTCAGTCTAATTAACCCTTAACTTTTTAGTCTGATTGAGAGATAATCAATTAGTTTTCAGACCACCAATTATACTGGTTAATAAAATCTCGAATAAGTTCAATTTCTAATTCAAACTCTACTAGATAAATCATGTTTTTTTTATTCAACACTAAAGATGAGCTAGCTAGTGAGCTACTTCTCTATCTCATGTCAAGCAAGAAAAATGATGAAATAAAATACAACATATATACCACCATATACCATAAGTGTTTTGTTTTCCCTTTTTGTTTTTTCACTTGATTACATAAATAATATGTTTGATCACATCTTGAGTCTTGACCATACCTGACAATTGGAATAAAATTTTGTGAAGTATTCGGATAAATTGTAAAGGTATTCGCACAAAACATTGGGCAGCAAATTAGAACAGGCCTCCTCAACAACCTAAAACATGAAGGAAATCACATACATCATATGTGAATAATATTCTACACAATAAGCTAATTAAATAGCGTCACAGCTAAGGTCAAGATGCAAAGGAGAAACGCCTACCTCAGAAAATTGTAGCAAATGAAGTCCCAGCACACGTTCATCCGCATGATCCAAAACTAATGATCCAGTCTGTAAAAATATTTGTACAGATTCTTAGAAAACAACAAAAACAACATTAGTGTTGTACAAACCAAGCCGTTATCAAGCTACTCATAGCTCAACTCGTGATGAGCCAAGTTCGGTTCAACATAATATTAATAAATTTTAAAACTTTAAAATATTATATTTACACCCTAAATCATACATTTATCACTAAACTTGTATGAAAAATTTTATCTAAACCCTCCAACACTGAACTTTGAATATACAAAAGTAATTGATAAATATATAAATTAAGAAGTTAAAATGTAATTTCTTGAATCGAGCTCGAGTCAGTAGTTTCTATCTCAAGCTCGAACCTTACAAAACTCAATCAAGCCAAATTCAAGCCCAACAATACTCAGCTTGACTCAACTGTACCCCTACACAGCACTAATGTATTGACTCACTAATTTGTGATCCAACTACAGAATATTCCCGTGGATTATGATGCTGTACATTATGAGCCCTTATTGTGGTAGATGAATATTCAAAACTTCAAAATATTTAACAATCTGAAACCTTGAGCTTTAAAGCAGTAAGACATATGTCATTCTTATATATGTTTTGTGGTGTAAGCAAGCACATCGATCCATGTAGCTTGGCTAGTAAATAAATCAATTCAAAGATTCATTTGGAAAATCTCTGAATATAAGGTGAGCACCAAATTTGTGGGAACCAGATAATTCAACTGCTAAAGTATCTTAGGGTTGAAACAAGATATATAGGAATTAATCCTATGTCGCACCAAATTTGGGGGGCCCTTGACTTAAATTTGTAAATTACATACACAACAAAGCAACAAATAAGCCTAATAAAGCATACCCTTTTGGTATCAAGTATAAAATGACAGTGCCACGTTAAAGTTAAAAATAGGTAACACAATGAAAGTCAGGTAGGGATGTCAATACTTGGGTTCTAGGGCAACTCACTCTACCCCATTATTTGAATCCGACACTGGGAACATCGGGGTGGATATGACTGGGTACGACCACCGAACCCACTTTAAATATTCATTATAATGTTAGATAAATATGTGTTTAATATTATTTCAACAAAATTTAAAATAATTAATTTTAGACATATTATAAACAAATTACTATAAATAATTTTTTTGTTCTTATAACATTACTTATAAATAATTAAATTATGATGAAATTAATATTAAATTTATAATAAATAATTATACCTTTATAATTGCTTTAATAATTATCAATTTTCAAAAAATATTAATAAAAGCCTATTAAAAGTCTAGAGAGAAATATCTCCATTACATTATCTACATAAACATTGAACAGCTATTATTCAATAATATACCATCTATATATTCATTAAATAAAATCACACTAAATATGCATAATCTGAAAAAAAGAAACAGTTTTTTGAAATAATAACTTATAAAAGAAATTTAAAATAATAGATTAAAACTAAAAGTGATATTTTATACAAATTTTTGATGCAATAAATTTGAAATGTCATTTTTGAAATATTTTAACCTCGTAAAATATATTGAATGTGCAAATTACATTAAATCTAAATCATTTAAAAATAATTAATAAAAAATTATTTATAGTTTGCTTACTCATAACAGTTGTTCTAAAAATAAAATTAATATATAACAAAATAAACGTGAAATTAAGAATTTAGAGACAAATGAGGCATTTGGAGTAGAATAGGTGGTTCAAAGTCCAATTAGACAATGGGATTGTAGTAGAGAAGGTAGTTTCAAACCCCACGGAAATCCAACCTGTTTACCCGTATTACCGTACTTATCACCGGCAAAATCTTGTTTCTAACTAACCTTGGGTAAATTTAGAGTATACATATCTAACCATGCTTACTCAATACAATGACAAGGTACTATATCATCTTTTAATAATGTCATATGATATATAAACAATATTTAGAGAAGGCCCCTTTGGGTTACCTCTTAATAAAGTTAGAATTCGGTTGAGACTAGGATGCCCCAAACTGATGCCAATCTCAAGCCAATGAACTTGGGATGGTACTTCTTGAGACCACATTGAACCACCTATCATGCTACCTTCCCATCACCTCATTCATCACTTAATTGTTAATTACTCTTAATTTCACATTTTATTAGATAATAAATTTATTTTTCCCCAGGCATTTTAAAATTTTTTTATTAATTTCTTTAAATTGATAGTTAATTTATTTGTCATAAAATTTAAATTTTAATTACAAAACAAAATCATTGTTTTTGAGTAAATATAATAAATAACATATATACACATATATTACTTACAGTAACTTTAATTATCATTATGCCTAAAACATCCCTGTTTTAAAATCTGTTATAATATATTAAAATATCCAATCATATCCAACCCAGCCTACCTCCATGTTGGATTCAAATGATGGTGTGCGGTGGGGTGGGGTGGGGTAGATTACCCTCAAACCATATATTGCAATCCAGTCAAGTTAGAACATGTGCAAAAAATAACAAATGAACATTTAAAAAGCACTGCTTGGAAGAGAAAAAAAAACCTTTTTCAACTCTTCTATATCTTTGCCAGATTTCCTGATGATCGAACAGATCCGTGCATGAGCATACAGCAAATAAACAGCCGTGTTTCCCTGCTCATATAAATTTTAGAATGCAAGAAATATGAAAAAAAAATATGGGGGAAGTGGCAATCATATGATTAACAATTATGACAGAGGATGTGTATGTTTGCTTGTTAATTATAGACATCAACTATGATTAATACTACGCTGGTGACATACCAAGCAAAAGCACGGGAAAAAGAGAATAGCAAGTAGAAAAAAGTTCAATAAAACAATATTCAGAACTGATCAAACTAAACAGCAGTTAATGGTATAAATGCACCTTATCATTGAGCATCTGATCAAAATTAAATGTGTAATTGGTCAATCTGTTGTTCTTCAGGTCTGCATACCTGCCAAGACAAAAATCAAATTAGAAGGCATGGTTATAAAAGAGAGACAATATTGTAAGGAGTCATTTGAAACCCAATTCACATACTATCAATCATCTATTTCATTCACAAAACTGATGTAGTTTATAAGCTCCTGCACATGTTGCCTTAACAAAAAACCTTGAAGCATAGATTTGATAGAATATTTACCGTCAACAATCATGGGAAATGATAAATTTCATTGAATACCATATAATTAAAGTGTAAAAAAAAGTATATTTCAGTAACCCCCTTCCCAAGATCAGATAAAAGTTCCCCAGAAACATGACTTTTAAAATAAAAATGACAAATTATTAGAGAACAAGGATAAAAAGCCTACTTTGACATATTTCTTATGGCAATTACCCCCTTGATAAGCCTCCCACCCTTTCCTTACCAAATCTAGAATGCCATCCCTTTGCTTATATAAGGTGATAAGATAATTGGTCCAAGGACAATAGCTTAACTATAAAAAATAGTTTGATACATCATATCTAAATTGGAAACGGTGTGTACTATAAATTCCAATAGTTGGCAGAAAGGAATTGACTAGAAAATCCCATTAATCACATGAGAATGTCAGGCTCTAATGTGTATTGGGGTCAACTGTATAACAAATCTAAAGATTCGTGGAACCATTTTCAAAATTTTAAGAATAGAATAGTAATCAATATATACTCGAGTTGCAACAATGTTTTCATCAGCATTGCAAAAGTGTCCCCTTCTTTTTTTTTTTTCCTTTTCTTTTCTTTTCTTTTCTTCAGAGCATGCAATCAGAGTTGCAAGCTACAACCAACGATTCCAGTGATTCAGAGTGTTGCCAAGGAAAAGCTTACTTAACAGCGCCATAACCGACTGCCTCAGCTGTTTGCTCCAGCTCCTCCTCAGTCCATTCTTCAGCTTTACCTGGTCAGGGATGGATGAAATGTTTTCACATGTGTGAAATTGAAAGGCACCTCACAGAAGCACATGAAATTCATATGTATCTTACAGGAACAAAATCAAAATAAGTACACAATAAATTTATGCATGCAGTGAGATGAAGCACATGTTTAGTAATCAAAA
This sequence comes from Anacardium occidentale, assembly GCA_026122585.1. NCBI lineage: Eukaryota > Viridiplantae > Streptophyta > Magnoliopsida > Sapindales > Anacardiaceae > Anacardium > Anacardium occidentale. The sequence continues at coordinate 186,347 of JAJEJH010000026.1, forward strand.
AAAAGAAAAAATGAATCATTCAATATTATACCACGCTCAATAAGTGCTGTTTTACTGCGACTCTTGGCTTCATCAAGTAAATCAACTAACCGAACGACTTCACTGCTACGGGTCCGAAAACGCTTGCCATCTTCTCCAAGAACAAGGCCAAAACCAACATGGCTAGCTTTAGGATACGTACTACCATCAGATGGAAGCCAACCAGCACGTTTAGCAGCCTGAATATAAAATCAAAAGCATGTATTACCTTATGATTCCATTACAGAATGCTATTTGCACAACTCCACAATTTTTACTGACAACAGTTAAGGAATGAGCAACAAAAGGACATTAGAGGTTAAATAGCAGGGGAAAAAGGAAGAATTATGACAACATGCACGAAAAACCACAAAATAGAAAACAGGACACGGCTTTTTATACATACACTGAACACCATATCAAAATGTTGCTGCTGACCAACATCTGTAACATAAATAATCCATTCAGCCTTCTCTTCATTCAGGCGATACCTGCACAATTAAAGCAGTGCAGTAAATAACACAAAGTTAACTACTTCCCACTTTTACACCACACATGAATATTGATTTACAAGAGCTGTAGTTGAGTGACTAATAACAGCATGGTTCCAAGAATGAACAGATAAAAAAAACCTAAAATACAGCATTTAAATGTCAGCCAGAATGCACATGAAAACAGGTAACAACTCAGTGGAGACAGTGTGACATGAACGCTATGAAATATATTCAAAACACACCACCAAAAAAACAAAAGCATGATATGACAGAAACTGACAGTGAAAATAGCAACCCGAACAGATCAATACAAACTGTCAAACTCTGACTTGCTATGCTGTGCAAAAGATAGCAAGATGGGCATGAAAATCAGGCAATTCAATCCAGACATCATATTAGATCCCACAAAACTTGTCTGAATTTTACATGTCCAAGGCTCCACGCAGCTCCAACATCAAAAGCTTTAAAAAGGAGAACTAAAAGAGAAGATTCAGATTGATATCTATCTTCACAATCAGCAGTAACTAATCATCCTATCTCTAAAGTTTGATTGCTACCAAAAAAAAACAAAAAGAGCAACAAGTCTAATTATTGATGTATAACGTAGCAAACCTGAAATAAACCCCTATACTTTAGGGATTTAAATTCTAATGTAGTCATTATATATTCCCCTTTTTTATTCCTAGATTAAGCTGATCTGATTCTTTTTCCTAGTTTTGGCTGATTGTTTTTCTAGTTTGTTGTTTTAAAATATATATAAATTGCATATTCACTATTAAGTGAAATCAAGCAAGAATTAATCAATCTCTTCTAGTTATTATTTCACAGTATGATATCTTAGACTCTAAATTTTTTTCAGTCTTAGAAGAAAAAAGGGTGTAATTTGTCCAAATATTGCCAAAAATAATTCACAACTCAAACATCATTGGAGTTCTTCTAAGCCATCATAGAAGCTTCTGGATGTCCACACTAGCTACTGAAAAAGCTCTGATGTCACTGAAAACATTAGATCTATTTGGAAAAGTACTAAGATCCTATTGAGAAATTGTTGACCTATAGTCAAAAGCCATCAAAAGTTGCTGATCTACACTTAGAAGTCATTGAAAGTTACCGATTTGATGGAAAAGCATCCAGATCTTGTTGAAAAAGGTACAATTAGAAGTAGTTGGTAGTTATAGATTTGTAGTTTGAAGTCTCAGATCTCATTGGCGCCGCCGGAGAATCTAACCCAATTATTTCACCGATTCTATCTTTCATCAGTTTATCTCTTTCAAATTTACTTGACCAATTCATTTTTCCTCCATGGCTATCGGTTCTCAAAGCTCAACAACCTCCATTGGTTCTTCTTCCACCACACCTACTTCCCTTTCCTCTTTTTTTTTTTTTTTTTTTTTTTTACTTCCACCAATTTTTGCCAATTATCATTCTCTTCATATTATTCAGCATAGTCTCAATGGCACCAACTTTCATAAATGGTTTCAATCCGTTCTTCTGGTTATTCAAGGAAAGGGAAAGACAAGTTATTTGGATGGCGCTACTCCTCAACCTAACTCAACTGCTGCTGGATACAGTCAATGGATAGCAAGAATTTAATTGTTATGTCTTGGATTATCAACTAAATGGAGCCCAGAATGGGCAAGACTTATCTCTATTACAAGATTGCTCACAATATCTAGGAAGAAGTTCAGAGAATGTCTATTTACATGGAGAACACAGCTCAATATTTGAAATACAATCTACCATACAGACCACAAAGCAGGGATCAATGATGTTTATGGAGTATTTTACCCGTCTTACAAAGTTTTGGCAATGGATGGACTTATACTATGAGACAAATTGGAATTAACCTGAAAGTAGTACTAAATATAATTAAAGACATGAGAAAGAAAGAGTCTTTCATTTCTTTGAAGGCCTAAACCCAGATTTGGATGAATTTTGGAGACATACTCTTGCAACTAAACATTCCCCTTCCACCAATAATCAGAAATCAACTTCTAAACAGTGGTATACTCTTGCAACTAAACATTCCCCTTCCACCAATAATCAGAAATCAACTTCTAAACAGTGGTGTGATCACTGTTGTAAGCCCCAAATGGGAAACTACACAGACAACAGAGAGATGGAAATAATGGCACATGATTTGCATATACAATAGCCCCTGCTACTGAGCCTACTCCTCTCAGTCAAAATCTTCAACTTTCAGTCTCACAAGTTGAACTACTGAAAGCTATTCTAAGTCAGACTCAACTCCCTACATCATCAAATTATCCTACTGCTACAACATCAGTTGGTCATAAAGGTATCTCTAAATCTGCCTTCGTGTCTCACACATTGCCACAGGATGTATGGATTGTTGACACCAGTGCCTCAAGTAATATGATTGATTATGTAGTTATTAGCCGTGGGATTGTCAAAGTGTTTAATTTGGTGTTGGATTTAGTTTTTTATGCTCCCAATTTCGCTTGTAATTTACTATCTGTCAGCAAACTGTTTAAAGACCTCATTGGTGCAATAACACATTTTCATTCTCATTGTGAATTTCAAAATCGATCTTCAAGATGATGATTGGCAATGCTAAGGAGTGGAATGGCCTATATTATCTCAAGGGTGCTCCATCTCCTATAGGTTTCAAAAATTTTTCAACTTCCCTTCCTATTGCTATTGTTTCTAATAATGAGGTGTTTCTTTGGCATCAACGCCTTGGAAACCTTCTTTTTAGCCATTTAAAACTGTTATTTTAGAAGAAGAAATTGATTACTTTTACATTGAATCAATGATACATTTATACAATATTCAGAAACTAACTATGGAAAATAAATATTTGTTAGCCTATAATCTTGAAACTAACATTAGGAAAGTTAATATTTAGCTAATCTTCCTCTGTAAAGGAAAGTTAATCTCTAGCTAATCTCCCTCTGTAACACTCCCCCTCAAGCTGGAGCATAGATATTAATCATGCCCAGCTTGTTACAAAGATATTTAACTCGAGTCCCATTTAGTGCCTTCGTGAATATATCACCTAGTTGCTCGCCTGTTTTCACATATCCAGTGGAAATCAAATTTTCTTGAATTTTTTCACGGATAAAGTGGCAGTCAATCTCAATATGTTTAGTCCGTTCATGATACACTGGATTTGAGGCAATATGAAGAGCAGCTTGATTGTCACACCACAGTTTTGCTGGTGATAAAGGCTTCAAACCAACCTCAGCTAACAAATGATGTATCCACAAGATTTCACATATTGACTGTGCCATTGCCCTGTACTCAGATTCTGCACTAGATCTAGATACAACATTTTGCTTCTTACTTTTCCACGATATTAGATTTCCTCCAACAAAAACACAATAACCTGTAGTGGATCTTCTATCACTTTTGGATCCAGCCCAATCAGCATCTGCAAAGCACTCAATGCGACTGTGCCCATGATTGCTATATAATATGCCAAGTCCAGGAGCTCCTTTCAAGTAACATAAGATATGTTCCAAGGCTGCCCAATGTTTGACTGTAGGAGCCGTCATAAATTGGCTAACAACGCTAACAGCATAGGCAATATCTGGACGAGTTACAGTGAGATAGTTTAATTTTCCAACTAATCTTCTGTATCTCTCCGGATCATCAAATAAATCACCATCATCTTTCATAAGGTGCACATTAGGGTCCAGTTGTGTACTGCATGGCTTAGCTCCCATCTTTCCAGTTTCTGTAAGCAAGTCAAGAACATATTTTCGCTGAGACAGAAAAATCCCCTTCTTGCTTTGTGTTACTTCTACTCCCAAAAAGTATTTTAGCTGGCCTAAGTCTTTTGTATGAAATTTGGTGTGTAAGAATGATTTAAGAGAGGAAATTCCTATATCATCATCTCCTGTAATAACAATGTCATCAACGTACACAACAAGAAGAATGATGCCAGCTGCTGATTGTCTGTAGAAAACTGAGTGATCACACTTGCTTTTTTTCAATCCAAACTCTTGAACTACTTCGCTAAACTTGCCAAACCAGGCACGGGGACTTTGTTTCAAACCATACAGAGATTTCTTCAAATGACAAACCTTCCCATACTCCCCCTGAGCAACAAATCCAGGTGGTTGCTCCATATAGACTTCCTCGTGGAGATCACCATGAAGAAATGCATTCTTGATATCTAGTTGGTGTAAAGGCCAATTCTGAGAAGCAGCCAAGGAAATGAATAGACGAACAGAAGTCAGTTTAGCCACAGGAGAGAAAGTATCAGAATAATCCACCCCATAAGTCTGTGCATATCCTTTAGCGACAAGTCGAGCTTTGAGTCTTGCCACAGAGCCATCTGGATTAACTTTGATGGCGAAGACCCACTTGCAACCCACAGCCTTCTTCCCGGTAGGTAAATCCACCAAATCCCACGTATGATTTTCATCCAGGGCAGTTATCTCCTCGAGCATTGCAGCATGCCAACCAGGATGAGATAAAGCTTCTTTAACTGTCTTAGGTATGGAGATAGAGTCTAAAGAAGCAATTAAGGAACTAGACACAGGAGATAAGTGTTTATATGAAATAAAATTAGCAATGGGATATTTAGGAAAGGTACACTGACGTTTACCTTTGCGGAGACTAATAGGTAAATCAAGATCATTCAGTGGAGGATCAGATGACGAAGAAGTTGGCGCAGGACATGTATCAGTGGTCTCCTTTCGTCTGGAATAGACTTGAACGACAGGTGGTTTATGCGGAGCAGAAGCTGAAGAAACATCATCCGAGTGCTCAACCAAAGAAACACCATTATCCGGTTGCGCAGTAGAGGAACTTGGAGACCCATCATTATCGTGGTGCTGTGCAAAGTTATAGATAAGCCATTCATCTTCCTCCCCCTGACTGGTAGGATTGGATGGTGGGGAAAAGAACGGTTTGCTTTCCAAAAAGGCCACATCTGTCGATATTAGGTATTTGTTGAGATCTGGAGAAAAGCATCGATAACCTTTTTGAAGACGAGAATATCCTAAAAAGGCACACTTCAAAGCTTTTGGATCCAACTTGGTAAGACAGGGTCGTACATCCCGGACATAGCAGGTGCTACCAAATATTCGGGGCTCCACTGGAAACAATGACTTGTGTGGAAACAAAATTTTATAGGGAATCTCACCATCCAATACAGTAGAAGGCATACGATTGATTAGAAAACAAGCTGTGGACACTGCATCAGCCCAAAATTGTTTAGGAACTTTCATTTGAAACAACAAAGCTCGAGCAGTCTCAAGTAAATGTCTGTTCTTACGCTCAGCGACTCCATTCTGAGAGGGGGTATCAACACAAGAAGATTGGTGAAGGATACCATGGTGAGTCATGTAAGCCTGAAATGATTCTGACATGTATTCTTTGGCATTATCACTTCTTAATGTATGCACAGAAATATTAAACTGAGTTCGAATTTCAGCACAAAAAGCAGAAAAATGCTGAAACACTTCAGAACGATTTTTCATAAAATAAATCCAAGTCATTCGAGAAAAATCATCCACAAACGTGACAAAATATCTGAAACCAGTTTTGGACATCACAGGACATGGTCCCCAGACATCTGAATGAACCAATTCAAAAGCAAATGTAGATCGTTTATTAAGTCTAGGATATAATGAACTACGATGATGTTTAGCAAAATGACACGATTCACACTCCAAAGAAGGTACATCATGAAACTTGGAGCATAACTTCTTCAAAATAGGCAGAGAAGGATGTCCCAACCGACAATGTTCTTCAAAAGGAGAAATGATACTAGTGCAGGCAACAGATCGAGGTACCCAGGCATCAAGTATGTAGAGACCATTAGATACATGTCCTTTACCAATAATCTGCTTCGTCAAAAGATCCTGAAACAGACAATGATCAGGAAAAAATGAGATACAACAGTTGAGATCTTTAGTGAGCTTACTGACAGAAACCAAATTAAATGCAAGATTGGGTAAACTCAAGACAGATGACAAGGTGATAGAAGAGGTTGGTTTCACAGTTCCAGACCCCACGATATTATATGTGGACCCATCAGCTATGGTTACAGGAGATGATGTTTTGTGTGATTGAAAACTAGTAAAGGTCTTAGGATTACCTGTCATGTGATCTGTAGCACCAGAATCAATGACCCATTTGTTGGAAGAGGAGATAAGACATGTGTTACCTGATTTTACAAGAGCAGTGACTGGATTAGATTCTTGTAAAGAATGTTGATATTGAGAGAACTTGGCATATTCATCAGCTGAGATAGTAACAGTTTTCTCAACCGATGAACTCGAAGCAGCAGTAGCAATATTAGCAGCTTGTATCCTTTGATTCCGATTTTGCAGCTTCTTACAATACCGCTTAGTATGGCCAGTTTCCTTGCAGTAATAGCAGACAATATTATTGGTGTTATTATTTCGACTATCTTTGCTTGCACCCCGGCTATTTTCGTTCTTCCCACCATCATTTCCCTTTCCTCCTTTGGCAACAAGAATACTAGGCTGCTGATTCGAAAAAGCATTCTCCGTTCGTAACACCCTACTGAAGACTTCTTGAAGGGAAGTAATTTCTGTACTGGAGAGAATCTGAGATTTGGCTATTTCAAATTCAGAGGGGAGACCAGCCAAAAAACTCATTATTGCCATCTGTTCTCGTTGGGCTTGTTGTACTTTGATGTCAGTGCTGAATGGCAAAAGTACATTCAACTCTTCATATGTCTTCTTGAAATCCATAAAATAAGCAGTGAGTGACTTAGAGTCTTTCTCGGCACGATAGAAGTCTTTACACACTTCATAGATACGAGACACGTTTCCCTTACCAGAATATAAGAACTCTAAATAATCCATCAATTCCTTAACAAATTCACAATGATTAATTAAACCAATCACCTCACCATCAATTGAATTCCGAATTTGTAAAAATAAACGTGCATCATCCCTTAACCAAGCTTGTCTAGTTTCATTAGTAGGTGGATCTTGAATTAAGTGGTCATATTTATCAACACTCCGTAGATAGACCCTAATAGTTTTGCTCCATCCCAAGTAATTGGTACCCGTCAATTTATGGTCGGTGATTTTAGACATTGCAGGGACTATTTCATTCACATAAGCCTTACTGTCATCCATTGTATTTTACTAAATAGTTTAAATAGCAATGAAGACAAATACCACGCCAGAAGCCAATATATATTACCACACACAGGAACAGCACCAAGGATAAGAAGCAAAAAAATGCAGTCTGGATACAGAAACAAGAACCTGTTGACGAAGATATTTCTCAAACAAATTCTGATGACCAGAATACCAACGAAAATCAATTGCAAATGAGAAGACGAGTCCAGGGAAACAAATCGGGTTGTCAACCACCGATCCACGCGCCCTCACGCGCCGGCGCGTCTGAAACAGTCGGTCGAAGAAGGTGGCGCGTGTAGCTCACGCACCCTCACCCAGTCGCCGGAGATGTCCAGTCCGGCCGGAAAAGAGATTCCGACTCCTTCTGTGATGGCGGTGAGGCAAACTGGTCACTTTGTTAAAGGTGACCCACAAACGCTCCAACCCTTTACGAATAAAATTTTCAGAAAAGAAAAAACAGGAACTTTGAACCCGGCTCTGATACCATGTTATTTTAGAAGAAGAAATTGATTACTTTTACATTGAATCAATGATACATTTATACAATATTCAGAAACTAACTATGGAAAATAAATATTTGTTAGCCTATAATCTTGAAACTAACATTAGGAAAGTTAATATTTAGCTAATCTTCCTCTGTAAAGGAAAGTTAATCTCTAGCTAATCTCCCTCTGTAACAAAAACATTTGTATCCACATCCCTTTATTAATGAAGACAAGAAAATTTTTCAATATCAAAATCACATTCATTAAACAATCTAGTTATTTTTATCCTTTGCACTCAAATCAATTATTACAATCATTTCACCTCATTCATAGTGATATTTGAGGACTTACTCATTCTAAAAACTTAACTCATACTAGCTAGTTTATTAAATTTATAGATGATATCACACGAGTTTGTTAAGTGTAACTCATGAAAGAAAATTCTCAAGCCAGTTCTATCTTTTACTAATTCAACAAATTTATACTTTGAAAAGTCTATTCAAATTCTCTGCACTGATAATGGTCAGAAATATCCATCTCATGACTTTAAAAAATACCCTTCCATTCATAGTATATTTCATCAAACATCTAGTGAACACCCTTCTCAACAAAATGGTTTAGTTGAAAAAAAAAATAGGCCTCTTCTAGAGGTTGTTAAGTCACTCATGTTTGCCTCCAATATTCCTAACTCATTTTGGGGCAGCGACAAATTAACTGCAACCTACTTCTTAAATCTTCTTTCTTCAAGAGTCTAAAATTTTGCACAGCGATCAGCTTGTTAAAAGAGTTTTTTCTCATGTTTGCCTTCTCACGTCTTTAGTTTTAAAGGTTTTTGAATGTACTACTTATGTCTACAACTATTCTCTCACCGATTCTAAGTTCGACCATAGAGTCTTACACTATTTCTTTGTAGATACTCACTCGAAAAGGGTACAAAAGATATTGTCCTCTTTCTAGACCTTTTTTTTTTCAAATGATGTCTCCCTTCTTGAAAGTGAACTGCTCTATTCCAATGCTTCTCTTCATGGAGAGAAATCAAGTAAAGTTTTTCATGTCGAGATCCTTCCATTTCTCTTTTCATTCCTCTCCCTTTGCATCACAATAATGATCATTTTTCATTTACAACACCTAATCCAGGGGAGAAACCCATGAAAAGATAGACACTCTAAATTCAAAAATAGTCCTTGTTTACTCCAGAAGACCAAAAGCTCTTCTTCCTAGCTAACCATTAAATCCATAGTTTGGTCTTATGGTGGAAACTTTAGAGATGAATGATGAATAGCAAACAACTTTGATATTCCAATTGCTATTTGAAAAGGAATAAGATTTTGCACACAACATCCTATTGCGAGTCATGTCACATACTTAAAATTGTCTGATCAATATAGGGAAAATGCTTCAAAGATAGATAGTGTTGAAAGTCCTAACGATGTTAAGATTACCTTATTCCACAATGGAAGTCTACAATTATGGAAAAACAAAGGCATTAACAACTAATAATAATTGCGAAATTGTGGCCTTATAGAAAAAAAGGTTCTTGGCTACAAATGTGTTTATACTATCAAGTACAGGGCTAATGGAGCTATTAAAAGGTACAAGGCCAAATTATTTGCTCAAGATTTACTCAAACATATGAGATTGATTATGAGGAGACATCTACTCCTATTGCAAAATTTTATTCAATCAATATAATACTCACATTGGTTGTCAATCTTAACTAGCAACTACGTCAAATGACTGTTAAAATTGTTTTTTAATAGAGCACTTGATTAAGAGATTAATACGAAGATTTTACCTTGCTTTAAAAATGAAGTGCAAGGAGGTAAGGTGTGTAAGTTGAAGAAGTCAGGATTAAAACACTCTCCTATGCCTTAGTTTAAAAGGTTTAGTTTGGTTGTGAAGGTTTTTAGGTATAATCAAGGGAAAGTTGATCATACATTATTTATTAAGCATTCCCATAAGGGTAATCTATCTATCTTAATCATTTATGTGGATAATATTATCATATTCGGATATGATGCTTATGAGATTGGGCATCTAAAAAATACTTCAAGAAAGAATTTAAAGTCAAAGATTTGGGAAACCTTTGATACTTTCTTGCTATAGAGGTGGCACAAAACAAACTAGAGATTTATATATCGTAGAAAGTATGCCCTTGTCTAATTGACAGCCTGAAAAATTAAGGTGCATACTAGTTGGTACACCTTTGAACTAAATTAGAAACGCAACAGTACTCACAAGGACCCTTCAGTAGACAAAGGAAGATACCAACGGTTAGTAGGTAAACTCATCAACTTATCACTCACTAGATTGGATGTTGCCTTCATAGTAGGTGTTGAGAGTCAATTTATGCATGCACCATCACAAAGACACTTTGATGTTGTCAATCATATCCTAAGATATCTTAAAGAAACTATAGGAAAAGAGTTTGTTTCAAAAGAATGATCAAAAAGAAATTGAGAGCTATGCAGATGCTGACAAGACAAAGTCTATTGCAAACGGGACGTCTACTACTGGTTACTACACTAAGGTTTGGAGAAACCTTGTCACTTAGAGGAGCCAAAAGCAATCGGTTGCACCCCCTGGTACTATTGATGTTAAGTTTAGAATCTTAGCACAAAGACTTTGTGAGCTATTCTGACTTAAAAAGAAAACAGCAAACTTAAGGATTCCTTAGAAAAATTCTATAAAGCTCTATAGTGATAGTAAACCTATGATCAGCAATGCAGACAATCCAATGCATCATGATCAAACTAAGCATATAGAGATTGATAAGCATTCTATTAAGAAGAAAGTGGAAGAAGAGAATATCAGCTCATCATATGTTTCAACCAAGTTTAAAGAAGATGATCTACCAACCAAGGCTTTGCCTAAACGTGGGTTTGAATGCTTTGAAAACAAGTTAGGAATGATAAACATTTATTGTCCATCTTGAAGAAGAGTGTCTAAAACCAGGAATAAATCCCTAAACTTCAGGAATTTTAATTCAAATTTAAACATTATAAATTCCATTTTTTTCTTTTTTCTAGTTTAGGTTAATTGTTTTCCTAATTTGTTGTAAAATACATATAAATTCACCTATTCACTATTGAATGAAATATAAGCAAGAATTCATCAATCTCCTTCCATTTTTGTTTCATATAATGAGTGCAACAAGTCTGCAGAGTGCTATTAGTTGTGTTACAAACATAAATATGTAAAAATTGTGTAATGGCATAACCTACTTTCTTTCATTCTCTTGTGACCATGAAGATATTTATCAACATTTATCATCCTTAGCAAATAACATACAAAGAAAAATGCACAAACAAACAAAAAACAACTGAGACTCATAAGATCTACAATTCATCAACTACAAAATTTTATTTACAAAAGAAAAATAAAACAGAAAACTAACCAAAGAGCAGTTAGATCTGTTGAAGCATAGTTGAAACCACCATCACTCTTCACAACAATTAGAGGTATGTTAACCCCTTCAACAAAGATCACACGAGCACCCTGACTTTCTTCAACTAATCCTAGCTTAGTCAATGCCTCAATCTCCCTAGGAATATATGGATTATAGAAGCTTTCCCCCTGCCAACAAAAAAAAGAATATGATATATTCAAAATTTTCCCCAATTTTTTGTATTAACTCATCAAGTAAAAATTTGAAGAGATAAATGCAATAAATCAATATGGAAAAAAACCCAGCTTGCATTTCGCACATCACTTCAATTCAAAGTATCCAATTCTTTTTTTGTTCAAGCTTTCGAGTCATAAAAACCATAAGTCAATATCATCATACACATGCACATCATGTATTCAAACAAAATTCTAAAAGCTAAAGGTAAACTTTCATTTCAATAGTAGAGCTGGAGTTGAATGTATTTTAACAAGTTTCTTCAAAACTTTTCTCTATATCAAAACATTAATATATGTGTATTGAGAATCTGTGGCTGCGCAACTTAATGTCATTCTACATTTGCCTCTTCTAAAGGTTACTCAAACATAATGTTACTACAGCCAGACTCATAAACTTGAAAAGGTTGCAGATTAACATATTAATGCAACTAATAGCTTCAAGGCACATAATAATTGCCCTCGTCCTAACATGCGACCAGAGCTTAAAAGAAAGAATCATAGAATATAACTCATGCTACGAGGACTGACGAAATTCAACTCATTTAGCAAAAGTGGTATGTCAAATTAATTAATAAAACAAGTTTCTAGCTACAATTTTCATGCTTAAATAAAAGTATTAGGCAAAAACAAAATAATTCTTCATCCCACATAAAGTTACCATGATGCACAACCACAAAATGTTAAATAAAGCTAAATGTTTACCTTCTCCTCTAGCTGAACTCTAAGTCGTTGATAGACCTTATCAAACTCTCTTCGACTGATCTCACAGATCTGAGCCCAAGCTTGGTGATACTTGGGTTCCCCGCCCTGTAATGATTTTGTTATAATAAGAATACATAGGGAAATTTCCTAAGACCTTTGAAAGTTCTTTCAGTAGCACATAGATCAACCTAACAAGACTCATACTACAAAGGTTAAAAATTCACCTGGAGCCGAACCACAGCCTTTTGTGCTCTCTCCTTAAAAGCAGGATCAGAGTCAAATCGCTGTTTGGATGCCTTATAGAATGCCTAAATAGAATAATATCCAAGTTAGAGTGGAAATAACCAGCATATTAAATTTCGCTTTTTCTTTTTCTTTTTCTTTATTTATTTATTTATTTCTTTGTTTTGGTTTTTCCATTCTATGACAATTGTAATTCTTCTTGTATATACCTCAAAGATTGATACAATATATATATAGTACAACTAGAGAAAATAAAAAGGCAAAAAAATCATATGATTTCCTATTCTATCTATACAATCCTAAGTTTCCTAATCTAACACATTCAAAATATGTGTTTTTAGATTCTTTAGTATTTCTAACTAATTTCATGTATGGTTCAACATTTCTACATGCATAACAGATTACCAATAAATTAAAGGACAAAAACAAACATACACCATGAAAGTTTTGTCAACAGTTTTTTATAATTATTATCTTGAGCAGATTTTCTTAATTAGAAATAACATTTTATAGCTTCCTCATTAACATAGGAATATTATTTAACTGAAAATTCATAGAGCCTCTATCTTCAGTTGAACGCATAAAGCAGAGTCTCCAATGTACTGAATGATATTTTCTTCTTCTTTTTTTTTTTTTTAACAGGAACTTTATGGCATGAAGTTGCACCAATTTAAAATTAAAAAAAAAAAGGTATAGGATTGCAATCCAAACTGCTATATTGGGTTAGTCTCTATAAATATTAAAATTTAGTATTCCATGATTAATAATATGTTTCACTCACCTGTAAATCTCCGATGGCTGTTTCATTAACATCTTCAAAATTTGGAAACTTCTCAAAAAGATATTCAATCAACATACCAAACTGCAAAATATGTTTAAAATCTGTAAGTTGGATGGAATGATGAAGGGGAATGAAGGTTGGAGTATCAACAGAATGAAGAATATAATGAAAAGATAAGCAATCCTATCAAGGAGATGAACTTCATAATCATAATAATAGAAAAAAAATCATAAATCATTAAATTGTCACCCTCAAATATTCAATGTCAATAAATTGGAATCTCATCTTTGTAAATTATTCAATATTCTACACCAGTATAACATATGTGTGTGTGTGTATAAATGTTGTACAACAAAGAAACTTTCAAGAAAAACTTCTGTCATTATTTCTTCAGGAAATAATGAAGATCTTAGGAATAAAATTGAAAAGCTATGCATATATAATGATGCTATATTGAGCAGTATAGAATTTAGGTTGATGACTTAAGCCCTAAAAAGACATGAGAAGCATCCACACAAAGACTACAGATTTTCATAAACCAAATTTACCTGTGTACCCCAGTCGCCAACATGATTCCGCCTAAGAACTTCAACATTGGAAAATTCAAGCATTCGGGCTAATGAATCACCAATAATAGTAGATCTCAAGTGGCCAACATGCATTTCTTTTGCAATATTGGGTGAGGAAAAGTCTACCACAGCCTTTTTCACACGAAGCCTTGGTGCCCATGTTTCAATACCATCAATTAGCATCTTCTGAATGCTCTGCAATAGCAAACAACAGATAAGAAATCTTACAAAACTATTGCAACTACAATAAAGCAGGTGACATAAGATAAAACATAATTACAGATTTGAATTTAAATAGATAATACGCAGACACCTTAGCTATCCAATTCTTTGCTAACACAACATTCACAAATCCAGGTCCTGCTACAGAGCACGATTCTATCATTTCAGATGGAGGAAGGTTTTTCATGATGGCCTAACCAAGAAAAAAAAAATTGTGAACAATTAATTGATGCAATCAAGTAAGTCCAATAGCAACATCATCCACATCAAAGTAGAAGGTAGAACCATCCAGAATGACAATATAAATACCTGTCCAACTGATGGGGGACCCCTAAATTCAGTACCCTTTCCTTTAATCTTGGACCATAAACCCATGGCATTATTACTGCAGCAGATAAATTTTAATTAAATCCATACGGAAGGCACATAAACCTTGAATTCAAAAACTGAAACACAGTCTAGTTTATATATCACTTCTAAAAAAAATGCATAACTATCTTTCATACATATTTTTCAGGCTACCAGCATAGTATCATACCATTGGTAATCACCAAATTTCGCTGTGCAAGGAGCAACTAATGGCTCCACATCCAGTTCATTAGGTACAGTTAATTTAAGTGATTGGTCAAACAGTTTTGCTAATTGCCGCTTTACATTGCCCACATTTTCTTCTTCCTGTATCACAAAAAAAATGACCAGATTCCAGTTTCTCAGTTGCACCAGACATGAATCTCCAAGGTACACATGATACCAAAGTAAGTCAGCTTACCTTAGCCATGCTTGTTATTGTTCTAGTCTTTGTTGCCAACGCAAGCCTCCTAGATGTTGCCCTCAACAGGTCTATCTAGTTTCGCAATTAACACATAAATTTCTCTGAATAATAAAATAATTTACATGGATAAAAAACAAATATATAGAACAGAAGACCCGCTCGAACAACCAATGAATCAATTCAGGCTTATCTTCGAATTTTTCAAGTTTCTTTCTGAAGAAGTAAAACAGCAAATTCATTGGAATTTCGATTGATTTTCATATTTAAACAAAAACGAATATCCAGCAAATAACCAAAAAACTAATATCGCGGCGAAGCTTTTTATTAACGCATGCAGAAGGATATATTTATTACAGTAGATAAAACTACAAGCCTACTTAAAAATGCACCTAGTCCTAGACAAGTACAGAGCAGAAAATACTGATTAAAAAAGGAACAGACACTCAACATGAAACGAATTTCACACAATGTGAAAACAAGACAGACAGGCAAAAATAAAGTTTGAGTTGTAAATTATCTTGAAGTGCGAGGGAGGGAGGAATAAAGGACTTGAAGACATACCAGAGACAGAGAGTGAAGAAGAAGCGTGAAAACAAGAGAGTCGATTTAAGGAGATAAATGGGGAAGAAGAAACCGGCGCCAGTAGAAGGGTTAAAGACCCTATCATGACTTGCCTTTATTAGTTTAAAGTTTACACATGGGGTGGGAGAGAGACTATCAAGCGCTCGCTCACCCACCCTAACGTAACGTCTCCATTCAATGACACCATCTGCTTTCACCACTTCATTCTCAGCTGTTATTAATAGCGTGATTT
This sequence comes from Anacardium occidentale, assembly GCA_026122585.1. NCBI lineage: Eukaryota > Viridiplantae > Streptophyta > Magnoliopsida > Sapindales > Anacardiaceae > Anacardium > Anacardium occidentale. The sequence continues at coordinate 202,165 of JAJEJH010000026.1, forward strand.
TTTTCTAGATGTAAATATGAAATTTTTTTTAATGTTTTATACCCAGAGATATGTTTCGATCTTAAAAATAGAATTGAACTTAAATTAAATTAGTTTAAAATTAAATTCAAATTTATTTTAAATAAACCTAAAATAAGTTTAATTAAAGCTGATTTGAATTTGATATTCAGAAGTTTCCTAACTTAAGCTCTTATAATGAGTTTGACTTATAATAAAAAAAAAATTAATTAAAATGATATAATTTTAATTAATATATATCATTTAAGATTTTTGATAGACTGAGTTCACACCCCGAGTAGCCGAGTTGATCTCCAACCTTATTGACAAACGGATTTTTCAAAATTTTTTGTTAAAAGTCAAATTTATATTTTGTTAGAAAAATTTACCTCTAATATTATTAAAACTTAATAAAATAAATTTCACGATTAAGTCTATAGTTAGAGATAATTTTTTAATATAAATAATTTTAAGATTGATGTGAAATTTTTTAAGGTTAAGATCGACAATTACATTCCACAAAATCTTAAACTAATTTTTTTTTTGCATTTATATCTATAAAAACCACAAAATTGAACTCTGAGACTATCCTCGTTAAAATTGGATTCAAATTGTATATATTTGAATTCGTTTTTAAATTTAGTTTGAACAAATTAAAGACAAACTGTTCAAATCCGAACACAAACATGAACTCAAATTATAGTTTTAAAAATCAACAAATACAAACTCAAATACAAATTATATAAACCAAACAAAAACACAAATCATAACTTAAATAAAAAAAATTTGAATTATATTTTATTAACTATAATTTTTAATAAAATATATATATATATAAACTATACGAATCGAATACGAATACGAACCAAACACAATACAAACTATACGAATCGAATACGAATCCAAACTTTATTATAAAAAATTCAATAAATATGAATCTAAATACAAAATGAATCATAACGAATAAATATAAATACGAACATATATATGTTCATGTTTGATTTAATTCGAATTCAACCCTAATATTTGTTCAAGATGTCAAGAGTATCTCTTCCCAGGAGGAAGGACATCAAATTTTTTGTCATTGAAAAGGCTAAGAAAACAAGGGTTGTTTGCTTTATCATTCAAGGTTGTTGATAGTGATGATCATAATTCGATTTGTTGATTTAAAATAAATGTTTTTAACTAAACTTGTAAAGTCAGTTTTTAAATACTTCAACTCTAAACCAAACTAATTACTATAAAAAAATATCTAAATCGAAGCTATTTAGATTCGGTTTAAATAATTGGTTTGACAAATATAAAAATTAAAAAAAAATCATAGAATTTCAACAAACATTAAATAATATAACATAACAAAAATAAAATTATAATAATAAAATGTCAAATGAGAATTAAAACATAAAAAAAAAAATAAAGAATCAATAAAAAGAAAAAAATTTAAAAATCAATAAAAGTATAAAAATTTGTATTCTTAGAAAACCAATAATAAACTATATAGTTAAAAAAAAAGACATAATTTTATTTATCCATTTGGTTTGGTTTTATTAGATTTTATTTTATAAAACCAAAACTAAATCAAATATTTGATTTATAAAAATTCTAAAACCGTAACCATTTACGAAAAAACTCAAACCATATTTATTGGTTTGAATTGAAATAGATTGATTTGATTCGAACGTTTTAGTTAATTTTTGTATAATCTTTGTAGTTGATAAGTGCTTGAAAATACACCTAGGTTTAGTGTTTTGCATGAATAATTATTAGAAATTAGGTTTAATTTGAATGATTGAGGTTTGTTTTGTTTTAAATATGTTTTTCGGAATTATATATGGGTATATTTTATATGTTTTCGGTTGCAAAGTGTTTGAAAATGACATTTTGATGAAGAACGAAACCCAGGAAAATATTTATGATGAGTAAAAGTATATAGATCATCAAAGAAAATATGGACGTCCAAAAAAAAAAATTGTCGCAGTGAAAGAAAAACGAAGTTGTGGCACAAAAATTCAAGGAGATCGCGCAGGATTCTTCCAAAAACAGTCATTCATAGCCCAATGAATTCCAAAAACAGCCAGTCATTCGGATTTTTACATCTCTTGATTGTTTGAAATCCTTTTTGACTCCCACTGCTCTCCCCTTATTTTGCTCCAAAAAGGTGTTATAAAATTGACTTTGCTGAGAAACCTTCAGATCCTAGTGAATTTGAAGGTTTTAAGGAACTTGGAGATGCTAAGGAATCTGGATATACCTGGGGACACAACAGAACTTGAAGATGGCAAGGAAGGTCGAAAAAATGAGCAATGCTTATCAAAATGCATGATGTATCTTGTAGTCTTTGCCCGTTTATCACGGTGTCAAAAGGCATGCGTGAGATACGATACAAGGATTCTTGTGCCCATGTTGGTTCTTATTTTTGGGTAGGCACCCGGACCCGCTTATTATTAGAAGGCATATAAGACATTTAACATGCATGTTATCTTATAATAATCAATCAATTTTATAAATTTCAGATTTGAAAGCGTACCTCCTGTCATAGTTAATTTTTACAATTCGGAGACTAGTTATTACAATTACTCGTCAAAAAGGTCGTCTTCGTCAATGTCAAAATCCAATGTTTTCAAAATGTACACTGAAATCTTTAGATGAGATGAGTTACAAATTCAATAAATTTTAAAAATTAGTTTTTTGTGTTTCTAAAAAATGTTTATGTGCTTCCATCAAACACATATTTGTGGTCTTTTATACTAATTGTCAAAAAGACAATTATGTCATTATAAAGTGTTAGACCATTTCACTCTTATGAGAATTATTAAAATCAATCTTAATTTAAAAAAATAATTATAAGAGAAAGTTCTCAAGCTACTAAAAGAATTTATTGGTAAAAAACTTATTTTGAGCATTTTTTTGAGCTAAATGCCAATTGATTTAGTGATATACGAGCTCATTTTCTGCTATTGTGTCATATCAAGATAGGAAACGTTATAAATAAAATATGATTTTGGATCGACAAGGTGGATGACAAATTTATAGATACGAGCTCACCTTGATAACTAATTTTAGATTTAATCATTGTATTGACTTCTCCAAAGACAATCTCTCTTGTGATGCAAGTGCTATGACGTTGCCTTCATTATATTGGTCATACATGGTATTGCTTGGGAAAACTTAGGCAAGATTAAATTCGATTGAAATTAACTCGAGTTCATTTTCTAGCTTAGTTTGAATGAATTTGAATTAAGTAGCCATAACTTGAGCTTAGCAAGCTCAAGCTTGAGGTCAAGTCAAGAAAGTCAAGCCTGAGTTGAAGTCAATAATTTTTTTAATTTTAATTTTTTAAAATTAAGTTTTTAAATAAAAGAAAATATGTTAGAGAATTAACTCGTGATTACAAAGAAAATAGTCTAAATAATTTGAGAAGTCAATTAAGTACTTGATTATACTATATTTGGGTGAGAGTTTTTTTTGTTATATTTATGTGTAGGCCAAAATACTTTTTTCTCACCCAATGTTTTAAAAAATCAATTTCTTATCCCTTCGTTAATGTTTTTGTTACTTTTTTTATAAAATTATTAAAAATACAAAAATATCTTCAAATTAAATAATATTTTATTTTTAAAATTTTATTAAATTTTTTTACTTTAATTTATATTAATTAAATTAAAAAAATATCCAAGAAGCTTTACTCGTATTAATTGATTAACCCTAGCTAATTAAATAAGATAAACAAGGGTTCATATCAATATATTTTAAAGATAAATAATTATATATTTTTAGGTTAAATTATAATTTTTTAAAAATTTTAGAGGTTTTTAAAATTTGAAATAAAGTTTACATGCTTTTTAAAATTTAAAAAAATTTAGAGTGTCCTTTAAATTTAAAAAAGTTTAGGACGTTTTTAAATTTGAAAATTTTGGAGGTATTTTTTGAATTTTTTTTTAATTTTTAAGATACCTCTTATTAGTTTTAAAAATAACATTTATATTCAAAAACACAAATTAGAAGATATATATATTTTATTATAAATTATGAAAAGGGAGTATACTATATATTTTTCAAATATATGAGTATATTAATTTTTAAAATAAGATAATAAAGGGAATAATAAAATTATTTTATTTATTTTTTAAGTTAAAAAATAAATATTTATATTTTAAATATAATTTTATTTACATAATATTTTACGAATAAAAATAATAATTTTATATCCAGAGTAAAAAATATATTTTTAAATTTTTTTATGGATTTTTTTAAAATTTAAAAACAATTAATATATTTGTCAAAATTTTTAAAAATAAAAAATTTAGAATATAATATTATATTCTTAATTATGAAAATTATAAAATATTATTAAAATATACAAGGTATTTGATTATTTTAAAAATAAAAACAAAACTAATATATTAATGTTTATAAAATTTTAAAATTAATATTTATACGTAAAATATTTTTTATTATAATATTTAAATAAAAAACATCAGCACCCTTCTTTTCCCTATACAGACCCTGTAAAAATATTCATTTTAATTAAATTCCGTAAATAACCACAAGAAATTGAATATTCACCTATGTATTAAGAACCGGCTTTGTCAAAAGAAAGCCTCTTTACAAATTCAAGCACAATAACGATGTAATCGACGGAAAAAGAAAACACAATGGGCAACAAGATTGCGCGAACGACGCAAGTATCGGCGTCGGAGTATTACCTGCACGACCTGCCGTCGTCATACAATTTGGTTCTGAAAGAGGTACTGGGACGCGGCCGATTCTTTAAGTCGATTCAGTGCAAACACGATGAAGGGTTGGTCCTGGTGAAGGTGTATTTCAAGCGTGGTGACTACATCGATCTGAGAGAGTACGAACGCCGACTGGCTCACATCAAGGAAACTTTCCGTGTTATTGACCACCTTCATGTGTGGCCCTTCCAGGTCCAATTCTTTGGCATCTCTTGTTTTTTTTTTTTTTTTTTTTTAAATAAAACACTCTGTTTGATTATATTTTATTTTTCTGCCAACATAATCTAGGAAAAAAGAACACGAGAATTAGAGTTTAACTTTGTTTGGTTTTGGGTAATTTTTCTCGCAAATTCTGATGAGTAATAGTACTAGATTTAAACTAGTGCTTTGTAAATTTATGTTTGGTTTGTGTAAAAACTCAGAAAGAGGCATGTCAAGTATTTTGGATCTTAGAGTTGCGACTGTAGTAGTGAAAGACTTTAGTTTTATCGACGTCAAATACCTTGGTGCAACTGGCGTCAAACTAAGATAGTAGAATTGCACGGGTACCTGATGAATAATTAAAGAATTAGGATAGTGTTTTCTTTTATTTCTTTATTTATTTTATAAATTGCTGGATGTTCATGCTATTGTCTGTTCTAGGAAAAATTAAATAGAGTATATTTGTTTAAATTTCTTATTTTTAGTCTGCTCGTGCAGTTTTGGCAAGAAACAGATAAAGCTGCTTACTTATTGAGACAGTATTTTTTTAATAATCTTCATGATCGATTAAGCACTAGACCTTTTCTCAGTCATGTGGAGAAGAAATGGTTGGCTTTTCAGGTACTTATCACCCATTCTTTCTGTATCTCTGACTTCCTTTGTTAATTATGACTATTAGTAGCACAATTCCACTGAAAATTCTACATTTTTGTCATTATGCAGTTACTTCTTGCAGTAAAACAGTGCCATGAGAAGGGGATTTGTCATGGTGAGTTTGATTGAGGAAATTTATATAATGTTATTGTGATGGTTGATTGGTGATGAACTTTACTTTTCTAGGTGATATAAAGTGTGAGAATGTGCTGGTCACTTCCTGGAATTGGCTTTATCTTGCTGACTTTGCGTCATTTAAACCCACTTACATTCCTTATGACGACCCTTCAGATTTCTCTTTCTTTTTTGATACTGGAGGAAGAAGGCTCTGTTATCTTGCACCTGAGGTTGGTTTTTATTGTTCATTCTTTTTGTTGATATGTTACTATGTTAAATATACTATCAATGGTATGTCCAATTTATGTGGATGCTTCTTATGAGCCGTCAATGAGTTGATGATATGTGATTTGATCTTAGCATCTATATATGAAGCTTCTTTTCTGCTTTTCTTTTGCTCATGTATATCAAGGTTTTGGTTTTTAATGTACAAGTTGTTCATCAATCGTTTTAGAACTGGACTTATGAGGTTTTAGAATTATGACTGGTATATATAATCTTCAATTGATCTAACACAAATTGTAATCCTTGCTGCAAGTTAAACATCGAAAGTTCATTCTGAAATGAAAATAGCAAGGTGCTCTTGCAGTTCTATTCATTAATATTTCAAAATATACAGGCTCTGCCTGTTCTTAAGGTTAGATTTACAACTTTGGTTTCAAATTATGGAAAATCATGTTGTACACATTTTGCAGCACCTTTGGTATATTAATATCTACAAGGATGCTTTTTGTTTTCTTTACGTTTCTGTTGCATCCCAATGAAGCAATCTGTGTGGTTGAAAAATATAGCTGGCACTTTTCATACGTATAATTGTTAATTTGTGTGAACAAAGACTTGATGATCAATTATATGTCTTTTCCGAACTGGTATTTTCATAGTGGGAGTGTAGGTGTTAGTTTGTGTGGATAAATAGTTTAGTGGAAAATTACTTTCTTGATCAGTTTGTTTTCTGCCTCATTTTTTTATTGTTTATAACTGTTAACCTTTTTTTTTCCATGTGATTCCATGGAAATTGTCCACCATTTTTGAGTTGATAGCATGGTATATATGCTTCTATCTATAGTTCTTTATGTATTCCATTTCTTTTTTTTATATCCTTTCCTGTCATCCTAAGATCTTAGGTCAAGTGTTAATATGATATTAGAGTAAAGTTGAATGGATGGTCTTTGATTTGAACCTCCCAACAATATCAAATCAATTATAATTGGTTAGGTTTATGTTTATGATTGTATTACTGCACCCTGATTATGGTTGTGATCATTTTGTTTTTCAGTTGGAGGCATGTCAAAATTAAACTATTGTTGGACCATTACCTATTGTCTTAAAATTTTATATCATCCAATGATTTATTTTATTGTGATTGTGCATTGCCTTTTAGTTTTTAAATTACAATCTAGGTGACATTTTCTTGAAGACAGAGTTGTGTTTGGTGTAGTTGTAGTCTTCTGATTGGATTTTTCAAATCTTTTATAGTTGAGATCAAGTGCTGCGAAATTAGTTAGTTGTTTCTTATGTAAGAAAGTGGTGCATATTAATCAGTCTTGGATTTAAAGATCTTACTATGTTAAGTATGGACTTTTGTTTATCTTTTGCAGCTAAATCTTTCAACAAACCTTCTTATCTTGTAATATAATGGTTATGTATAATTTATATTGGCAGTGAAGTTATATGCTTCCTTGATTTTTCAGAGATTTTATGAGCATGGAGGTGAGATGCAAGTCACACAAGATGCTCCTTTGAAGTCATCTATGGATATCTTTTCTGTAGGGTGAGTGTTAACAATATTAGTATCTCTATCTCAGTGCTATATATCGTATTTAAATTAAGATGTGAGTAGATATTTGATACCCAGAATTTAGAAGTGTATTATGCAAGCTTTTCTTTTTCTTTCTCTTTAGCCGTTTCCTTATTCATTTTTCTTAAATTTCCACTGAATTAAATTTAAATTAAGATGTGGGAAGATATTTGATATCCAGAATGTAGAAGTGTATTATGCAAGCTTTTCTTCTTCTTCCTCTTTAGCAATTTCCTTATTCATTTTTCTTAAATTTCCACTGACTTAAGTTTGTAGGCCATTGTTTAATCAGCTTTAAGGTGTGGCACATTAACTAGATGTTTCTATATTCCACAATCATTTTGTAGGAGAAACTTAGAGCAATCTTAATTGAGGGTCTTACAGATATCTGTTCCAGAGGATAATCTTGTGCATTTATGTTTGTTATATATCTAAAAAGTATTAAAACAAGAGTGAGAGAAGAAGGGTTATTTACAGGTTATATCTAAAGACAGAAAAGTTAATTTCTTTAATACTGGCTTGAATAATAACCTCACCAATTGGTTGTTTACTTGTGAAGAGTACTACATATTCTTGCTTCTTGAAAACAGTTTGTACTTTCTAATGGTTTTTTTGACATATTTTTGTTGCATTAATGAAAGAAGTGTTTTCTTATCTAATTTTTATAATATAATATGGAAACTTGTATTACTTAATACTTTTAGCAAATTCAATTACATTATATTTTTTGAAAAGTAATACTTTGATTGCATTGTGTTGTTTTGTGAACTAATGATCTGTACTTGTATTGCAACTATTTAAGTTGTGTGATTGCGGAGCTTTTCCTTGAGGGCCAGCCTCTGTTTGAACTATCTCAGCTGCTTGCTTATCGCAGAGGGCAATATGATCCTAGCCAACACCTTGAAAAGGTATGCATTTTCTATTCTTTGCCTTGCTTCCTGAAAGACAAGCATCGAACGTGTCATGATATCATTCGCGTAGATGCTAGGTTGTTGTTCTTTTTCAACAAGAGAAGAACTATAGCAAACAACTCAGTCAATTCATTATATCAAGCTCTTATAAGAGATGAAAAAGAAATTTTATTATGTGTCCTTAATATAAAGCATAGACACACTTAACCTAATTTGAAAAGTAATTCCACTAGGAATAGGACAACTACTAAAAATAAATAAATTCCACTAGGAATAGGGTAAGTACTTTTAGAAAAATTAATTTAGACCTAATCAAAATAGAAAACTAATCTAACTAGGACTGGAATTCTATGAGATATGCACACAAAACAAAACTAGTCATCCTAACAAAAAAAGAATTTATTATTTTTCTTCTTTATAATTTTCCTCTAAGGATGTCATCATATGTCTTTATTAGCCATTTGGATTTGGGTGTGCACTTTTCTCGCCTTGGTTCCTCTCCATGCTCAAGCTGCTGTCTTGGTCCTCCATCACCTCATCTACTCTATTCTCTTAACTCATTTATTTATTTTAATAAATTTGTTTGTACTCTCTAGTCTTGTTTAATCAATATTATACTCAAGAAAATCCTATCTTACATGAACTGCACACCTCTATTTGGTCTTTCAATTTTGTTAAATTATAAGTGAGAATATATTAATCACATGCTACCGTTTTTCCTTTTTTTGTTCATCCATCAACTTGTGGTCTGCACATGACTTATCTAAGTGATTACTATATTGAATATTAGTGAAAGTTTTTTGAATTGTTTTCATGTTTATTGCCATTTATGCTCTGTAATCTTTTTGTTAATTTATATGCCCTGTGCTTGCAGATCCCAGATTCTGGAATCCGCAAGATGATACTTCATATGATTCAATTGGAACCGGAATTGCGATTTTCAGCTGAAAGCTACCTCCAGAATTATGCAGCTGTTGTGTTTCCAACCTATTTCTCACCATTTTTGCATAATTTCTACTGCTGCTGGAATGCTCGTCATTCTGATACTAGGGTAAACAGATCTCTAAAGTTGTGCTTTGAGCTTTGTATTTCCCTCGACTTATCCATTCCTTTTGCAGGTTGAGATGTGCCAGAGTGTTTTCCCTGAGATACTTAGGCAGATGGTTAGCAGTAAATCAAGTGATGAGACCGTTAGTGGACTTGGAACAGCATCAAGTGCCTTGAGTGTTAAAGATTTACAAGAGTCAGTTGTAAAACAGAAGCTGAACTTAAAAAATGACTTTTTGGGGAATACAGAAAAGATGGAGAAAGGAATAGTCCAGAACAGGTTCAGAGTTGGTGATATTAGTACCCTTCTTGGGAATGGAAAACAAAGCAATCACTATTCTAGTGCAAAACCTATGCTGAAGGATGTGCAGAATTGTCAAGATCCCAGAAATGGTGGTATGCATTCTGCTGGTGGGCATCTTCAAACCACTTCTGATGCATTTAGGAGAAAAAGTTATCCTTTCCTGAAAAGGATTACAATTAATGATTTAAATATATTGATGTCGGAGTATGACAGTCAATTGGACACCTTTGGCAGGCCCTTTTTACCATTGCCTGAAGATAGTGTGAAATGTGAAGGAATGGTCCTTATTGCATCTCTGCTCTGTTCCTGCATACGTAATGTCAAGCTTCCTCACATGAGAAGGAGGGCTGTACTCTTACTGAAGTCTTCTTCATTATATATTGATGATGAAGATCGCTTGCAGCGTGTTCTTCCTTATGTTATTGCAATGCTTTCTGATCCAGCTGCAATTGTTCGGAGTGCTGCACTGGAAACTTTGTGTGATATTTTGCCTTTGGTCCGGGATTTTCCTCCTAGCGATGCTAAAATTTTTCCAGAGTATATTCTTCCAATGCTTTCTATGCTTCCTGATGATTCAGAGGAAAGTGTGAGAATATGTTATGCTAGCAACATAGCTAAGCTGGCACTCACTGCCTATGGGTTCCTGGTTCACTCAATAAGCTTGAGTGAAGCAGGTGTTCTTGACAAGTTGACTTCACCACATAAATCACTGGCATCATCTAATGAGATATCTGGACGACTGCAGAGATTAAATGTTGATTCTCAACTTGTGCAGCTAAGAAAGTCCATAGCTGAGGTTGTTCAAGAACTTGTAATGGGTCCTAAGCAAACTCCAAATATCCGGAGAGCGCTCCTTCAGGATATTGGCAACCTTTGTTGCTTCTTTGGCCAGAGACAGAGTAATGACTTTCTCTTACCCATCCTTCCTGCTTTTCTTAATGATCGAGATGAGCAGTTAAGGTCTGTATTTTATGGCCAGATTGTGTATGTCTGCTTCTTTGTGGGTGAAAGAAGTGTGGAGGAATATCTGTTACCTTACATTGAGCAGGCATTAAGTGATGCAACAGAGGCAGTCATTGTTAATGCATTGGATTGCTTGGCAATTCTTTGCAAAGGTGGTTTTCTTCGGAAGAGGATACTTCTTGAGATGATTGAGCATGCATTTCCGTTGTTATGTTTTCCTAGTGAATGGGTGAGAAGGTCTACTGTAACTTTCATTGCTGCAAGTAGTGAGAGCTTGGGTGCAGTTGATTCATATGTTTTCCTTGCCCCAATTATATGCCCTTTCCTCCGCAGACAACCAGCATCTTTAGCTTCTGTGAAATCACTTCTCTCATGCTTAAAACCTCCAGTGTCTAGGGAGGTTTTCTACCAAGTTTTAGAAAATGCTCGGAGTTCTGACATGTTGGAGAGGCAGAGAAAAATATGGTACAATTCATCTGTGCTAACTAAACAACAGGAATCTGTGGATTTACTCAAGAGAGGCTCAATGGACTTAAATTCAGTGAAGTACTGGCCTGACAAGCAACAAAGTGTTGAGGGTAAAAAACTGGCGGTCAATGCTTCTAAACAGTCTGAGTTGACTAAAACTGATGATGATGATGATGAGGCTAAGCTGAGAAGTATGGGGAGCTTTGTGTATCATGCTTCTAGCATGGTTGATATTCAGGATCCTCTATGCTCAGAGAAATTTCAATTCCCAGGCTTTATGTCTCAACAGGTCATTGGTGCAAATAGCCCTTTTTGTGATAAATCATCAGAAGGAATACCTCTGTACTCCTTTACTATGGATAAGCAGGCAGTTTTCCATGCAGCTTCTGATTCTTCATTGCATGTTAACTCTCTAGGAATCAGTTCATCATCCTTGCCATGGATGGATCCTCTAAATAAATCGATTAGCTTGACAAGTTCAGTTCCTGTGCCTAAGCTTGTTTCAGGCTCATTCAGCATTAGTAATGGTTCTAAACAGTTCTATAGAGTAGTACATGAACCAGAAGGCTGGGAAAATGATCAAACAGCATATGTGAATGGTAAATTTCAAGAGATGGGGATATCTAACACAACTAAAGGGAGTTCTGTATCTGGGGAGGATGCTCCTGCTGATCTTATGGGCATGCCATCTTTTGCACAAACATCATCGATTTCAGATTCTGGTTGGAAACCCCGTGGAGTACTAGTTGCACACCTCCAAGAGCATCGCTCTGCTGTCAATGACATTGCAATTTCAAATGATCATAACTTTTTTGTGAGTGCATCTGATGATTCCACTGTCAAGGTGTGGGATTCAAGGAAGTTGGAAAGGGACATTTCATTTAGATCAAGGCTAACTTATCACTTAGAGGGAAGCCGAGCTTTGTGCTCAATAATGCTTCGGAATTCGGCTCAAGTTGTTGTTGGAGCATGTGATGGGATGATACACATGTTTTCTGTGGATCACATCTCCAGGGGTCTTGGTAATGTCGTTGAGAAGTATTCAGGTATTGCTGATATAAAAAAGAAGGATACTAAGGAAGGTGCCATAGTTACCCTCGTAAACTACAGTGCTGATAATTGTGCCAGTCAGATGTTTATGTACAGTACCCAAAGTTTTGGAATACATCTGTGGGATGCAAGATTAAATTCACAGGCTTGGACATTAAAAGCAACTCCTGAGGACGGCTACATATCTTCTCTGGTGACAGGTCCTTGTGGAAATTGGTTTGTGTCAGGATCTTCTAGGGGTGTGCTCACTCTCTGGGATTTGAGGTTCCTTATACCTGTGACCTCATGGCAGTATTCTGTTGTATGTCCTATAGAGAAAATGTGCCTTTTTGTTCCTCCTCCAAATACCTCTCTATCTAACAGTGCTAGACCTCTTATATATGCTGCTGCGGGTTGTAATGAAGTTTCACTATGGAATGCAGAGAACGGTAGCTGCCACCAGGTGCATTTCAATTTGCTTTTTGTTGTAAAATGTAGATAAGATACACTAAATAGTTTAGGAGTCCCAAAGATATTGTTTACATCATAAATTAATTGGTATAGTTTAAACACAACCCATAAAAATGGGAGAATAGCCTTTTCTTCAAGGAGGGAATTTAAACAGTGAACGTTGATTGTCAACAGAAAATTCAAATGCTGCAGGCATCGTCTCTTAAAACAGGAATCTCGTGGCCCCTGAGGGTTTCTGAGTCTTTTGAAATTTATTCAAAATATTTTGCAGATGACAATATAAGATTTTTAGCGTACAAAAATATTTTAGCTTAGTACTTTTACTTGGCTTAGATCCCCATCTTCTGTATATTTTGAAGAGCTTACCAATAATTAAAATGGGTAAGGTGTTTGAAGAAACTGAAGTTAAACTGCATAACAGGTGTTATCACCCTTAATAAATTTTTTGGAGAAGCTCTAATATAGTGGTACTGTGCAATGGAAGAGATGTTTGATTGAGTGTCACATTGCCTCTCACTTAGAGTGAGAATGGTGGCGGTTACAAATTCATGTTGTAACTGCAAATGGCTGGAAGGACCAGTTTGGTGTACCTATATTTTCATTATCTTATTACAATCAGCCAACATGGTTGAGTTGATTTTTTATGTTGAAACTTTTCCTTTTAGGTCTTGAGGGTGGCCAATTATGATGGTGAGGCTGAAACTTCTGATTTGCCCTGGGCCTTTGCAAGGCCATCCAGCAATTCAAATCCTAAACCAGATCTTCGACGGAATGTCAATCCCAAGTATAGAGTTGATGAGCTGAATGAACCTCCCCCTCGTCTACCTGGTGTTCGATCATTACTTCCTTTGCCTGGAGGTGACTTGTTAACTGGGGGTACAGACTTCAAGATTCGTCGATGGGACCACTGCAGGTGCTAGTTTGAATTATAATTTCCTTTTCTTGGTCATATTAATGTAGTTATGTGGTTTAATTGACATTTGTGCCTTATGTTGCAGCCCTGACAGAAGTTATTGTATGTGTGGACCAAATTCGAAGGGCGTTGGAAATTCTGATTTCTATGAAATAAGATCGAGCTCTGGGGTGCAAGTTGTACAGGTATTTCAGTTGAATAATTTCTGCTTTTGCCTTTTAGCTTTCTAACTTTTGTTGCAGTAGTATAGTGTATCCGCTCTTTAAAAGATACAGTAGTGTGGATCTACAGTCTTTGCATTGGAATATCATAATGTTGAAAGACTGGGTTTATCTTTGTCTAGAAATTAAAGTCAGATATATGGTAGAATTGACTATCCATTTGTCAATTGGAAAGAAAACTAAGCTTGCATAATAATTAGTTCAATTTCTTTGAATAGCAAAGAGTCACGATATACCCGTTTCAAAATTATGCTTCCCTTTTAACTATATCATGTGTCCTCTACACAAATTTCCTCAATCTCTGTATTTTTTACTCAGCTGGATGAGCACAATATAATGGAAACTGGGGTGTCCTGGAATCTCATTGGAGAATATGGGATTTCAAACTAGTGTTGCCTCTTAAATTAGATCTGATTCCTCTGACAGATTCTTTGAAGTCTTTTTGTTTTATCTAAATTGTTGAAATGGCTATAGGAGATTTTTTACTGCTTCTTTTCCATACATTGATAATCTGATGGCTGAAAAGTTGACAACCATTAACAATCAAGTTCCTGCAAGCGAGAAATCCTTTCATACTCCGATGGTTGAAAGGTTTAAGCAGACAACCATTAAAAATGAAGATAATGCCAAGGTTTAAATAGACAGCCATTAAACCATCAAGTTAATGCAAATGTTTAAACATACAACCATTAGCAGTCACTAGAATTTGTAATATTAACATTTTATCACTTGCAAACAGGAGAGAAGGAGGCAACCACCAACAACCAAGCTGACAGCAAAAGCAGTTCTTGTGGCTGCTGCCACTGACTCTGCAGGTTGTCACCGTGACTCCATTCTTTCTTTGGCTTCTGTCAAGTTGAACCAGAGACTTCTCATATCAAGTAGTAGAGATGGGGCTATCAAGGTTTGGAAGTAAATGTTCTAAGCATACAATTGCCTCATTGTACATGTTTGAAAGTGTATATAATGTATCAAGATTAAAAGGTAAATAATTTTTTTTTCCATATTCAGAACCGTAACCACTTATAGTTTTCCTTTTAATTGTTTCCCAGCTTGATTTGTACAGCATGCAGGCACATGGGAACAGATGGGAATTTATATTGTCAAATGCCATCTTTTATTTTAATAATATAATTTTAGAATTAAATATTCGTATAAAAAAATGTTTTGATATTTGAAATTTAGTAGCATAAATGATTCCTCATGAGCCCTGGCGCATAATTTTTCATGCATGTGGAATTTCAGAACTATCAGGGCTGCTTTCTTTTTGCCTCTAATTCTTAGCAAGGATGGTATTGGGAGGCAGTGTGTTTAGCTTTTTATCTATATGCTTTGGGATCATATAAACCTTATAACACATCAGCTGAGTCTGATATAAAGACTTCGTGACTTATTGAGCTTATTTCTATAATGCAGCTTATATGTATTGGTTAGGTTCAAGGGACCCATTTTTTACACAAGTGCTGACTAGTGGTGGATTTGAGCCCAGTTTAAAATTGGCTCGTTTGAAGTACATCGAGTTCGAATTTAGTTTAATTTGATTTATTAGATGCGTCAAATATTCAAAACGATATTATTTTGATATATATTGATTAAAATGATGTTTTTGTCAACGTGAATAAAAAATCTTTAACTCACAAGTCGAGTTTATTATAGGCTTGGAGAAATTCAGAATTGAGCTCTTTCAAATCTAATTTGAGTTTGATCTCAAATTGATTCCGTTTAAATGCATCTAATGCACTCCTAGAGAGACTTACATGGTTTACATGAGTTAATGCATTCGAATGATTGAGGTTGCATTTTAGTCGTGTCATTTTCAAGATTCACGGAATTTGAGCCATTTAAATGTATCTTGATTCATTTTATCAAAAACTGTATCATAATTTATGTAAAAAAAAAAAAAAAAAACAGAAAATTGTTAAATTTAACCTAATTTTAAATGTTTTAAACGAAATCAATCAAACTTTTAGGATTGAAATGAATATGATCACTATTTTACATGCACTAACTACATATATCAGATTGAGTTCATGTTGACAGCATGTTTTGCCCTGTTTGTGAAATAATTTTTAAAACATGGGAAATGGACTTGTGTTTTGTACCCGTTTTTAATGCGTTTTGACCATTTTTGCATGGATCAAGCTAGGGTTTTTGGGCAAAGTTTTCGATAATTTTGGACAAATTCCAATGATGAAAATGGCCCAAAAAGGGTAACAAGTATTTTCTTGTTATGTGTATTATGTGATGGTGTGAAAATTAAAATATTTTATTGTTGATTTTAAACGTATACGAAGTTTGAATATATATTTGAGAATTTGGTTTAAAAGCTTGGATTTGGGCAACAAAGTTTCTTGACGATTTTGGATGAATTTTGGTGATGAAAGTGGCCAAAAAAGGGTATTAAGTTATTCTTTGTTATGTGTACTACGTGATAATATGAAAATTGAAGTTTTTTAGTGTCAATTTTACATATATATGGAGTTTGAATATATGTCGAAGGGTATTTTTGTAAATTTTCTAATTCGTGCAAAATTGGCCTAAAAGCGTAAGCTATGATGTAAAATGCGAGCTTACTTCACATGTTTTTCAAATATATTGCAAACAGTACAGACATGGGATCTATATAAATTTAGTTTGATATGTTTCATCAACAAAATCATGTTCATATTCGTTTCACCCTTAAAATCTTGGTTGATTTTGTGAGACATTTAAAATTAAGATCAATTTTAAAAGTTTCCAAAAATAATTGCACCTTGGACCTGCCTCTATATTTATGCACTCACGCGTACACAAAAGCTCTCATTTATTTGTTGGTGTTGTAACAGGAGTTGGTCTGAGAAATACAACAATTTCAAAGAATTTTTCTGATAATTTTGAGGATGATGATGAATTAACTTGAATTTTGTAGACCAAATGAGTAATTCCCACACAAGGTTTTCCTAGTTAGCGAAGTCTTATATATAAGGTTTTAAAAATCCAATTACTCACTCTTATAGTCTGAAAAGATTAAAATACTTTTTATAAATAATATTAATAATAAATTTTAATATTAAATTAATATATATGAATAAAAATTTAAAAAATAAAATATAAATTTTAAAAAGTAATCTTCATTGTCGACAACATCGCCGATGATAGTAGACACCATTAACATAATCAGATGGTTTGAAATGATCATTTGGTTTCATTGACAATCGGATTTGACTACCTCAATGATGGAGGCGGTCAAATCTGATATTCAAAAATCTGAATGAGATGGCCAGATTTGGTTGTCTCTGTCACTAGAGAAGACAAAAAACGGTTAGTATACTTGAAATCAGTCGTTTCTGACCATTTTATATGACGACTGCCTTTACCAAATTTTTTGTGATCAAATCTAGTCGTCTCTACTATTAAGACAACCAAATTCAACCGTCAATAGAATCAGGTGACTGTTCCCAATCATCTGATTAGATTAACAACGATCACCACCATCAACAATATTGCCGACAGTAGTGGCAACTATTTTAAAATTTTATTTTATTTTTTAAAATTTTATTAATTTATTAATTTAATTTTATATTTTAATTATCTTTATAAAATTTATTTTTTTATTTTTTATTTCAAAAGACAAAAATACTCCTCTAACTTTGGTCAACAGGTGAGTAATTGACTTTTTAAAATTTCATGAGTATTACTTTATCATTTAAGGAAACCTTGGATAGGAATAAATCATTTCGCCAATTTTTTATTATGGTATTATTAATATTTTTAAAATGATATATCCTCTAATATCATACAATATGTGATCTATCACACAAAAACTCAAATTTTCCATATACAATTCAATACTATATCATTTTCTTATTATTATCATTATCATCACACTCACTACCGCTTACTCAAGCTCGTAAGTTATCTAAACTGGGTGACCTTTGTGCCCAGCCAGAGGTGTCCTTTCAGAACTTGTCATGGTATTTTGCTGGTTTTTTCTGCATTTGTTTCCTGGAAAATGATATTGGAAGGGTGTAATTTTTATAGCACATGCTTTTGTTCTCCTGCTTCTTTAACACCTGAAAGTGTTTACTGTTCGGTTAACCTAAATTCGATTTTTGCTTCTGAAATTCATTCACTCTTGTGGAAATGGGTTTTTCTGTTTGCCTCTGGTTTGCAAGCTTGAGGATTTTCTGAGAGAGTTCTTCATAGTTTGGGAGAGTGCCATTTTCTGTGGTAATCAGTTGAGCTTTCTCTGCAGGTTCTTGTTTTCTGTATTTTATAAAAAAACTTAACAAAACTTGTTAATACATTTAATTTACAAGAGAACTTAAAATTTTCAAATTTAACGTATAAAAGTCTATCATTTCATTAAATTTTGATTAAAAAATAATCTTTCGGCCAGAAAAAAATAGATAATATTTTAGATGTGTTTATTCATATCTATAAAAATATGAAAATATTTTCTTGGATGACATCGAAACATACAAGATATCTATAATAATATTATTTTTAAAATAACTAGATCGAGAAAAAAAAAAAAAAAAGAGATCAAAACCCTAATAATCGAGAAAAAAAAAAAAAACCGAAAAACAGGATAGAAGAATTCTTTCGCCTGATTACCCTAAGTATGTATCCCTAGTGTTGAAAAAATATCTTACCCAAGGAAAAGACTGTTCTGTCCCATCAAGGTCAAATATACTTCTACCCCTTGTTATAAAAGTTTAAGACACACAAGTCTTATAATATGATTTTTAAAACAATTTTTTTTGTTACATTTCTGTGGGTATAATTTTTTTATTTGATGTTGATTTATTATGAATGTGGTTTCGACACTGAAAAATTATATAATGATGATAATTTTTTTTTGTATTATTGTTATTTATATATAAAAAAAGGAAATATTCTTAAACAGCTATCATATATTCCTCAATCAACATAAAAATTTTTGAAAAAAATGATTGTTTTATAATTAGTTTAAAAAATTGTTTGCTAAAGAATATTGTTGGTGCAGCTTACACCTTCTAAGTTATTAATAATCTCAAATAATGAGAAGGGAAATTTATTAAAATAATTTGTTTTTGTTAATTATTAAAAACTAATTTAACTTCTTTTTTTAGCTTTTTAACGTATTTGACTTATTTTTTATACGTACTCAATACACGTTTATATATTATTTAACATGTGTTGTATTGTTTTGAAAAAAATTTTGTCAACAAAATGAGAAATAAGCATATGAATTTGAAAATTTTGTGTATTTAACATATGTTGAGAGTTCATGGTTTGACTTAATTTTGAATCATCAAAATTATAAAAATACCCCTCGTCTTCGATACCCCCATTCTCAACACCCTCAGCAACGTGTGATTCATGTTTTGCCTACAAAACACGCATTGCTAATATAAACTATACATTATGCTTAATCTTTCAAGTTTTTATTCTTTTTTTGTTTTAATTAGTAACAAAAAACGGTTAAAATTTAGATTTCTTATCTAAATTTTCATTTTGGGATTACGAATGTGAGAGATCTCGTAAATCCACCTCAAAACATTTAAATTATTATACCAAATTCAACTAAATATAATAAAAATCGTTTTGTTAATAATTTTTATCTTTTTTTAGACCATTAATTGTTGAAATTTGTCTTAATGCACATCAATAATGAAATGCGAGCAAAACTTTGCTATCACATGTGCTTTTTTAACATTTGGATGACATGACCTCTTCCAAAATAATACAACATGCATTGAATATGTATATAAAATAGCCATTTGTGAAAAATGCTAAAAAAATAAGTGAAATTTGTCTGGAAGATATATTGTCTGAAAGAAAAAGGATGAAAACTGAGATATTCATCCCTCCTTGACCCATCTCACCCCATTGCCCACCCCATTGACATCCCTAAGGTTGTGGAATGGAATGGAAAATGGTGGTCCTTTTTCCCCAAAGAAACAAGCTGCACTCTATATACATTGTGGTTGAGGGAAGAAAAGCAGAGTAATTCTTCTTTACTCTTACAAAAGCCAAAAAGAGGTGCCATGCCATGGGCATTTTAGTAATTACCTTAAAGAAAAAAGCTTCATCTAATCTTCTCCACTAGAGAAATTAAATCAGCTTTGAGTCTGGTGGTGTAGTTCTTGTCCATTCCAGGCCAGCTACTCTGGTGGGCCTCCCAGTCACATTGATTGCTTTATGATTTGCAAAGGCAAATCATCACAACCCTTCAATTTGCTCAAATAAAGACAACCTTCTAACCTAATCTTTGCCCACAAAATTATTAAACGACCATGATTAAGAATTTGGGTTATCTGTGAACAGGACAGAAAAGTTAGTTTTAAGTTATGATTTGTTGAATAATGTATAGCCCATTATCCCATTAAGAATATTATTCACATTCACACAAACACAAAGCTCACGGGCGCTACCAAACATCGGCATGAAGCTCTAAGAAAATTTTACAAACGGACGTTTTTATAAGCAAAAAAGTGCGACCTGTCTGTGTGGCCAGGATCAGTTGCCTCTTTCTCTGAGTTGCATGGATGTCAGCAGGAGCACCCGTGACCTTTCACTCTCTGTCACAACTAACTTTCCTGTATATAAACCTTAACACTAACTGAGTTTCTTTGTATAGAATTTCTTCTTTGTTGATTCTTTCTCTCATTCTCCATGCCAATATCAAGGTTTCAATATTCTTTATTCTTTGCTTTTCTTCTTCTGGTCAATGTAAGCCAAACACTGGGCCATACCAATGGACTCAGACCGAGAAAATCTGCAGGGAAGCATCCGATGGGAAATGAGACTAGAACCCAATTCTCGGAAATGCAATTCATGAAGTGGGTCAAATTTGTTGGTAGTCTAAAGCACTCCCTTTTCAAGACAGCCAAAAACAAGCTTTACCCTTCGTATACTATAACCGTGGCAAAGAACCCAGCGGCCGGAGACTTTACCAAAATTCAAGATGCTATTGATTCCCTTCCTTCCATCAATCTTCTCAGAGTGGTTATCAAAGTCCATGCAGGTGTTTACACGTGAGTACTCTACAGCGACTTTACTAGAGTTGTGCTTTTTTTGGTATTGTTTTCATTGTTTCTGTGTCCTGCTTTTGGCTGCGTCAGTTTGGTATATCTCTACTGAACTTAGATTCTAGAATTTGTCCATATTCACTTATAAGTATATATGTTTTCTGTATGAATGCTGAATAGGAATGTGATTCTACTTTTGTTTTCTCATTGTGTCTTTTTCTTTCAGATCAACATTCTCAGTCTATCGATCTATTGACTAGGAAATATTTTATAGTTGATAAATAATTGTTCGTGTGAGAACTTTATGGATCAATGGATAACCTTTGAGTTGAATTTATTGAATATGCACTACAATTTTCAGGGAGAAGGTTAATATACCTCCATCAAAAGCTTTTATAACCATAGAAGGCGCAGGAGCTGATAATACAATTGTTCAATGGGGAGACACGGCTCAAACTCCAGGCCCAAACGGGAAACCTATGGGGACATACAGTTCTGCAACTTTTGCTGTAAATTCTCCTTATTTCATTGCTAAGAACATCACATTCAAGGTAATTAATTAACATAAATGGCCAGCCGTGGGCCGTGCCTCTGTTTGTCTCACTCTTTCTAATTGTGAAAAATCAAATATTATGCAGAATACAACGCCAGTTCCAGCCCCAGGAGCCGTGGGAAAACAAGCAGTAGCATTCAGAATATCGGCAGACACAGCAAGTTTTTTGGGGTGTAAATTCTTGGGTGCGCAAGATACACTGTATGATCAACTGGGCAGGCACTATTATAAGGACTGTTACATTGAAGGATCGGTTGATTTTATCTTTGGCAATGGGCTTTCCCTGTTTGAGGTTAGTTCTTTCTCACATTTCAATAACATTATGCTGTGTCATGACTAGTAATATTAATTTCTTTCTCTAAATGGAGGCGCCAGTCCTGAACTTTGTCATAACAGTGCTACTTTTCCACCCACCCCCACTTGTGAGGTCTGCTCTTATTCCATTTAGTCTAGGTCAGCAACACAGTAGGATGTGGAACCCACAAGAATAATTAAATCAAATGAATTAGAATCATCTCAATTTAAAGAATAAACTATCTATTTTTTTTATAAGCATGTGGTAGGATCTTAATCCTATGTTATATGTTCTGTAATTGAGGAATGACTTAAAATTAACTTGCAGGGATGTCAAGTGCATGCAATAGCACAGTGTACAGGGGCCCTAACAGCACAAGGAAGAAGCAGTCTATTAGAAGACACGGGCTTCTCTTTTGTGAACTGTAAAGTCACGGGCTCCGGAGCTCTGTACTTGGGGAGAGCTTGGGGCCCTTTCTCTCGAGTAGTCTTTGCATATACTTACATGGACAACATTATTATTCCCGAAGGCTGGTACAATTGGGGAGATCCCAATCGTGAAATGTACGTACTCATTCTCTTATGTAAATATTCATTTTCAAGATGACTACATGGGTCTAGGTCTTTGTCAGCTTATCCTTTCCAGCAGAAGCACTTACTTAGCTTTTTCTGCTTTCAAAATGGGGCGGTTGTACTTGGGAAACCTCACCCACACATACATGTGCATGTTTAGGTTTAGGCCCTTTCTTCTACTGCAAAATCTACGTGTAAGGCACCTCTCTCTCTCATTCAACTTGTGCATAAAAAACCTTTAGCCACCTCCGAACATTATATATGAGAAGGCTACTCAGCAGTGTCGTATATGAGGTGCTTTGTATTGATTCGGTTGGTTGTTTTTGGTTTTGGGTGACAGGACTGTGTTTTATGGACAATACAAATGCACAGGGCCAGGAGCTGACTTCGCTGGGAGAGTGTCATGGTCAAGGGAACTCAGTGATGAGGAAGCCAAGCCTTTTATTTCTCTCAGTTACATCGATGGATCTGAATGGATTAACTTATAATTATCAATATAAAATATCCAATCTTTGTTCAATTAAGCTGCACAAATTCAATATAGCCATGTTAACATTTTTGTAACGTACGATAAATGAATAAATTCTTTTCAAACACGGGCCACTTGAAATCATCTTTGAAGAAGACAAGTCCTTGCTGTTTCTAAAGACAGACAGCTTCTATACCCTTTTTGACTGAAACTTCATTAGGCATTGGCCTATTGTTGACATGAACTCAAAACTTCTATGGTAGGACCAAATGCGTACAAAATTTTCTCATCACTTTTCCATTAGGACAAGATCATTTTCAAAACCTGGGCCAGCCTTGATTTAAGATTTTCAGGATGCTTCATTTATGCCAAGGTAAATAATGCAGAGAGAATCTTTTAAGGCCTTCATTTTCTTTAAAGCAACTTTACAATTGAAGGCTCGTTTTAAGTAATTTGAACAGAGTAAACTTTGATTATAATGAATCATTGGTGGCCATACAAATCCAAGTAGTATTTTAGCAACCAGAATAATAGAACCCACGTCAAAATATCCAAATGGCCAGAACAAATGTGAACATAGTATAAGTTTGGCAGGCACCATGTGCAAATCTAAAAATTGAACCCAGTCCGTAATGTTTTATATTATATACTACTTAAAAGATTATATGATTCCTTTCAGATTATTGGGTGAGAAAAAAATATGCAGACAGTGATAAAAATATACGTTGCAACTTACCTAAATTGCAGCAATTCTTGAAAGCCTCCTTATCAACACATTTCGCGAAAATTAAATTAAACAAGTGCTTAGCCGCATATGTTGCCCCCATTTCAGGTTCAAATCGTTGCACTTGATGACAGCAGAGATGTTGCAAAGGCCGCAAGAGGGATCGGAGTTTTTGCGAATCACAACATTAAAGATTAGTCCCTTTGCAATCAGTCAAATCAAAAGGCTGTTAGTTGTAATAAGTTATAAGTTTATTCTTTCCTTGGGAAAGTGAGTTTCTGTTAACATCCCAACAAGTTTATCGAGTAGTCACGAAGGGCTACCTTGGGTGGTAAAGTTGTGTCATTCAGATGGGGTGTTGTGAGCTGTAAGTCCTGAGTCCAAACGTTAGTCCGTGATTTATCGAGTTGGTTCATTTACCTCGGGAAACTTCAGTTCAATCAAATATATCATGCATGGCCATGCATACTTGATGCACACCCATGTATGGCATATTTGAAGTGCATCTTCACATGAAAGGTTGATAAGCAAGATGCATATTTGTGCATGCCTTCATAAAGGGGTCATAATCAGACAACCTCTTACAAGAATAAGCCATATACCACAGTTACAATACAAAAAGAAAAATTCAAGCGTTCACATTATCATGCATACAAGTCATTCAAGTTTTTAAATTCTTCACTCTTGATTCAAATAAAGCCATGTACAACTGCACATGAAATATGCACAATCATACATTTGATTGCCGCGAGTGAAAATTTGCTTGTTAGAGATTTGATGGAGGTTGAATCGAAGGTTTTTAAGTGAGTCACGACTATACAATTGATATGCACGTTTACATATCTGAGTATTTTAATAGAAAAATATATTTCGATAACTATATCACCAATCATAACCCATAAAGTCTATATAAGCAAGTAATTTTGAATTAAAAACAGTTGAAGAATATAATTGATCAAACAATACTCACTATTGTAAAAAGTGATTATCTTCTTAGTAGAATTTTAAATTTGTTGTGTGAAGAAATAGATATTAAAGGCTTGAATAAAAAAACTCCGAACCATAATAAATACAGAATACTCTTTGTCTCATCTCTTTATTATATTGCCTTTATAATTGCTCTAAATTAATTTTTAAATTGTATCTGAATATTTTTAGTAAATCCTCTTCACCCCAGGATTAATTTAGCCTAAGTCAAGAATAAGATACCAGTGGCAATGGCACAAGACAAAAGATTATAGATAATTCAAGCTAAGCCCCACAGTTAAAGCTTATCAATTATTGAGAATGTGAATGAATTTGAAAAACTTGCCATTTGAAAATTTGTATCCACCAAACTTACCATAAAGCAGCTTAAACATTTACTTCCATCATGTCTCCACATCACTTCTCAGTGACAAAATAAATCTAATTCTACTATTGCATTTTATCATTTCATCAATGGAAATCCTGGTTCCATTGCTTAACATTAAAATATGAAACAAATGCAATAGAATTTCAATGACAATCATATGTAATTCTACATACATTCTAAGTTTATTCTATCACCTACCTTTTTATAATTAAGCACAAAATAGCATAAGTAAACATCACATTAAAGAGGAAAACTTGTCTCTCACCAACTATTGCAGTATCACCACCTTCTTTGAATAAAATTTCTCCCTGGTTCTCTTGAGAATTCTGTAGACCTATCAAGCTTACCAATTACAGTACTCATAAAATGTATAGCTTCTTGAACTTGTGAGGATGATCTCTGCATCCTAACACCACTTAGACTACTCCTCGACTCTATCATTTCATCAAGTGAAAACTCTCTTTTTGGACTCGGTTCTGGCCTTTGTTTTGGTGCACTGTGTGACCTCAATTTAGCCTTGGAAGACTTTGTATTGGCCATATAATTTGGAAAGTTTGAACATTGCCGAAAAAAATTTTCATTACAGACACTCTTTGCTGGCGTCGCTGGAACTTTAGACCCATCAAGATTGGGAAACCTAGGGGTGCTTTGAGCTGTAGAGAATCTGCATTCATCACCAGTTCGTCCCCAGTCAGATTCTTGGAAATTCCTGGTGTCGAGTTTTGATAAACGGGCTGCAACTCTTGATGGTAGTGGAGAAGAGAGTGTTTGATAATGTGGGTCATCACTGAAATCTGAAATGGAAGTGTTCGTCCTGCGAGATCTTGATTTAGGCCTCCCTGTATCAAGCTCCACAATTTTAGGACTCTCAACTATGGTGTTATGTATGGTGTCTAAAGAAGCAGACAATCTTCTGCTATGGATAGATACTGCCTGCTGCTCACTTCCTGTTTCATCAAACCTCTCCTACAGAGAAACACAGTTTGTAGCAATCTTAAATGCTATGCAAATTAACAAATTTTCTTGTCTTGTAATTTTGGTATTTGGGTTCTCACCATAGATTCAAATCTGTTAATAAGGCCACGAGCGTTCTGCGACCGAGCAGTGGCCTGTGCTCTTATCGGTGCTTGCATACTGTGAAGCCTTGCACTTGCTTGTTTCCGCACTAAATAACCTCTAACACGTGCCTGTAACTTCACCAAACATTTAAGAGCTCGCAGGGCTTTTCTGGCCTGTTTCCATTCCAAAATTTACAAATTTATAAAATCACTCGTATCCACATAAATGGAAAACACCCGTTGTTGCCAGGCTCTTTAGTAACATACGAAGAACTCAAGCCTGAGTAACTGAGAAACAAAAAATTAAGGAAAGCGCGTAAAGGAAAATGGTCGTACCAAATAGCCTCTAAAAACGGTCTGAATCTTGACAGCAGCCCACCTCTCTTGGCCACCAGCAAACATGGTACCCCTGCCATGACTAGTCAACCTCACCACCGCTGCCGCAGCCTGGGCTGCAGCCACTGCAGCATCAGCAGCTGCTGCAGTGGCTGCAGCCACTGCAATTGCGTGCTTGTTCTGTTCTTTCTCTGTCACAAAATAGTATGATCTTAACCAAGCCGCCTCTGCCGCAGATATGTTTGGCGGTATTGTTGTTGGATTACGACACAAGCCATCAGTGTCTCTCCTTGAGTGGCCGAAGCAACTGACTTTCTTGTCTCTCCGGTCACCAGAATTTGAACTGGCCTTGTTGTTTTGTATCGCAAACAAGCCCTTTAACCACCTCGTTGCTCTGCCCATTTTTTACTACAGAAAGACGAATGCAAAAAGTAAACGAATGAGAAGAACAAGGTAATAAACTTGAACCTGAAATCTAAAATTTGATGCAATTTTTCAGATAAAAAGAAAAGAAAACGCTGATACCCAGGTCGCAATCCCTGTTGCTTAAACTGGTTACGTAATACACTTGTTAAAGTATAAAATCTTCTATGACAAGGTCCATTTCTGAAATCATGGAAACAAGGCTTAGGCCTGAGTGAATCAGAAACAGAGAAAACAAAAATAAAGAGGAAAGAAAATGGCTGTCATGGCCTCGTGAAAAACTGCATTACATGACAAAAACATGCCGCTAAGAGATTCATTGGATATAAAAAACCAAACTTCTTCTAAAATTTAAAACCAGGGATTTACTACCTTCTACTGAACTAATAAAGAACCATTAAAAAGGAATAAAAAGAAGGCCACCATAAAAAATCAACTTCTCAATATAAAGTAATTTGAAGGATGCCTATAAATTTATATTACATATCAATTAGTTTTACGTTTGATTAAATTAGCATGTTTTACGTTAATGTTTGTTTTATGTATTTTTCTAAAATAATATATATGTTAAAAGAATAGAAGTAGCAGAAATAGTAAGAAAGGAAGTGAAGGGCTCATTTTCTCATTCCACCAATTGAAAACTCAAGAAATCTTTAACATGAACATGGTCTCTCTCTTTCTCCTTAAAGAGAAAGATACCTCAAGGGTTCTCCTCAGACCTGACAATCTCGTGAGGCCAGCCAGCCAGCCAGCCATAGATTTTTTTTTATTATTATATTATAAGTTTTATAAAGAGGGAGCAATTATTGAAGTCTGTAAATACTTGCAAAATCACCTTCATCTTCTCCATCTCTATGTCCAGCTCATTGCTAGTAGTAAGAGTAAACAGAAGAGAAGGGTGAAAAGGTAAATTGAAATGGACAGATGATCTAAATACTTAGCTGGCTGGATGGATGGTACATCCATTATGAGGTCATGGGGTTGATTTTATCTTCTTTATTGGTTTATAATATTAATTAAGCGGTACTGAGCTGAACTGAGAATGCGAACGGAAGGAGGTTTTATTGGGCATCAAACAGGACAAGATTAGATGGGCTGTCAAATCCATTAAAACAAAAAGGATATTGCCAGAATTGGGATGTACTGGACTTCTTAGGCTACCATTCTGCCATGAACCATCATACCCCTTCAATTTTATAGTAAGGCCAAAGGACTATTTCCCACCCATAGTTTGAGACGGGTATAAAGTCCCATCCTCCAAGTTTTAAAAGCCCAATCTTCCACCTCTATAAACATTTTTTATAATTTTTATTCTCAAACGATTAAAATACTCTTTGAAAAAATAAACATTTATAATAAAATTTTTAAAAATATATGAAAAAATTTTTAAAAATTTTAAGCAGTCATCACCACTAGTGTTGTGGCAGTGACCGTTGTTGAAAGGGTCAGATGGTCGTTTCTGATCACTTGGTTTTAGTGGAGGTCAGATCTGGCCTCTCTGTTCGATGGGGGCGACCAGATCTGGTCGTCTCAGTTTTAGAGGAGGCAACCAGATCTGGTTGCCTCCATAAAAAATAAAGGTCGAAAACGGCCATTGGGCCCAAGGCTGACCTTTTCTTGCAGCTTCTTCTGGTGGAGATAGCCAGATTTAGCCACCTCCGCCGAAATTGAGACAGCCAGATTTGGCCACCTCCACCGAACGAAAAGGTCATATCTGACCTCTCCTGAAACCAAGGGATCCGAAACGACCACCTAGCTTTATCAGTGGCAGCCATCGTAGCAACAGTGGCGGCGGTGGCTGCTTCAAATTTTTAAAACTTTTTTAATATATATTTTAATTTTTTAAAAAAATTTATATTTTTTATAAAATTTTAATCTTAAAATGACAATATTACCCTTAAATGTTACTGTTTTTTTGTTTTATTTAATATTAAATTATTTTTATAGGTGAGAGATTGAGCTTTTCAAACTTGAAGGGTGGGACTTTGTCCCCACCTCAAACTATGGGTGGGACATAGTGCTTTGGCCTTATAGTAATTCTTGACAATATATTAGCTGGCATACACCCCACCGACTCCCAATTTCATTAGGAAAATGTCTTACATTCTTTAATATTTATACATCCTATAATTTACTCATATCTATATTGAGACTATAGCTATTCTAAGGACTGTCCATGCATGGAATATGGGCTTTTACAGGATCCAAATGTTCATTGGGCCATGTCCCCTAGCTCCAGTGGACAGTAGGCTTCTCTTCCAGAGCCGGCTCTTTGAATTACCTTATATCAACCTTGGAATTCCAGGGCTCCGAAGTATTATTATTCTGATCCTTATATTATCTTATAAACAGAAACAAATAAATAACAGCACAGAGATTCTAAACACAGGAGGATTTATTATATTTCACGTTATATATATAGAGTCGTGGGGCCAATTGTCAAGGTGAGAGGGGGTAGAGAATGATGGGTTAGCTAATGAAGAGAAGCATGATACTGTGGTCTAGAAATGAAGATGCTAAACGCAGAGTCATGTGTGAAGGAAATCAGCAGCTCCTCACAAGGGAGACATACCATGTCAAGTTGAGAAATAAAGAAACACTATATCATATATGGAAACTAAAACAAATAACCCTATGGATGCAACAAGATATATTCAAAACGCTATGTATTTTGTGTGCCAGTTGTTGCTTGTAAGGCAGACACAAAAAGCCAGCTAGCTAACCCCTTATGCCCTATAAATTGCCTACAAGGGTTTTTCTTTTTCTTTCTTTTTTTTTTTTTTTTCTTCTCTCTCTCTTTTTTTTTTTCATGATAATATAGGAATCTGGTAACAGAGGTTTTCTTCCATATAGTACCGAGGGGCAGCAGGCAAAGGCATGATGGAGTGGTTTGGGTGATGATGTTGTTGTTGGGAGGACTTTGAAGGAATGGCAAGAACGTTTGAAAAGTGGAGAGATTTAGATAAGGAGACAAGAAAGAGATAAATAGAAGGAATGGGGGTGGTTGCTTAAAAGGTAGCCATGTGAGAAGCATGATGATCTAGAATGATGTTGTCTTCCTTTCTATATTAATCCTCTGTTTGATCTTATATTTTACTAAAAAAGGAATGGTAGCCATGACCCCTCAGCTTTTCGTTGAGGCATCTGTGGGGACTTCATGGCTGGATCCAATCTTGGCTATCGCTTAGTTTCAGTTGCTGACTATAATATTGACAACATACTCCCTTAAAAATCTATGGATATAAGTTGTTAATAACATGGGAAGCTGCAGGTATGTATTTTTGGAACTTGTGAATAATGATTGGCAGGAGGAGGTCTAAGTTGAAAACAATTATACTTAAACTCAAATCTTTGTATTTTTCATATGACTGATAAATGTTGTACCCTAGCTATGAAAACTAAGAAAGATCAGAAATTTATGAAGTATACTTTGGTGCCTGTCCAGGGAGAGAAGGCCATGAAAAGAAGAGACTCTTAAATATGCATGTATTATATGTTTCCACCTAGTTTGGAACAACATGGTACTCAAACTGTTCTCTACAAAATCATGAAGAGAAGAGGGCTACATTATAGAGCTTTTGCTCTAACATGGAAACCAGAACTAAAAAAGACATAGAACTGTCACACCAGACTTATTCGTATTAATTAGTTGCATATGAAATTGAAGAGTGTTCTTTATGAATCATGAAGAGAAGAGGACTTAGATTCTTCAGCTGGATTTGCACATGCATTTATGACAAATTCCAAAAACTATTAGATTGTTCAGGGGCTTCAACAAATGTAAATTTCAAAAACTACTAATTTTTTATTAGGACTCGAGTTTTTTTAAAAATATTTTTATGTAATATCATTTTCTTTCAAATAATAATTAAGAATAAGAATTTATTGTAGGAATTAAATAAAAATCTTATTAAGATATGAGTTATGACTCCTAGTATCCTATGCATTGCTAATAAAAGAGAGATATATCCTATCTAAACTTTGTTGAAAAGATAGTTATCATACTTAGAGATTAGATCAGAACATCAGATTCATATTTTGTGAGGTTTTAGAGGAAATGCAAGGAAAAGGAAAAAATATTTTTATTAAATAAAAAGACGAATGCCCTTTACCTTTTTTAGCAAACTATTGACAATTTATTCACTTTTTCTGTTACCTTAACCCTCATTTCTCCTTTACCCTTGGATGCAAAGAAGAATCGTTGACAACACCAACACCATCACCATCCCTACGCACCCAAAAGCTTACCCTTTTCTTGTTTGCGTAAGACACTTTTAGGGAGCTTTTTTCTCAACAAGAGCCTCATTGGCTACAAGCATCTTCTCTCTTTCAAAGCCATTTGGAAGTTAGATTACTTAAAGAGTTGAAACTTGAAGACTATATGCTCTCATATAATAAATGATACAAGGGAAACGTCAAAACACAAATCTCTTTCTATCGTAAAAAATACCACCATTATCCCTTGCTATTATCAATGATATCACCATAACTTTTATCACTATCGATAAAATCACCACAATTCTCTACTATCATTGACAACACCACTATCACCTGTTTACCACTTTCAACCATACCAATCAAACATTCAATTAAACAAACAAAATATACATCATTCGATATTTTTAGGAGGATAAAATTCTTTTGTAAATAGATAAATTGGGTGTGAAATTGAGCAATGAAGTGTGTCAAAGGAGCTTAGATGAAGTGAAATTGGGAGGAAGTGAGTTTTTTAGAGAAAAGTGGTAGTGAATATGTGAGAAATATTTGGAAGAAGTTGGTGGAAGGAAGGGGGTTTGTGAAAGAAGGGAAGTAAGGAGTAAATTTATGATTTTTTATAATTAAAATTAAGATTTATAATTATAACAAGAAGAAATAATGTATTTTTGTGTCCGATTATTTTCAATCATTTTTCGTTTTTATAGGGATTTAGAATTAATTAAAACTACAACTCTAATAATAGCAGTGCATGCATATAATTTGGTAGAGTCCAAACATGTAATAGTTAGATGAAAACTTGATGGAGTTGATTAGATTAGATATAAGGGAGCCCCCCAAAAACAGTAGTGGGACAACAGGTTTCGCCATGATGAAGATGAAGGCAATTTTCAACAGGGAGAGAAGAAGGGGAACTAAACTTTGTGTTTCACATGAGAAAACAACAAACAAAAATGATACCCCCCTCGTGCGCGCTCTGCACAAAGAGAAATATATGGATGCCACTTATTTAACAGACAACAGCCGATTTTGTTTCCTTTTGGAGGAGAAAGAGCTGCCAATAGCCATGGTGATTGACAGTCTCGTGTTTACTGTACCAGTTGTTTTTTTGTTGCCTTTGTTTCTTTTATATCAATGTCATGAGAGCGCTCTTTCAATTTCCCACCTGAATCCTTTCCTCTTTTTCACCCCAAGTTTACCATCATTTCCATGCATTCAATGGGTTGGGACTTGGGACCCAGACTCAGAAGCTGTAAAGAGATAAGATTGAAATTTACAGCCAAGGGGAAAGTTCTTTAGCCACTAACTTTGCTTCGTGAGAACAAAACGACGTGTCGGTTGATGATTTGAAGGTAGTTCAGTTCTTCAAAGAGATCAAACATGTCTGAATATCTGAAACACTATCCCAACAGTTCTTCAAAAGGTTGTTAAGAAATATGACATACACAAAAGAATATATAGAATCCATTACAACAATATATATATATATTCGTCTGCATCCTCTTTATGCAACACCTCCATGTCTTTTAAAAATTAAGGCGACGTCTCCATGTTGGACTGCTGCTGTTCTTCGCCTGAAAGATCGGAAACTAACCCGGTATCTACACACCCTGCGCATGTTAGCATCTGAGCCCTATCGGCTTGAAAGCCCCAGTCGGTAGTCCCGATTACGTACAACATGAGTCCAGCACAGCAAACCTGGGCTGATAACAGACCAAGCCAGAGCCCACAAAACCCGACCCGAAGATAAAACCCAAGTCCAACAGCGACAGGCATTCCCACGAGATAGAATGCTCCGAGGTTGACATTAGCTGCCGTGGACGGACGTGCACTGCCTCTCAGGACCCCACACCCTACTGTTTGTGGACAGTTACCGAGCTCACATAATCCTAGGATCGGCAAGGCAGCCGATGTCAACCGTAGGATCTCTACGTCGTTGGTGAACATCTGACCCCACGTATTTCTCATCCCGGTTGCAAAAACCGTAGCTGACAGGCCCGTTACTGCAGCTAAAAACACCGCCACTACAGCAGATAATTTCGCGGTTTTAGGACGATTGGCACCAAGTTCGTTGCCCACACGTGTGGAAACCGCAAAGCCGAGGGAGGAGGGGAACACATAGAGCAACGACGTCGTTTGGATGAGAATGCCCATAGAGGCTACTGTTGCTTTGGGGTCCACTAAAATTCCACATAGAACGATCATGATCTCGTACCACCACCACTCCAAACAGACAGATACACAGCTCGGAGCAGCCAGCTTAAGCAGCGGCTTCCAGCCGCTCAAGCAGTCGAGAGTGGGCTTTGTCCACGTAGGCTTGTGCGAACGAGAAATCCAAATGTAAAAAACCAAGGATAAAAGCACAGAGAAATTGGAGATGGCGGCTGCGGCTGCGACTCCAGCAACGCCGAGACGTAAACGACTGACGAGAAAAAGGTTAATAGGGAAGTGAAGAATGGTGCCGGCTAAGGATGCTAAAGTTAGTGGTTGGGTGATGCCTTGAGCTCGAAGGTAAATGCGGATTGGGTGAATGAAGGAATTGGTTAAAAGATCAGGGAGAGAGAAGATGAGATAAGAATGAGCTATACGTGTGATAATAGGATCTTGATGAAGATACAAGAGGATCTTGGGCATGTTGATCCAGAGAAGAGAGATAGGTATTGAAGAGAGTAGAAGGAAAATTACTGAGCGGTGAAGGGTTAAAGATAGAAGCTTTGGACGTTGAGCACCGAAGGCTTGTGAACACAGAGGCTCCATGCCTAGAGCCAGCCCTGAAAGGACCGAATATCCAGTTATATTAGCGAAGGCAATAGCCAGAGAGCCAGCAGCAAGCTCAAGGTCACCAAGATGACCAAGAAAAAACATGGAAAGGATAGAGCGAGAGTAGAGAATAAGAGCAGTTAGGGCAATAGGAAAAGCCAGGTTGAAGAGTGATTTCATCTCTGTGATGATCTCAGAGATGGAGGGTGCTGATTCTGGTTGTGTTTTGGGCTTTTCTGGGTTTTTTATGCCATTTAAAAGATCAATATAAAGGTGGCTTTGCTGTGTTTTAATGGGTTTATCGGAAACCGCTAAGGTGGGAATAGTGGTGGTAGTATTTGGATTACACATGATCGACGATTGATGATGATCAACTGCGCTCTCTCTTTTACAATCTGGAGTCTCGGTCTCTCTCTCTCTCACTGGTGTATGGATGCTAAGTTTCTCCTCAAGGACAGATTATGGATGGATCGGTTCTCGCCGTAGATGAGGAGGAGTGTATTAATAGAGAAGTTGTGGTGGGGGTCTCTTTTTGAATCCAATTATTTTATTTATTTACAGTTATTTTTACATGAACATGGGTTGTGTGCTTGCAATAATTTTGTTGCTTTATGCGGTTTAAGAAAGAGACGTCACGGTTGTCAGATTCTGGGCGAGGGCTTCAATTTCCGATGACTTGAAATTCCCTATAATATACAGATTCCTTCGGCGAGCTCTTGTACTCCGGCAGCCGAGCTCTGCTCTGCTCTGCACCACATTTCTGCGACACTGGGTTTACGTAAATCACTTCCAACACTATCACCATTACCACTATATCTGAGATATGAATGGAGATAGATGTTTCGATTACAGCACTCTCTGTTAAACCATCAATCACGCGAGTAAAGGACTCTGTTGCCCCTAATTGAATTCAGGTCTAATGGAAATATGTCAAGGAAGATATGAAAAGGAATGGTGACTTTGAATCAAATATGAGCAAATATGTAGGGGCCGTCTATTACTAGTTAAAGACATTAGAAATGTAACATTTTTAAGATTAATATCCAATTCTAAAAAGAGGGTTTTTATTTATATATATTTTTCTTCCTTTTGTGATATTCAAAGTAATTGAAAGATAAAAAGAAACAAATGGGAAAGATAATTTTTCTTTTGTTTTTTTAATGTAACATTTATGGTAATAAAAAAGGAGACAAAGTAATATCCTAAAACACTCAAGTAGAAAGAGGTTCTAACAATTCACATTTGATTGAATCTGTCATTAGATTTGGGGCCACCGTTTTAAGATATATTTTCATAATTACTTTACCTGTCTGGGCCATTTTTGTTTTGCATGTCAAAGAATTAAATTTGGCTTGTCAATTACTATCTTTTGTTCATCAGGCCAAAGCTCCCAATTGCGACGCTCTTTCCTCGAGTGTGTGTTGAGAAGTTTGGTGAGATGAAGATTGAAGAAGAATAAGAAGAAAGAAGAATTGTGGTGGTGTCATATTTTACAAAAGCATGAGGATGATGGATTTTAATTTAATTTTGGATCCATTTTGTAATCAAAATGCCTCGCATGACCAAGGAAAAAGGTGAGTGGATGTTGTCTTTGTGGTATCGAAATGTCTGCACCTTAGACCCCACCACCATCTTAGCCGAAGTAACCCTAAAACTTGAAATTTTAATTTACTGTCCATTTGGCTTTTGCCCTTGAAAGTCTTTGCCCACAAAAATATCAGGCAATAATAATATATACAATACAAGTACAGTTGGCAACAGAAAAAGAGTACGTATTCAGAGGAGGGATAAAAGGGGGCTGGAATTTTCACCAACAGATGGAAGAAAGGAGACATACCGTGTAGGTAGCTTCGTTTAACACAAATTTTACTCCTGAATCCAGGCATCTTATTCAAGTTGAGTTGGGTTGAATTGACTGGTATTGTCGTTTCTTATAAATATAAATTGTTTGAGAGGTTGCTTTGGCTTGGCTCAGACATAGAGAAGAGAGCAAGACACTGACAGCGAATGTGACCCACACATGCATTTTTCCAATTCCTTCAACCACTTCTAGTGTTTCTATTGCGGGAGCGTCTTTCTTTTTTCTCTTGCTTCCCATTCGATCCATTCCATTTCGCTACACTTTGTGATAGAATTTTGTCATTTTTCCTTCCTTCGTTTTTGACCATTTGATTTAGATATCAACTTCCCTTTCCTTTCCTTTATTTTCATTTTCTTTTATAATATATCATGCGCTAGCTGATGAGAAAGCAAGATAACGTTCCATCAAGGTCACTTTGAAGAGAACGAAATTAAGAAGCATTTTACCTCACTTATTTGTTCGAAAGAATGAATGGTAGAAGTAATTAATTGGTAAAATTGTATATTGGTGGGTCCGAAGGTGCTAAAAACATAGTAGGAGGCATCTTTCAGGGAGGGAGGGATGGATGGATGATGGGCAACTGGCTAATAGACTTAGCATATAGCCATTTGATGGATGCACATGGTCGGTGCCCATTTTCCAATACCCCTCTTGCATGAGCTGGTCAGTCCCTTCCCTTTCCTCGCAATGGCTATTTCCTATTCCCTCCTTTCTCTTAATGGCTATGTCTCGCCTCCTTTCTCTTCATTCTCTATGCATGGTTCTATTTTACTACATAATATCCTATATTGTCAGTGATGAACATCTGAACTGAACCACAATCAATCCACTTAAATAAACTTAAGCTAGCTAGTTGCCGCAATCTAGCGCATCATTCTTGACCTATCTTCTAAATTGTCAACAAGTACGAAGATTTATTGAAATTTCTTCTCCCAACTGTTGCGCCTGCCTGGGGTCCACTATGAATTATTTGCAGCATGATTTAGTAGATAACTTAAAAAAAATTCTTGGAAATACTTCAACTTGACTTTCTATTCAGATGGGTTCGATCGAGTGGTATGTAGTTACCTAAGTTGTCAAACAACAACCATTGAAGTTTCGTGCATGGGCTCGAAATTTTATTTTTTTTTTTCATGTACAACATATACAAAACGTCGATATAACGCCGGCAACACGTGGCAGCACCCCAGATGTATTTAGAAAGGAGGGCTCTCTGCCTTTTGCGAAAAAAGCTTTCCCTGGTAAAGCTAGAAGGTATGAGTATAAAGCATAAAACTTACCAATACAAACTCTATCTTGTTTTGTTATTATCATCTTTATTTTTTTTCTGTACCGTGTCCCCATCTTGTTGCATTCTATAATATCTTCAGTTGAATATGTATGGCTCTTCCCCCAACTGTGGAGGGCTTAGTTGAGTCTGATTGTACGAGCTTCGTTATCAAAACTTGCAAACTCGACCAAACTTTGAAAAAATACTTCTAAAAAGATCAAATTATAAGATTGAATCAATCTTTGCATGCTGCATATGAAAAGAATTGGGATTAAATATCATACACAAGTAGGAGACGCTTCAAAAGAATTGCATAGAAAAAAAGAAAGAAAAAAAAATATTAGCACGTGATATATGAGAAGGATGTTGCAGGATGGTCGATCTTTAGCGACTCTTAGAGTCTTTACAAAAGCGACCTACTTGCCTCACACGCACAGCTCATCTCCACCTTCAAATTCATGACTCCTAATTAGCAACGAATTAATCAATGAAAAAACCCTATTCACTTGTATATCTTTATCATATTATACAGAAGTAAAATAACCAATGTCTTCTAATTGAATAATATGGTTTGTGTATGGGACTCTTCCATATATTTGTAGGGTGACAATATTAGAGGGTCTGCGATAGAAGAATGGAGCTGTACTTTTCCAAAACCAGAAAAAATAAAGCGAACAAAAACAGAAAGCGATTGACAGAGTTGGAATAAGAGACCCACACGCATGCCATAGCCCTCGTGGGGCGCATTTCTGCACATGGTTTTGTGTGAAACATTCTTGTCCAATCCAAAGCATAAATGAGTAGGTCGCTCCTTTTTAATAAAATTTGCTTCCTTATTCAAAAGTAAATAGAATCCAATTAACCCTCCCGCCCATGCATCCTTAGCTCATCAACCTTCTCTTATTGTTATTAATAAACCAGCTTGATGATCTTACCCCACAAAAGATTTGCCGCTCTAAATTGTTGATCAGATTGTTGTGGAGAAGTGGTCCAATATTAAGGAGTAAAACATATCATAATTTTCATTATTCCAGGTTTAGATTTCCATGTATATCTAAATGTAGGATTAAAGTTCAACTTCCCCTACCAAAGAAGTCAACAACTATCAATATTAAGAGTTTATTGCGTTGACATCTGTAATTGATAGAAGAAATCACGGAATATGTGGAAGGTTTCAATCCATTAATCCTCAAAAGAATTTATGGAATGATGAGGATTAGATATGATAGGATCTGAGGGGTCAACTTGGATTGGACCAGAAAGGTTGGAGACAAATTATTGCTTGGTTAATGGAGAAAAATCATGGCTTATATATGAAAGAAAAAGAGCAGATCATATCTTTTCATTTACAAATTCATCTAAAGACAGATTACAGTGTCCATATTCTGATCGAATCTAAAGATGCCACCTTCAACTTCATTTGCTACCCCATTTCCTCCAAAACAACCTCATCAATCAATCGATCAATCAAATATTTTGTCAACTCAAAGATGCACTGCTTCACTTTATGATATATTCTTGCTTATTTATTACACTCGGTTTATACCCTCCTATTGTATTTAAGCTTCATATAAGATTAATGAAGTTTCAGAGCTCTGGCTAGGTAAATAAGTTGTGTGTGAGACTGTCTCCTTTATCTTCACAATCTGGGTAGAAGCTTAGCTATTCAAGTCGAACCATAAAAACAAAATGAAGAATAAAAGTATATTTTGAAGGGGGGTGTGCGTTGAAAATAATTCTAAAGATCCAGAAAAGTGAGACTAGTTTAGAATATCTCAATCGTGTGGTTTAAGAATAATTTACGTAAAATTTTTTCAAAGAAAAAGAAATGGTTGGAGGGGATTGATTTGGAATGAAAGATTTGTATGGAGAATCTCATGATGTTAAATCTATGCTTAGGCTAGACAAACCATGAATTATTTTTTCTTAATCTGAGTGTTAAAACAATATCTCAAGTGGGGTTTTGAAGTGATTAATAATAATAGGGAATCTTACGGTGTTAAATCTGGGTTTAGTGTAGAGAAAACACAATTATAGCTATGTGTCTCTAAGTCAAGGGTAAGCTTCATTTCTTTTCACTTTCTCAACCTCTTCTGTCGGACACTATGCTTATTCTTACGGCAAACTAATCAAATTTGAGATCGCAATTTGATGCGTAAAATTAGACTTTGAGTCTGTTTCTTTTTCAATGAAGAAAACTTTTTTTGATAAAAACGAGATTGAAGATAACTAAAATTCTCATACTCAAAGATATAACAAAGACAAAGATAAATATATCTTCAATTCATCTCTTCTCAAAATTCCTTTTTCTTTTATATTTTCTAAACTTTTAAGATTGAAAAAGAGAAATACTCTTCGTATGAAATATTGACATTTAAAAGTTCATCTTTGGGGGATAAAATTTCCTTGACATCCTGATATCATATCAAGAATGAAACAGGGACATAAAGAAGCTTCTCCTACAAAAAGAGAAACAGATATTAAAGTATTCGATTTCTATCCGTCCATTTGCTAAGCAACTGCATGTGATCAAATTCTCATTTTATTTCCTGTGTGACCAAACAACACCAGGCCCTTTTTCTTACATGAAATGGGCAGAACCTCTAAATGGATCTTCCTATGATGAAGAGACCCACGATCAGACTGATCCACCCATATATAAACAGCCAAGCAAATAAATTTGGGCTTCTCTTGGAGTAGAACGTAAAAATGGGGTCGAACGACACATTGCCACCCAAGATTTAGTTTAATGAGAAAGTCTCACCTTCAAAAGTTTAAAAAGTCATGTTGTCACCTTTTTACTGTAGAAAAGACCAAAATACCTTTTATAAATATAAATAATATTAAAAATTAAATTAAATTAAAAATATTAAAATAATAATAAAAATATTTAAAAATTAAAAAAATATAAAAGGACAACCACTGCCTACCGTGGCCGCCTCTAATTTCACTAGGTGGCCGAAAACGGCCACCTAGTTCTATTGATGGCCGGAGATGGATAATTCATTCAATCGAAAAGTATAACAATTGGAAGATTAGTTGAAAAAAAATGGAAGAATGTTACAATAATGATATGAACATATTGAAATTTCAATTATCTATGATTATATCATCTTTAGGCCTACTACGGGCTAAAAATAATTAGCCAACTAGTGGGGAGGTAACGTGTCTAGGATATGTTCATATAGTACTTTAATTTAAATGAAATAATTAAATGACAATTTATATATATATATATATATATATATATATATATATATATATATATATATATATGTTTTTCCCTTTCTTTGTGATAAATATCCTATCCATATTGCAAACATCAATCTTCAGATGGGAATGAGTAAATTTATATATGACAAATATGAGATTATATTAAATGTTTGTATTCAATTTGATTAATATTTCTCCACTTCTTAAATGTATTATTCAATTTTTGTGTATAACTTTTACGATAAAATAACTACATAAAATATTTATTGTACTGGATATTAGTTTGAGTGATATAAGAATATAATTAAATATTGTTGTTGGTTTATTATTGTGCTTATTGTACTAACTGTGAGTTTGAGTAACATATGAATTGAATGAATTATTAATGTTGGCTAATTATTGTGTTTATTGTACTGGGTATAAGTTAGCGTAACATCAAAATTAGATCGAATATTGGTTTCAGTTATTTATTGTATTTGTTGAACTATGAGTTTAGAGCAACTAAAGAATTGGATTGAATGTTGATGTTGGTTGATTAATGAGAAAACACTGGTTTCGTCTGTAAGTTATTTGTAATTTGATTAATGAAAAAAGAATTATACTTTTTTTTTTTTTACGTCCTTAATTTTTTTTTTTAGATGGAAATTTTCTTCATGTTGTTTTCATTAATCATACCCTTTATAATCATCTAGGAATGATGATTGTAAGCAAGTTTGTCAATGGTTCATTACAAGTTTTGATCCTACGATTGGCTTCATTTGTCTATGATTCACCAGTATGTTAGCCCTTTTGTGTTTATAAACAATACGCAAGACTTTGCCCATAGTTTTATAATTTATGTTGTACTTTGTTTAATATTTATTTTTTAACAACATATATGAATGATTTTTAATTAAAAATTTATCCATTTGTTGCTTAGATTGTCAAATAACTTGGTTGAGTTATATATGAATACATATTAATACTTTTGAACATGATAACCGTTCCTAAAATAGTATATGACTCTTTACATAAATGATCGAAAGCTTTTTCAATTTATACAGTTGTTTTGAACTTGTACATGACGTTTTCATCAGTTTTCACTGGTGTTTTCACAAATAACAGAAATAACTTAATATATTACGGCATTTTAAAATATTGTAAAATGTATAAATTTTTGTTATATTTCTTGCTTTTAATGACATTTAAAACACTACTAAAAATTAAAATTTTTTATAATTATCGGTATTTAAGGATGGTATTAAAATTATCTTTTTTATTATTTTTTTAATGGTATTTATATATATATTTAGTAGTATTTTTTTTAAAATGCTATAAAAAATTATATCAATATAGAATTTAATAGCATT
The DNA here is from genome assembly GCA_026122585.1 of Anacardium occidentale. NCBI lineage: Eukaryota > Viridiplantae > Streptophyta > Magnoliopsida > Sapindales > Anacardiaceae > Anacardium > Anacardium occidentale. The sequence continues at coordinate 243,442 of JAJEJH010000026.1, forward strand.
TTTGTGTACACCAATACATACATTAACAACATTTAAAAAAGCCATTGTAAAAAAGTGGACACGTGGCTTCCTATTTTGGTACAGGCATAAGCATAATGCAGAAAGGAATTGAACGATGAAAGAGGCATAGATGGTGGGTCTGCCAACCAGAGTGGACTGACATGACAGTTAAGTTAAAAAATGTGAAGAAAATGCAAGAGCAAGGACAACGTGCTCATGTCAAAGAGTTCCATGTTGATCTGGCCTCAGAACAAAGGAACTTTATTGGTCGTGGAGAAATGGGTTTTGATATTTTTGATTCCTTCGTCTGTGGAACAGAAACCGAGCCGTCCAAAGAAGGACAAGTAGCTATTAGAATTGGATGTGGTGGTGGACCGTATCCCCATCATTCTTGACTAAGACCACTCTCTTTAAGCCAACCGCCCCATTGTAGACCTAAAAATCTTTCTTAATGGGAGGCTTTACCCCTTTTGGTTATTGAATTCTAGAGGGTATCATTAAAACCTGACTTTGATTTGATTTATTCATAAATTTTAATTTTTTAAAAAATTGTCAAAGCCAATAAAATTAAAAATCAATTAAAATTAATGGAACCAAATTTTTGTAATTAAATATTTTTTTCTTAAAGTAAAAGAATTAAAATTAATAAAAATAAAAATTAAAACTCTAATATTAAAATTATATTGACTATTCACTAAAGTCTTAATTAAATTAATTGTAATTGATTTTTTCCTTTTGTCTATGTAAATAGAGTGTAAATTGTTTTGATTAATTTATTTGAATTTGTTTTTTCTGAGTCTTTAATTTTGTTTTAGTTAATTGAAATTAATATTTTGAAAAAGCAAACATATTTTGTTTGGTTTGTATAATTCATATCTATATTTTATTAAAATTATAGTTAATAGAATATAATTAAAAAAATTTTAATTTAAGTTCAGATTCGTATTTGTATATGGTTTATATAGTTCGTATTCACTCGTATTCGTTGATTTTTAGAACTATAGTTTACATTCACATTCGTATTTGAATTTATATAGTTCATTTCAAACTAGTTCAAATCGAATTTAAAAATAAATTCGAATATATTTGATTCAAATCTAATTCTAGTATTATCACAAATACACATCGAAATCAATGCTTTTAAAGTCACAAGTAGGCAAATTGAGTTGGTAACTAAAGTCAGATTCAACTTAATTTGAATAATTCATTAATATCTACTCACGATGATGAAGGAGGCAAACAAACTCTTTATATTTTTGAATATTTTTCAAATAACTACTTTTATTATAAAATTAATAGGTTGACGTATCAAAAAAAAATTAAAGATTTCAAAGTCTTGGATTTGAATTGACTTTTGTAACACAAAAACAGAGTAAAATAATCTGCATTTGCGATATCTGCGTATTTATCATATAAAAATTAAAAATAGGAAACATTTTCCACGCAAAATCCGAGATAAAGAGTAAGGTAATATCTAATTATTCAAAGGTCCCCACCCAAGGTTTTTCTAAATCATTAATGTCACTTGAAAACTTTTAAAAAAAGTTAAATACTCCATTAATAATCAAAATTTAATGGATAATTATTAAATTAACCGTTAAATTAAACTGATTAAAAAAATATTTTTATTCTTTTAAATAAAAATAATAAAATAAAGTTTATATAAAATATAAAAATAATATTAATATAAAATAATATAATAAAAATATATTTAAAAAACAATCACTACTATCAATAGTGATGGCCACAGAAAACTTAACTAGGTGGTTAGATGACCATTTGATTGGATTAATGGTAGATCTAATTATCTCAATAATAAAATAATCAAATTTGATTATCAAAAATTTAATAAAAATAGTTAGATTTAGCTATCTCAGTCGTTAAGGTAGCCAAATCTGATGGTCAATTTAATTTAGTGGTTATTTTCAATTATTTGATTAGATTTTTGACATAAAATTTTATTTTATTTTTTAAAAATTTTTATTAATTTATTATCATATAAATATTATTTTATATAAAAATTCATTTCAATGTTGATATCATTTATATTTGTTGTGAAAGACATTTTAGTTATTTCATAAAAAGTTAATAAAATTGGATGAAAATTGGTTATGGGTGGGTATTTGGTTTTTTTAAAGTTTTGGATGGGAATTTGTAATTTTGGAAAACCTTGCATGGAAATTAGTCATTTGGCCAATTATTTAAGTAAAATTTCAGTTCAGGCATCTTCTTCCTTACGAATCTCCAGTTCCGACAACGCACGTGTCATGCCAATAGATTATCTTACACGTGCCTTCCAACAAACCAAAAAAGCATAAATTATCATGTCCGTAGGTAAAAAAAAAGAATTAATTCAATTAGATGATAACATCTGACACGTGCCAGGTCATTATCGTGATTTTATCTAAAATGCTGACCTTATTCTGAAAGTTGGAAGATCTATTTATCACTTGGCGACTAATAATTAAAATGTCTTTCTCTCTTGCATAAATGATTCAAAAATCCAAACTACAGAAAATTTTATTCTAAAAGTAATTTTCAAAACATTCTTCTTTTTTAAAAGCTCCATTTTTCGGCTCGATCTAGGGTTTTCTGTGAGTTTGAACCTTTAAATTTAATCACTTTTGAGTCTAGGTTTGTGCAAAGAAGCTAAAGCATCCTTCGTGTTTTCGTATTTTGGGTGACTAGTTATGGGGAAAGTGGCGGTTGGGGCGACGGTTATATGTGCGGCGGCTGTGTGTGCGGCGGCGGCGCTGGTGGTGCGGCATAGGATGAAGTGTTCGGGAAGGTGGGCCAAGGCCATGGCTATATTGAAGGATATGGAGGAGAAGTGTGGGACCCCAATTGGAAAGCTGAGACAGGTGGCTGATGCGATGACCGTTGAGATGCACGCTGGCCTTGCATCGGAGGGTGGTAGTAAGCTCAAGATGCTTATCAGCTACGTTGACAATCTTCCTACTGGGTGGGTTCCGCAAATAAAAACACTTAGTTTTAGTTTTAGTTTTTTACCATTTTTTCAATTTTTTTTATTTGTTTCGGTAGTTTAGTTACTGGTAATCGTTTATTTATTTGTAATCTTCCTACTAAACCGATCACGCGAACAATTAAAAAGGGTTAAAACAAAATTTACAAATATTGTTGGATATGTCAAAATTTTTGGGTATTTTAATTCGTTGTTGACTTTCTTGGTATTTACAAGAGATTTTTTTTTCTTTTTGGGTTAAAGTTGCGATAAGGTGGATGATTAAACATTTATGGACTTATTTTTGTATGGCTTCATGTTTTGATAATCTCTGTGTCTTCTAAATTTCTTGTTGTTATCCTCGGTTGGCTGTATTTGCTTGTTGTTATTATTATTGTTGGTCCTATTATCATTTCTTTTACCTCTACAGAATATTTTGGAACTTGCTACATGTACTCTTATATTAGTTACAGATTCTAATTCGGGAGAAATGATTATTGTCATGTTGTTTCACAATCCTATTAAGAAAAGGCATCTGATTTCGTTTCAAATGAAACCTTCTTTACACGGCAGTTTTTCCATAAGCTCGATGTAAAAAGCTTGAGTTGCATGGTTCAAATGAAAATTTTCATTGGAAAAAGGATATTCCTTGTTGATTTCAAGCATTACTCTTTGTTTGATTGGAATTTGGAGAATTTCACTTCTGATGTGTTGATGTATTATATTTGTCTAGCATTTGCTTTTTGTATTGTCCAACGTTCTCGCTTTTGTAGTTACCTTAGTGTTTATTTATTATTCTTTGCTGCTTTATCCATGAACAATCCTATTCTCACTTGTTCTTTTCAATTTCTTTATTGTTTTTGGACTGAATTTGTTTGAACTTTTGGTAGATATCTACAATCTAAATATTCGTGATTTTTTTCCATTTAAGCTTATGTTTAGTCCTTCATTCATAAGTTCTTTCTTATAATATTAATGTTTTTTATATAGCTCTAGCACGTAAAATGTACTTGCAATGATTGCTTTTTTGGCCATTTATGTAATACTTTTAACATATTTTAACAAAGTTACACGTTTTTGACAGAAAACTTAAATGAAATGTTAGTTCAAACTTTGGCAAATGAGTAGACTGGATTTGTTTTGTATATCAGTTGGACAGAGTTTGTGAAGTTCCATTTCTGACTCTCATGTTTGATAGTATTCCCTGGTAATTTAGCTTTTTTTTTTTTTAATAACAATTGGCTGTTATATATTATGATAAAGACTATTTTATCATTTCTCTTCATGGAAATGGCTCTAATTTCCAAGGTTACTAATATTGATGTTCGCTTTCTGTAAGAAGTTTTTGTTATAATTTAATTTCACAAACGTGATTTTCTCAGATGGCAATCATTCATTTAATTGAATGAGATGAATGAATTCCATTACATGTGGAACATTTTTCTCTTGCTTGTGTTGAATATAAGTTCAGCTGATTAATCATGGAGAATGAAGAACCTGTTTTGAGGAATTGGTTGATAGATTGCTATTTGCGATGGAATTCAGTTGTCGAGGAGGGAATTTCCCTCATAAACTGTCATAGCTGTTTTTATGGATGAAGTATTTCTAGTAATAAAATATGTGAAATATAAATGGAAATTTTTAAAAAGAGAAGCCATACTTGTTCATTGAATGGGAGAAAAAATTGCTTATCTGTTCATTGACTTTTTTAACTAGTCCTTTAACTTTTCTGGAACTTTTGTGCTGATGAACATTTAGTTTAACACGCATACCACTTACTACCTTTATCTTAAAGGGATGAGAAGGGTTTGTTCTATGCATTGGACCTTGGTGGCACAAACTTCCGTGTCATACGTGTGCTATTGGGTGGGCAAGAAGGCCGTGTTGTTAAACAAGAATTTGAGGAAGTTTCAATTCCTCCACATTTGATGACTGGGAGTTCAGATGTGAGTGTTTTTGATCACTCTAATCTAATAAAATTTGACCTAGGTTAGTTGATTCTTGCTCTGAAATCTGTTAATAATGGTGATTTCAGGAGTTGTTTGACTATATTGCTGCAGCCCTTGCAAAATTCGTAGCTACAGAGGGTGAAGGACTTAATGTTTCACCTGGTAGACAAAGAGAGTTGGGGTTTACTTTCTCATTTCCAGTTAGACAAACATCAATTTCATCAGGGAATCTTATTAAATGGACAAAGGGCTTCTCTATAGAAGATGCGGTTAATTCTAATTGCCTTTGACTCTTGCATTCTATTTCTTTTATATTGATCCTGCATGACATCTTTAGATACAAGTAGTGTTCCTTGTCTCTTGCCTTGCCTTGTTATCTTAATTAAGTGTCAAATTTTAAGAATTCTTAAACTGTTCTTGTTTTGTGAATTTTGGCTGTATTGTGGATATGTTTTAGTCTTATTATCTCCCTTGTGTGTTTATCTGGTTAACGCTTCTTATCTCAACTCATGTTTTGCTTTTATTCACAATCACAATGATCTTGTGATTGATACCTGTAGTTATTCATGTTGACTTTGTCCTTTATTAATTTTGCAGATTAATTAATGTCCGAACTAAAGGATATTCTTGTAGAATAACTGGTAGTTCACTTTACAGAACTGTTTGATACTGTATATATGGTTTATCCTTGATTTTTGTAGGTTAACAACTACCTATCGATTATCAGGTATAAGAGTTACTTACGTAGAGATTTTGTGCGGTAGTGCTGCCTTTTTAAAGACTATTATGCATCTGCTTGAACATTACAGTCTTGCAACATAATTCCAAGGGCTGTGTGGAGTACTTTGAAGCTCCCATTGCTATAATTGGCGCCTTTCTTTGATGTACCGAATTGGTGCAGTGTGTTTTATCTCTTCATATGTGCCTTATAATCCATTTACTTGCCATAGTAGTTGTTTTCTTATGTCATCTCAATCCCTTCTTGGGGTCAATTTATTCAGTGATTTCTGATTGATAATGGGCTATTCAGCTTTATAGCAAAAGGGGTTATATGCATTGTGGGGATAATTCTTTTTAGAGCATTTACTGTCTTATTTATATGTCAGGATGTGCCTACTCAAGCACACAACTCTATAATTTTAGCAGGATGATATTATAGGGTGCTATTAGAACTGCTCTTATGTGTCATCCTGTGTATATGATTTGCTAGTCACTGGGAACTCATACCACTGCAATGGCTATTAACTATTTTTGTTCATTCAAAGTTTCTATTTGTGCTGGCCGAGTTTTTGACCCTCATGCTAGCAGTAGATGGTGGGCCTCACAAGGACATGGTTGTTAGTAGCCATGCAATTAATGTGTTAATTTCAGCGAGGGGTTTTGGGTATGGTGGTAATGTTGACTGCGTGGCTGATTGCCTTATTTCTAATACATATTCTCTGATTGTTTGAAACATGTGTAGGTTTTGTTGGTAGGCAATTTCTTCATAATATCTGTGCAGTGATAATCCTGATATTGCTGGTCTGAAATTCATCGGTCAAATTTCAGCATGATATAATAGTATATAGTTTCTATATGCTATGGCTGTATTAAATAATTTAGCAAGTTTTTCAAATGTGTATAATATTTGATCTTATTGTTTGTGGTCCATCTTGGCTGTTGTAGGTTGGACAAGATGTAGTTGGAGAATTGACTAAAGCCATGGAAAGAGCTGGTCTTGATATGCGTGTTGCGGCTTTGGTAAGTTTGGTTTGCTTTTTTGTTTCTTTTCTGAGTAATGTTCTTTATAGTATCGCTTGTAGGTATTCCCTATTTCACATCTCTCCTTGGTCTTGTGGGTCTCTTAACATGCTGTGAGATGCAGGTGAATGATACTATTGGAACATTAGCTGGAGGTAGATACTCAAATCAAGATGTAATTGCTGCTGTAATCTTGGGTACTGGAACTAATGCAGCATATGTAGAACGAGCACATGCTATTCCCAAGTGGCATGGTCTCCTACCTAAATCAGGGGAAATGGTTGGTACTTTCAAATGTTGGTTGTACAGTTTCATGTGTTTTGAACTAATATCCTCATTTTCTGGTGTACTATGTTTTATTTCTAAAGGAATGTTGATTGTTATAGGTTATCAACATGGAGTGGGGTAACTTCCGGTCATCGCACCTTCCGCTGACAGAATATGATCAAGCATTGGATGTTGAAAGTTTGAATCCTGGCGAACAGGTAGCTATGTTTTCTTCCCTTTCCTCTCTATGATTATCATGCTTATATTGTGGTTTAATGTATGCTCATAACATCAGTGACTATAACTTGCAGATTTTTGAAAAAGTAATTTCGGGTATGTATTTGGGAGAAATTGTTCGCAGAGTTTTATGCCAGATGGCTGAAGAAGCTGCTCTTTTTGGTGATACTGTTCCACCTAAACTTAAAATTCCGTTCATATTGAGGTGTGCCATTTTTTTGCGAGTTATCTGCTATTGTATCTCCATCTGTTCAAGTTTTTAAATACCTTCTTTTTGGTCGTGTATCTCCTATTTTTGGATTTACTTGTGTTTGTGTGTGCTAGGATCTCCATGATGAGTCCATTTTTGAAATTCAGTGGTGCACATGGAATAACTTGATCAGGCTTAGATACTACTGTTGGCATTTCTTATAAGCTTAATTTTTTAAAATTAATGATTACTTAACAGAACTTCTTTTCATCTTCATAATTAGTTGTTAATGATGAAGAGAAAGTCCACTGCAATATATGAAGAAACACATAACTACATTGATATGTAATCTCGGGCTGCAAGCTTACTGGTTCTATGGCCTCTTGGCATATGGATTTTTCTAGATTAAACATATTATTCTTAGGATTAAATAGCTTACAATGTATCATAATATTGCATTTATACTCAAAATTTGTGGCTGTTAATGAATGTCTTTTCCCAACATGTTTAATCATGTTGGTTGTGATTGTGTACTCTTTAAGGTATCTTTTGTAATGTTATAAGTATGGTAGAATTAATGTGTTCCTGTTAGAAATAGTGGTTGTTATTAGGGAACATGCAGGACTCCACACATGTCTGCAATGCATCATGATACATCTTTAAGGTATCTTTAAAGGTATCTTTTCCCATTGGTTGTTATTATGGAACATGCAGGACTCCACACATGTCTGCAATGCATCATGATACATCTTCAGATTTGAGAGTGGTTGAGAACAAATTAAAGGATATATTAGAGGTATTAAACCTTTCAATAATGTTGGATGAAAACACAGAAAATTTATTTTTTAGCTTAACTGTTATTTTTATATTTCTCTTCTCTGGGATGCTATTTTTGTTTGGATCAGAAAAAATAATTAAGCCAAGAACTGAAAAACTCTCAGTTTCAAGTGAAAGCTTCCCTACTTTTGCTTTTATTGTTATATTTTTATGTAAGAAAATTATTGCTTGAAACAAGATTTACCCAAGAGCACTGTAATCAGCATGTAGAATTTAACTATTACTGTCAGTAGAGAAAAATATGGTTGCCTTATTTGTTACTTTCTGTTTTCTTTTGTATGCGTCAGATACCCAACACCTCCCTGAAAGTGAGAAGAGTTGTTGTGGAGCTGTGCGACATTGTTGCAACTCGGGGTGCCCGCTTATCCGCTGCAGGGATTGTTGGCATTCTGAAGAAATTAGGCAGAGACACGGTAAAAGATGGCGAAAAGCAGAAGTCGGTAGTAGCTTTAGATGGGGGGTTGTATGAGCACTATGCGAAGTTCAGTGCTTGCATGGAGAACACACTCAAGGAGATGCTGGGAGAGGCTGTCTCTGAGAACATCATAATCGAGCACTCGAATGATGGTTCTGGCATTGGAGCTGCACTCCTTGCAGCCTCTCACTCCCAATACCTTGGGATTGAGGAGTCATTTTCAACATTTTAACTTTGTACAATTGAAGTTCATCTGATCCCCCCTTGGCTTTAGTTTGAGCCCTTTTCACGTTTCCATCACGCTAGACGCCCTTATTTATGGTCATAAGGCGTGTATAATGAGTACCCGGTGGTTGGCTGGCTGGCTGACTGCTAAGTTGAGGATGCTGGTTGGCTGGCTGGCCTGACATTGTGCTTTTTATATTTTGTCCAAACGCTGGGAACCATGTTGCTACACAAGAGTATTAGATGATATCTCCCCCTCAGTTAAAGAATAAAATGGGGGTTGTTAATTTTGGCTGACAATAAAACTTGTTCCTTTTTGGGTGGAAAAACGACCATTTGGGGATTACGGTTTAAGGGGGCACTTTTGATTCTGAGGAACTCAATCTCGCCTCACCTGATTGATTGTATTCTGCCGAGTTCCTTTCTCGCTCACAAATTACGTGAGGGTTGTGGCTGGAGCCGTGATTATGAGCTTGTTTTTGAGGTGCTAATTCAAGCTGAGGTTTTTTCGGTCCATGACTTCAAACTCTAGCCTTCTGCATGAATCTGTCTATCTATCTATCTATCTATCTACTAAGAATTCAATCCATCAAAAAGGAAATTGGATAAGAGATTCCTATTTTCTAGTCCATTCACCCTACCCCAAGTAAATGTGATTTTAGTTCTTACAGTACGGTGTGTCTTTGGCAAGGTTGAGTATGGAAGTGACTGAAATGGACATCCATTAGTTTCAGAGTTTCAACTACCTTTAAAATTAAACACTTCCGAGTATGCACGATCTCTTACAAAAAAAAAAAAAAAAAACAGTTTAGAAAATCCTGAAATCCAATCTGTTTTGAAAAATTACGGTTTGTTCTGACTTCTTTTACAATTTAGTCCAATAAAGATATATTTTAGTTTTATCAATAAATAATGTATTACCTTCTTTAACATCTTATTCTTGCATCTATAATTTTTTTTTGAATTTTAATTATCTTTATTGTCAATACAATTTAAGACTTGGCGTAACAAGAATTATAAATATACATGGCTAATTGTGAATAAGCAAAATAAATTGTTTGCTATTGCATGTGGTGAAAAATTTTGAATCTTGAGTAGTAATAACATAATTTTTGTATTAAATTTTGATTAATATGTTATTGTTTTATCTATCAACTCAATACATACATACATATATATATATATATATTTATTTATTTATCTATTAATTAAAGTACTTTACATTATATGAAAATCATTTGTAACACACTTATCCTTGTTTAATAATACTATAATCTCATTCTTGTTTTGAATCAAAACTAAGAAGTTGATTGTTAGAAGTGAATATGAATCGAATCAGCCCTAGACACCTCTTGGTTCAAATGAAAATTGATTCGATTTGAGTTCAACTGAAGCTAAAATTAATGATAACTCGAGTTTAGTTTGGATACAAAAAAGTTTGATTATATTCGATTTGAGTTTGACTTGAATTTATAACTAAGATTTGTAGTTTTGATTCATAGTTCGAGTTTAATTTGATTTTAAAGTTCAAATCTATTTGTCAAATTTTAATATACTAAATGGCTAATTCTGGAAATGGTGAATAAGATTTGCAAAACTTTTTCTTAGAAGTTTTTCACCCAAAACCAATTTTAATGCACTCAATTAACACAATTAATAATCAATCAACTGTTATAAACAAATAAAGTAATTACAACGCAAGTATAAAGCATGTAAAGAGATTAGGAAGAAGGAATTTGCTTAGTGATGTTATAGAGGTTCAAAGTTTTTCCATAAGCCTCATACATTCACTTTTTTAAGTCAACGCACTTGAAGTTCTACTAATTTTTCGGAATTGTGCTCAATAGTTTCATAAGATCTTGCCCACAACTAGTTATAGGAATTTAGTTTATGAATCAAATACAAAGTGTTGGACCCCTATGTGTTTTGATTGATGAAAAACATGGTAAAACATTTAACTGGTCCTTGCATGTGATGCTTATGACAAGAGAAAACCAAAGGGTGTAATTTTACAAGTTTTGTTTTATGCATGACTGTTTGTGATTAGGCTATACGACCATGTGTGCACCATAAATGTAACATATGACTTGGTTAAGTCGTACGAAAGGTTCATATAGTATGAATACAGGATGCACGACCATGCATTTTTAAGCACACGACCATGTGCCAAGTGTTGAGGATGCACTCTTGTGTAAACCCAGCCGTACTCATGTTCAATAGAATCAACTAGGTACACATCTGTGCTCAATGAAATATGTTGATCATGTGGTAATCGTACGAGTATTGTGTGCAAAGTCGTGTGGCCTTTTGAAATCCTGAAACCTTGAAGCTATGAGGACACATGATTGTGTGTGTAGGGCACACGCCTGTGCAGGTGCGGGCGATAGGAGAAATGTTAAACCTTAAATCCTGAATGACAAATAATCTAAAGGGGGGAGAGGGTGAATAGGTTATTTCAAAAACCTTTGCAAATGTAAACTTTTTCAACCGAAATGAATTAATTAATACAATCAATTAATTAATTTAAACCTACTAAGCAATAAATATAAATAAAAAGAGTAAGGGATAAAAATTGCTCAACCAATTTCAGAGAGGTTCGTAGCTTCTCCACATCTCTTACGTCTACTACTTTAAACAACCCCACTTGAAGATATCCTTCCATTAATTTCAATCTCAAAGTTATAATAGTTTTTACATAAGAGATTTCGTATTTTTTACACTAATTTTGATCACAAGGGGTTGTACCTTTAACTTAATTTTTATAGAGATTACACCCTAAATAAGTTTCATAGGATTGTGCCCAATGGTTTGTGAAAAAATAAGAAAAACGAAATTGTCTCTAACTAGGCTGATACTAAATTAAACTCACCAACTCTCTTAAATGGTTTACAATATGTTTCTAGTGAGAGAAAAATATAGAAGAATTATAGAATGAAGAATGGAATGTATAGCCTGACTCTCTAACCCCACAAACTCAAATGAGCTCCTTGTTTATAGTTGAAAATTTTGGTAGCCATTGGAAGCTAATCAAAGAGCTGTTGGAAAAAGTTTTGCTTAGACACACAGTAGTGTGTGTATTGTGCATGACTATGTTTCCTTCAATAAATGCGTCCAACAGTCAATTTTGTACATATACACAATTGTGTGATTTCTTCACACCATCGTGCATCATCTTTTCATACATGTCTGTTTAGATTCAGAAGGTAGCTCAAGATCCATGCATTATCAACACATGAGAAATACATGGGCTAAATTTTGCCTTGTACACGGGCGTGTGCCTTTAATACACGATTGTGTTTTTAATGTTTTTGACTTATCTTGACTTGGCATGGTAGCATGACATGGGAGTGTGATTTTTTTTCTCTTGACACATGGTTGTGTTTGTTGAATGCTTTAACTATTGACCTTTACCAAGCACCGTCGTGTGACCATATTTTTATGTTCAATACAATCGTGTAAATGAGACACGCGGTCATGTGTGACATTAAAGTTCACACACACGGTTGTGTGTAAAAATTACACGGTTGTGTAATACCATTTCCTTCAAGCACCAAATTCTAAATCTTAGTACGAGAGCTACACACGATGTCATGTTTCATCACACATGGTTGAATTATCAATTTAACACGGTTGTGTGTGTAAGATATATGGGTATGTGTTTGATATTCCTGCAAAACAAACTTTTAGTCCGATTTTGGTCATGAAACAAGTTCATGCCAAGGGTGATTTAGTCATTATATGAATTTTAACATGTTTTTGAAATCATCAAAACACCAAGGGCTCAATCAAAAATTTAACCGTTAGAGAGTAGACTTTCATACAAGCACGATCATGCAAGTCAAGGATACAACCGTACGCACATTTAGAAAGCTCCAATGGTTTTCAGATTAAGCTCCAACAACTACAATTCTTATCCACTATAAATTGGAGCTGATTTGAAAAGTAGATGGTTAGAGAATTTTATCCCAATTATTCATTCTTAGTTCTCTAAACTTTTCTCCACCATTTCTCTTTAGAACTATGTTTGTAAACCATTTTGAGAGAACCTTGTGAGCCAATTTATTTATTTGCCTTTTAGAGGCTTATTTCTTGTAATTCCATAAACTCTTAAACACAATCCGATGAAACTAGTGTAGGGCGTAATCTTTGTAAAAATTAAGTTAAGAGCGCAAATCTTTTATGATCAAAACTAGTGTAAGAAATACGAAATTCTTTGTGTAAAAACTATTGTAATTTCAGAGTTAAAGTTAGTGGAAAAAAACTCAAGTGAGATTGTTTGAAGCAATTGACATAAAAGGTGTAGAAAAGCTTTAAACCACTATAAACTGTTAAACGTTTCTCTCTTCCCTTTTCTCTTTACTTTATTGCTTATATTGATAAATTGCTTGGTTGGGTTAAATGTTTTACTTGTTTGCTTGGCTGTGATTCTTGACTGTTTTAATTGATAAATCATTTTATTTGGTTGGTGGTTTTTGTCGAGCCATAAGAGAGACTGCTTGGATACTGTTCCATAAAGAGAAGATAGTGAATGAAAATTGGGAACCAGAAAAGCCTGTGCAAAAATGAGGTCTTATTCTACTGTCCAAGCAAAAGCGATGTAGTGTGAAGTTGCCAGGAAAAAGTCATGGGAATGTCGGCAGACCAATTAAAACCAAATTGAGCATAAAAAACCGTCTCAATTAACACAATACATACAAAACACATTGATTTTTATAGGTAATACTCAATTTCAACAACTCTTTATTTCCTCCATTTTCTGGACAACCAGATTAAGTTGCATGGATTAAGCATTAACAGTTATCGCCATAATCTTCACAAATCCAGCAAGAGCTTAAAAATGGAAAAAAAAAAAAACCGGCACAAATTCATGAACCAAGAGAAGAAAGAAATTACGTTTGTAGAAGCAGTAATGCTGACATAAATAATCAAGTTCACAAATTTACAATTGGATAGTTCAATCTCTTTGACTGAAGACTTAAATTTTTACTTACACTCAAAATTGGGCATTGAAGGCACATTAAAACTCTCCAAAATCATGGTCTTAATAAGGCTGGCGACCGGGGTTCCTTTCTTATTTACTTCGCTAAAGAACCCTCCTAACCAACCTGAATCTGACCTAGAAGAACTCAATTCCAATCCTTGATCGGGTTGACCCAGTAAGCTTGTAGGAAACCCTGGCCCAGTTACCATACTAGGGATTGGCTCCTCCATTATAGTCGGCATGTTTTGGAGGCCATAAGGACTTTATTACGCATGATCCCAGCTCCTTTAATTAGCGCCAGGAGGATGCCACCGGGCGACATCAGCAAAGATGGAATTCTAGGGGTCCTCTTTCTGGCGGAGGTAGACCACAGAGCAATCGAAGGTCGAGAAAAGCCTACCCCACACGACAAAGCTTCCGCCAACAAGGAGCGCATTCATGCAGACGACTTGGGTGCCACCGATACGATGGGAGCCACTTGGGGAATTATAAACGCCTTTGAGGAAGTGAAAGGCATAGCCCCCAAGAATACATATCCCGAAAGCTCCACCGATGTTGTCTAGGCTGCAATATGGGCACTGTTCTCTGGACGTCTCTGGAGTTCCCACCCTAACTCTTTATTTCTGGTTCCTGTTCCTTAAACAGGCCAAGACTTTTGTGGGGTTTGGGCTTCATAAAAATCGGGTTATTAATTACCATTCCCGAAGGATTTTAACTCAAGGATTTTACGGGAATTTGAAACATGTTTACCAAACAAAACATCTTATCACAAAAGAAGTTACTGTCTAAGATTTTGAGTTTCAGCTGAATGACAATTTTTAGAATTACAGAACAAGAATTGATACAAATTACAAGATCAGCCCTGGCTACAATGGGTTGATTCTCAAGAATGAAATCGATTAAATGGGGGATAATAAAGAATGAGCCAAAACTTCCTAGTGGCTAAATCACTAACACCAACCAATTTGAATTTGCCTAGTGATACAATAGAACTAGATAATAAACAATGATAATTTACTTTTGACGCCCTTTCCACCCATCAGACTGACTACAATATTTTGCATGAGGAAGCTTACTTTAGATATCAAATTTCTTAGGCTGGCGCCACTGTGCCAAACTTCTAGCCAGGCAGCTGAGAAATGGCATCCTTTGTGGAGCTCGTTTCTTATCATACAAATGTTTTCCTCCCAAATCTGTAAAAGTTGGACCCATATCCTTGTTGCGTTCAATCTGTACAATGCATAAAATATGGCTTTTAATCAAAACTGACTCAATAATAATTTATAGAGAGAAAGATCAACAATTAGCAATTAAGCAAATATATAAGGCAAGCAATTAGTTCGCAAAATGGCACTAACTCACAGACATCAAAAAACCAAAAACAAAAAGAAAGTCCATTTGCTCAATCCTTCTCTAAAAGATTCGGAAATATTAAAGAGCCCTGTAAAAGCAATTGATTGTTGCTCTTTAAATATATATTGTTTTCAATCATATCTCAAGCACCAGTAATAGTCCTGGCATTTAGCTTTAAAGAACTTATATGCGGAGAAAAATAACACTTTGGCCATAAAGGGCATACCTTGCTTATCTTCCCATTCCTCAAGTGATATCTGATACCAGACCAATTGATAGACTGAGAAAAGTGAGAACAAAATGCCGATAGAGGGAATAAAAAGTTATCCACCAGCAGTGCAATGAATACCTGCTCAGTACCAAGTCACGGTATTTCCGTTAGACTATACTCATCAGTCATGTTTAAGATGCCCCAGGTTTTAATCAAACAATGTTCAGATTGCAATTTAAAAATCAAGTATTTTGCCTTTTTTTTCAAATTCTATATAATCAAAGTCATTTTTGGAGTTTATCACCAGTGTTTAGTTAATGCATTTGTTGTTTATAAATTTCTATTCTCTAGTAGTGTTTTTTTTATGTCTTTTTAAATTTAAGAAACAGAATCATTTTCAAAACAAAAAATGAACCACAGCTTCTTCACTCTAAAGTAAAGATTCATCCACTGATTCATATAAAGCTTCAGATGGGTTCGAAGCCAATCAACACAAAGGGTTTATAAAAAATACCTATCATAAAGAGGCAACTGAATATACTTTTGAACACTAGGAAGAAAGTCCACCAGGAGAAAGAGCAAAAAATACTTACAAGGCCCCAGTTATACGAAGCAAGTGAAAGTTTTGGTGCCTCTGGGGATAGCGTGTTGCACAGATGGACTTCTATCCTTGTCAAGTTCCACATTGAGATAAGTTCTGTGAAGGTGCAAATAGCTAGGCAGCTTACCAATATCAACCCTGTTCAAAAGCAGTTGGACCAGCTATAAGAATGCAGAATTATTACATACAAAGAAAGAAAAGCGCTCCATCTTAAGCTTTTCATTCCTAACATATAAAACATCAGCAGATAAATTGCAACCTACAAACGTGAAAGTAAGGGGTTAGTATACTCAACAGTACATGAGGACTTTTTCCAACATATCTGGTGGAGGAGATTAAAAAACTCCAACCTTGATATCAATAAATAATAGAACACATTACATGAAGTAGTGAGAGGGCAGGAACTTAATCTGTTTGTGACATTCAACACCATATAATTATCAACATTACTACAATTGATAATGTACACACAGTGGTATTCTATGTGATTAAATAAAATACTAATCCTACTGATTATAAATTAATAACAAACACCCCTCATTCAGATACAAAAGTTGTATCATTACATACTGTCCTGTCTTGACATATCCAACAAGTTAAAACACAAACTTCATCCAGCATCAACACGACAAATTTCATGTAACTTAGCACTAACCTACCTAACAAGGATAATTAGTATGCTCACCACCAGAAGTACTGTTTGTTTCCTCAGGTGAATACCCTTTGATATAGGTCTGTAGGGCAGCTGCTACATGTATCACAGCCATAAAATATGGTGCCACAAATCCCCATGATAGATAACAGTGAGAAGAAAACAATGCACGATTCATTATCCAATTAACCTTTGATGTGTATGATTCCAAAACAAATGTTTGCTTCCTCAAGTAATTCCAGTACCTACACAACAAGACAAAAGTTAACATGGAATGAGTGCTATAGACTCAAGTTCAAATGAATAATATCTCAAACCTTCCAAAATTAAGATCACTTGCAAGGGGATGAGGAAAAACAGCAACTGGAGGTGATGTAATGAGCCTCTTGTGAGCCCCTGAGAAGAGAAAATAAAACAAAAAGGTTAACAGCCAATGTTCGTATAAAAAATTGTGATCTGTGACCATCATTAGACATTGCTTCCCAGTCTACTCTAGCCGGCTTATTGAATATATTGATGAGTACATTACCAGCAATAGCTGCAAGAGTCATATCATCAGAGTATCCACCATCTCTAAGTTCAGAGACCACACCATAGTTGTCAAGCCTAAAATCATCAGCATGCATCTGGAAAAAATACAGAAAAATTAGAATAAAATTTCAACATAGTACTTGCAGCATCAGAAAATATGGTAAAGCTACGTGCCATCATACACCCTCCCCATAGAAAGAATGTTCTCCCACCAGTAGCAAAGCCCATTGAACAAGGCTGCAAGAAAATTCAGTGGGTAGTGAGTGATGGAGAAAGCTTAAAATAATGGACATGGCAGGCAATGTTGTATAACAAAATCAGCCCACTCATGCATAGTTCTACATTCATTTATAGAAATTTTTGCAACAAAATCAACTGACTCCAGGGAAAAAGCTTTTACAAATCACTTGGGGTCACTGAGACACCATCACCTATAAAACTATAGGCTCCTTTGACATTAGATAGGAGTTGATGCTTGCAATGATAGCGTATCATGCCATTCTCTTATTTGAAATCAAGATAGAATATACCTTCTTTCTGGCACAATACTTGGCATATATTAACAATAAAAAAATTTGCTTCCCTCTTATCTAATTCACAAAAATCATGGCTGTGAGTTTATCATATACAGTTTTGCAATTACACATATATTGAGATCAATGAAACAATTACATGAGTCCCAATGCATACAAGCTGTAAGCATGAGAAAAAAGAAGAAAGAAAGTTATAGATGGGATCATACCATATGATATTCATAGATACAGTAACTTCCTAAGCTTCCAGAAGGTAAATCAAGAGGGTATCCTGTTTGAATAAAAATCTGCATACCATTGCAAAGAAATTTAAAAACCATAAGAGGATTCCATTTTGAACCAAAGCTCATAAACACAAAATAAGGATACACCTGCAGAGTAAAATGCACAGGAAAAGATAATTATCATGAAACAAATACAATTTCCTTAAAGGTAGGCATATGGGTGATTGTGATGCAGTACCTCAGGATTCTTTTCCATCTCAGCAGTGAGCGCTCCTATTGTCCCAGGGTGAAGCTTAACATCATCATCCAGAAACAATACATACTTGCTGTCCTTATGCATTTTCTCTACCCCAACCTTCACAAAAGAAGCACATCTATGAGGCAGTGATTCAAACCATGCTTCTAATAGAGAAAGTTAACAAAATCTTCTAGGTGAAAAATCTAAATGAGCTTCAATTTCCACACAAGCTTGAACATTCAGCACATATCTTAGGCTTTTGAGAAGTAATATTCACAGAAAGGGAAATGTTTATCAGCCATCTAATCTCTGTAAGAAAAGTTTCAGATAGCCATCCTCAATACCAACTGATTTCTTACAAAAGAATATGAATACAGAGTTATAAGATATCATCAATTTCTATTATATACAGTGGACATACAATAGATTCTAAACTTGTTACATACCAGTTGGTTGTGGATTTTCTGACTGCAAGTTGTTGACAAACCAGCTACAACAATTTTAGCATCAATATCATCCTGAGGACATAAATAATGCAGATAAGTCAGGAAGGGAAGCCATGATACAGAAGTCCAAAATGATCCCTCATGCTGCTACATCCATGAAGAATAGCTAAAGACAAGTACTCAGGTTTAATGGCCATACTTGCACAGCAACAAGGATGGAGAAAGCAAAAAAGAAAATAATTATCCTTCCGATTATAACATGCATAACTTACAAAGACTATGCAACGACAAGGGCAAATCACATTCAGTGGGTTAGATGTGTACCTTAAAATCTGACAATAACCTAGATACAGCATGGTAAGCAGGGTCTTCTGTACTTTCCAACACAAAAAGAAATTCTAAAGGACCACCATAAAGTGATGTAATCTGCATAGAATAACGAACAAAATTAAGCCATCTGAAAAAACCATTATTTTCAGGCAACTAAGAGAAAAAGCTTGCATATGAAACTTGAAATATTCTAGTATAACTATAGATATTACATAAAAACAATCAGCCCAGGTATTACATTCAAGCTGTTGAAAGTGCTCATCTAATTAAATCGAGTTCTGGGGAGATGAACTATCATTCTTTAATGTTATTAACTTCTTGCTGGGAACAAATGTTTTAGAAACTAACTGAAGCTCACTTGAACATCTAACAAATACAGACTAGACTTGTTTAGGCCTTTGCCTCATAGATAAGCTGCGCGTCTGCTTATGTGAGGGGGTAAAATGTATGTGCCTTAATACATACTAAAACCCCCAACTTCACAATTGTTTCTTGCATGGTGACTATACCCAAATAAATCAGAAACCAAAAAGGTTAACAAATTTCTCAATAGCAAGCAGGAAAAAAAAATTAAAAGCATGCGGTGCTAAGCAGAACTTCTATGCTAAAAAGAGTTACCTGAGTTCTCCAATTGTGTAGATTGTGTTCTCCAAAACCTTTTAGAGGCATCACCACAGTCACCCTTGGCAAACCAACCTGATTGGAGTGCTCAAGTTTGTTAATATCATGACAAAGAAATGCAAAGCTATTGCCATGTCTCACGCTATCTTTCATTTGCTTGATCTCCCTATTCCTGAGAGACCAAAAAAAAAAAAAAAAAGAGAAGAAGAAGAAGAAAGGAAAAAAGGAATTCATACACAGCGTAAGCAGTGCCTCAAATTTAGTACATGGTGATAGTAGGTGATGAGCCTCGAAGGCCTGTCACCATTGTATTCTAGAAAGTAAACCTTAATACCTGACATAGGCAGCAAAAGCCCATCCAATTGCAAGAGTTAAGCAGATTACACACCCCTACGCCATATGTAAGAGACTTAAGATTGATACACAATAAAATAAAAACAAATTAATCAACCAAAGTTTCAAACAAAAATGTTGGATTTGCAAGAGTTAAGCAAATTACACACCCTTACGCCATATGTAAGAGACTTAGATTGATATGTAATGAAATAAAAACAAATTAATCAACCAAAGTTTCAAACAAAAATGTTGGAAGATAAAACAGCAAGCAAGCAGTGTATGGCAATGAAAACAAATATATAATGGCCACAAAGCAAGGATCAACTCATATAATTCTTCATATTCCCTTCAACACCGTATGATGATAAAATAACAAAGTCAATACACCAAGGAAGGCTAGAATGGCCATCAATATATAAAAATGGGATTCTGGAACCACTTACAGTTCCTAAGGTACTACATAAACTATTGAAATCATTATAATAACCATAGAGCTAGCTTTCTAGCAACATCTGAAACATCATCAAACGTTACAAGTCAATTATCCAATTAGGTCTAATTCTTCTGCCTCATACTTCAATTACAATGAACAACTGTGCACTATTATTAACATTTTAACGAACAGTAAAAGAATAAGCAACCTCAGTCCTGTTATAGAAGGAAAATTAAAAAGGCTACACAGAGAAACAATTATACAACTCTGTCAGAGTCATAATTCCTAGACTCTCGCTCCTTTTTCCCTTTACAAGTAACAGAAGCTTGGGTGTTAATGGCTAAGTGATAGGCAAAAGTTGTCCACAAAAAGAGAAAAAAAAATAAAAGAACCCTTTAAAACTGCAAAACATTTTACTAAATTCTCACATAATAATTTCTGAACCATATTCTCTTATTTCAGAACCCAAAAATAGCAGCAGAACGACACTTTCTGTCAACTTAAGTAACATTTTACTAACAATCACTCGTTAGACTAAGGTAAGCAGAAAGTCATCTCCGCAATAAAAAAAACATTGTGCTTATCAGTTTTGGAGTGTTAGGTACTATCCTTCATCTGAAACTTCTGAAAATTATAGTAGTTTGTAGCATTTTAGAGCTTAGAAATTCTCATTGAGTCATTTTATATTACTTGAAATATTTTATACTAGTAGTAGTTAAACAATCACGTACATCACTAATAGCAAAACTTAAAAAGAAAAAAATAATAATTATAATGAAGAAGGTGTTCTTATGACATAAATTTCATCCCATGACAAGGCAACAAAATTTTGGCCAAAATTCAAAACCTCCAATATGCCGTAGAAAATGCCAATATCACCCCATAAATAAAAGACATTATTTAGAACAAATTTCTGCAAGTTCACGCATAGCCATTTGATAGAAAAACTGCACTACTTAGATCCAAAAGAGTCAAACGGAGAGCTTAACTCGTTCTTCAATAAAATCCAGAATTCAAACTTCAAAAAGAAGATTCACAATAAAGAAAAAGAGAAGACACGAAAGGACATTTAACCAAATAAAAATTTGGAAGCTTATGAAATTCAAATTCAGAAACTAAAAGTTAAGCTGAAGAAAAAAAAAATGATGGAGTACTTAGGACAGCCAAACAGAATTGGATCTATATCACAGTAACGAAGCAAGTAACTGACCTGGATCTGAATGAAAATAGCAAGAGGACTACAAAAAGCATTGGCGAGAGAGAAGAGAAGCGAATCGATAGAGTCCAATGCAGGCATTCCCCCGGTATCTAATCTATCACCTCTACCAAACAACAGACCGAATAGTAATTAAAACAAAAAAAAAAAAAGAAGCAGAATGTGCGCCTTATCAATACATCGCCATCA
The DNA here is from genome assembly GCA_026122585.1 of Anacardium occidentale. Classification (NCBI taxonomy): domain Eukaryota; kingdom Viridiplantae; phylum Streptophyta; class Magnoliopsida; order Sapindales; family Anacardiaceae; genus Anacardium; species Anacardium occidentale. The sequence goes on from JAJEJH010000026.1 coordinate 265,159, forward strand.
ACGGTGAACTGGAGCAACCGAAAAAACAGAGACAGACAGGCAGACAGGCAGGATGAGAGAGAAAGAGAGAGAGGGCAGGTGCCAGGGAAATTGACGTGCTGAGGGTAGTATCGTGTATATTGAAGAGGGAGAGACCGTTGGATAGGAACCGATTGGATTTTGGAGGCGTCTGAGTTGGCAGGCACGTGCAGGTGTCTTACACGCACTCTCTTTGCTCTTCATAAGAGTCAAGAGGGAAAGAAGATGCTAATTTACGAACCGAATCTTCTTCGTTGGCTGTCCCATTTATAGCGTTTTCTTTTCAAGTGCATATCCTTTCGGACAGCGGCGATGTTTGTTTTTGGCTACAGCCACGCCAATTCTGTCTTTGGGATCTGCAGGCAGCCTTAACCTACTTGGATTTTGTGGACGGAGCCCGCTGACATCACGTCTCTCATAATTCAAACATACTGTTAAATCCATTATAACAGTTTATTGTACTAGAAACTTTAGAATTTATAGGTAGATTTTTCTAATATTTTATTATAAATATTTAGTAATTTTTAAAAGAATTATCTTCTATATTTAAATAAAAATATAAATAAATTAGTATTTATTATATAATTAATATATCAAAAATTTATTTATATGTTGGCTATTTAATTATTTATATAGAAATATAGTTGTGTTAAGTGCCTTTTATTCGGTGTTCTCACTAAAATATAAGTAAATTTTTAATTAAATTTAAATATTTTAATATTAAATAAAATTTATGTTTAGAAAATAAACTTAAAAAAATGAAAATAATAATGATGTTTATAATTATGAACAAATTTAAAGTTTCTTATTAAAAAGATCTATAATTTGTAAACTATAATGTATTCTCAAATATAATACCAATATTGTTAGAGACAATGATGACGTTAGTTAATTTCAATAAATACAATATCAATATTTAATTTTTTATCAATCTATTTTTAATATTATATGATACAAGCAAATAAATAAATATTAAATATTATTATTGTCTAATTTATGAGATTAAAAAAATTAGTTTTATTAATATAATATAAATAAAAACCTAAATATTAAATAAATATTTTAATTAAAAAATAAAAATTAATTTATATAAAAACTGACTTAAACTTTAATATTAAAATATGGTAAATGAAATTTGAATTATTTTTTACTTCACAAAGCCAAAAGCTTTTATTGAAATAAAAAATTTATCATTTTATAATAAAGAAATCATATGTTTTTTGTAATGCTTGAGAAAGTTTATTCATAAAGCCACGTAAATCGTTCAGCATAAATAGACTAAACACAAAGTTAAATAATTGCATCAATTTCAAATGTTTTATGCATGAAATTTTTGTTTAAAGTTTATTTCTTCCTTTGCACAATTTAAAGAATATCGATGATGATGGATGAAAACAACAAAGTTATGCTCATCAATGAACCATAACGTGAGCTCCATGTTAAAGCATGCAATTTTAGTTTACTTTGAACTAGATTGGAAGGTTCATCAGTCATATATATTGCCTCATCATGCAAATTATGATCATGTTAAGATAGATTATAACGTTTTTTTCTTTCAATATGTTTCATCGTATTATCACTTGACATTGTCCAATACTTTTAATCCAATCAAGATGACTACATCAATTATTTTGATCAATCTTATAATGGTATTACATAAGATATTAGATTATTTTTCTAAGATACACTTGCTCCCAATACACCCCAACTTAGATAATTTGCCCAAGATTGTACACTATTAGTGTCAAGATTATGTTAAATTAATGTTAGTCATTTAGAGTATAAAGTTTGTAGTTAGACCCCTATTTTGATTTTTAACTTAAAAAAAATTATAGAATATAAAGTTTACTGATAAAACTACAAATTACTCTATAAATCGATTTTTAAAATTTTAATACGGTTTTTTAATTTATAAAACTAATATATGATGCATAATTTGATGGGCTATATCTCTTAGAATTGGATTCAAAAAAAAAAAAAAAAACCAATAAACTTAATTATAATATTTATTTATTAAAAAATTTGATGGGCTCATAAGCCAGCTTTTGCTTAGCCAAACCTGTCACAATAACAATAACAGAAACAATTTTAATTATAATATTTATTTATTAAAAAATTTTAATCTCTTTTTATTTATATTCTTGTTTTGTTGTGCTAAAGACAGTTGTAAAAAATTTCCCATATATGAAAATAATAATAATATTAAGAAGAAGAAGAAGAAGAAGATGCATAACATGTGAAGCATGGTACATTCCTTTGGAAGGCATGTGGGATGATTTATTTCAAAATCATTCAGCATTCCAACTACAAGTCTTTGATTTTTGAGAGCCCCTGATTGGCCTCTATTTTCAATTTTCAAGTTGGAAGAAATTTTAGATGAATTGAGAGAGTGGGATTATCCCTCCAGCATTGGATTCTGATTTCTCTCTCACACCTACTCCACCATGCCACAATGGTAACACATTCAGATGCTTGCCTAGAATAAGGCAGCTCCCTGTTGGTAATTTTTATTTTATTTAGTTTACTCTTAATCAACCTCTAGACTAGGAATTACCTAACCCATTACTCACTACTCAGCTTAATTTAATTAAATTTTTTTTTTTCAAAGTTGAATAGAGATCTTTTGCAATTTGATCAAAATCAATCCAATACAAGCTATCAGGTCCAGGAATGCAGCCCAAATTGCCCAGTTGCAGATATTAGAAATATAGGTTGTTTTTCAGGTTAATAAGCGGGAATTTGACCAATGTTTCATGCTTCGTTTAAACTAACAAACTGTTTAAAACATCATGATTTAACCCATAATTTTAACATCGGTTAAGATATAGAATAATTTTATTATGATATATCATTTAAAATTTGAATTCTAATCTACTAGAAAGTAACATGATAAACCGAATTGATAAATTATAAATTCTAGTTTTAGAACTCTAAGGATTTTAAAGTGGAAGGAAGTATCAATTCTAGACATTTACAAGTTGCTATTGTAATTACAAAATTACCACCAACTTGGAATGTTTACAAGAAGAAATTGTTGACCAACTCTTGAAGCATATTAGAATTGAATATGAAAGTTGAAATTCTGATAAAATTATGCTATAGAGTTTGAAAATAATGTTAATTATCTTGAGACTGGAACTAAAAGTAACACCCAAGAATAATGTTGGTGGATAAGGTAACAATAAAAGGCTATTATTTTTACTCCATTCTTTTGTATAAACTGAATTGTAAAGAATGATTTATAGGACAAAAAAAAGGCAATACAAAATACATGTTCTTCACTATTTTTCAGCTCTTGGAAAGTATGATTATGGACCACCAATGCATGTTTGTAATGGTAGAACTCAGATTTGAATCCCACTGATGTACATCATGTACATGATGCAATAAATAATCTTATTATATCAACAGGTTTACTTTGTAAGAAGGGAATAAAAGTTGTTCATGAGGCAGAAAAAAATTGTACAACCCAAGAATAGTGTATTTGTTGGAAAGGGTTATTTTTGTGATAATATGTTAGAAATAATAATAATAAAGATGCTGTTTCTGCTTATATTCTTGATTCATCTGTTATTTTTGATATACTAGACTAGCACATGTAAATTTTAGATAATTGGATTTCATGCCAAAACATTGTTTAAGCTATTGTAATAATAAAGAATATAAAACTTGTTATATATGTGACAGCTAAAATTCCTAGCATGTTATCTTATAATGATAATCAAAATAATTAATCAAAATCATGGAAGCTTACTTCCTGCTACGAAAACCTTTCGGGTTCTTAAAACTAATTATAGTAGTTCATCATCCAATAAATCGTCTTCTTTCAAATTGAAATTCAATACTTTTAAAAACCTTCGGTGGAATGAAAAAACTATCTCTTGGGATTTAAGAAACATGACATGTATTACTCATTCAATGATAGAATTTGAGTTTATAACTTTAGCAGTTAGGGGAAAAGAGGCTAAATGATTAAGAAATTTATTATTAGAAATAGAGTTATAGCCCCATGGCTAATGTTAGGAATCTTTTTACACTACGATAGTCAAACAACTATGTCCAAGGCTTTCGACCAAATTTAAGACATAAGTATATAGGACAATTTATTATACAAAATATCATTATAGTTGTTTATATAAAGTGTGGTAATAATTTGGGTGATCTATTGACAAAAGCACTTTATAGTGAGATGGTTTAAAAATACAACCGTGACAATGGATTCAAAATTATTCTAAATTAACATGTCGCTAAACATGAAAATCCAACCTTTTTACTAATTTGAAGGTTTAATGAATAGTAAACAAATTATTGACTTGCACATAGAGGAAGTGCTTGGACCAACAAAGTGCTTAGAAGAGAGGTTGAATAATCATTACTCCTAGTGAAGTTATGATGTTTAAGGAAACAAAGAGCTTGTAAATGAAGCTCTACTTGAACTTCCCCTAGTTGAACATAAAAAATGGTGTTGGCTTTAGCGAAAGCGAGAATAACTCTTGTAAATGTGCACAAAAGGGAAAGAATGGAAAAAGAAAAGGGAAAAATTAATGTAATTAGGTTATAAATGTAAGTTTTTTGTATGATTAGAGATGTATATGATGTTAAACATATTTTATATTACACAAATAACAAAATTATCCTTTAACTGTAAAACTAATGTCTGACTTGCATCATCGTAATTGCACATAGTCTAAAAATATTTTTCTCATATTTTGTAAAAATAGTTTAAAGTATGAGAAATAAAACTATGAAGTCAAAATCCTTACATTGAATCATTTTTTAGAGAGCTTGATGAGTCAAACGAACTTGATGTTCCTCCTACAAAAATACTAAGACTTATAAACATTTTTAAGGGGAGAGACTAGTCCACCATATGCCCATAGCCAAAGGATCCACTGCAAAAAGGGATGACAATTACTAGTCTTCGAAGTCACTGGATTTCATTACTTGGCGGATATCCTTCTATTCGCTATCGACGATGTATCTATTGAATTGATTTATTAATAAAAAAAGTAGTCTTATTCTACATTTCTATCATACCCTATTCTTTTTATTTGTGTTTTATATGCACTTGTTGTGTTTGTGTGTGCCAACGTACTATATATGATTTATATTGTTTCATAAATTATGTGATATTATGTTTTGAGTTAATTATCTCTAATTTTTCAATGTTTCAATCTATCTAATCTAACAAATTGAGTTAAGGTTGACTTGTTTAGAAAAGTCAAAGACAAATACCACATGATAATTAAGGCATAAGAGTAAAAAAAAAGGACTTTTTAAATTTATAAAGTGAAAAATCATCGTTTTGGGCAGACTACGACATATATATATAGATTTGAAACAGGAGAAGGAACAAGGTATTTCACTTGGTCTAGTAATTGCAACTTGTCAATCCCATCTCTTGATTTCCATTAGTGATATGAACAGATTATAAACACAGAACTGGGCCTATTTTTTTATTATTTTTTTTTTTGTCAGCCAACTGGGCCAATTTTCAATCATATAGATCGCCATCTTAAGCTAAATTCTATCCACCGAAAGCAAAAGCGACTTTGGGCAGGACATATTCACTAGGCATAAAATAAAGTTACAGACAGAGAATCGATCACAAGACTTTTTGGCAAGCCAATTTCCTTTTCCTACCATTCTATTCCCTGTCCTTTTAACATCACAGTCACTGATCCTCCTACAAAGATAGTTCTGATAACTGAAAATGGGTTGTTTCAGACCTCGTTCCAAGCCTGCCTCTCTCATGAAAACTTCTTCTTCTTCTTCTTCTTCTTCTTCTTTTCCATCACAGCAGCAAAACCCAGCACCCAGAAACTTGGAGCAAGAGGTTTTGCTCAGAATTCCAGGATGCACAGTTCATGTCATGGATGAAGGGGAAGCTATAGAAGTTGGAAAGGGTGACTTCAGTCTTAACAAAATCTTGGATGAAAATGTTTCTCTCGCTACCATCATACAAGTTGGAGATGATCTTATGTGGCCATTGACAAAAGATGAGCCGGTTGTAAAGCTTGATGCTCTTCACTACTTGTTCTCATTGCCAATGAAAGATGGTGATCCACTGAGTTATGGAGTGACGTTTATGGAGCAGTATGGTAGCAACTTGGGCTTGCTGGATTCATTCTTAAGTGAGCACTCTTGCTTTTCTAGCTCAGCTTCTACCCGGAAAAATGATGTCGATTGGAAGGAGTTTGCTCCCAGAATTGATGACTACAACAATTTCTTGGCCAAGGCAATTGCTGGTGGGACTGGTCAGATTATTAAGGGCATTTTCCATTGTAGCAACGCTTACACTAACCAGGTTTGATTTCTATTTATTGAAATTTAAACCACCATGATCACACTGTCTAATTTATAAATGTTTTTTATTTGATAAAAATAAAATCATATATGCATTCATCATGAAGCAGACAGTCTATGGTTAATAATTTGCTAAAAAGAAAAAGGTCCTAATGAGTATGCTTCAGATTGGTGTGGTTATTTAGTCTAAAGAGTGAGGATAAAAAGCAGGTTCACAAAGGAGGAGAAATGATCCTAACTCCTGCTGCAGAGAAGAAAAAAAGGGTCACAGATAGAGAAATTAGCAGCAACAGAAGCAATGGGGCCAAAAACAAGAGTGGAGTCAACAAAAGCTTAAAACGGTATTCTAAGATAAGGACAAAAGTGATCATAATAATTTCAAACAAAATAATTGAATTTTGGTTGGTGTTTGTTTATTGTATAGTGTGAGAAAGCTGTCCAAGATGACAGAAAAGCTAAGCAAATCTATGCTGGATGTTGTTGGGGTGGCCACTGGAACAGTGATAACACCTCTGGTCAAATCCCAAGCGGGCAAGGCAATTTTAGCCTCGATTCCAGGAGAGGTCATCCTGGCTTCACTTGATGCTGTCAGTAAGTAAAGCCTGCCTGAGTTTTATTTGCGAGTGATTCTTGCTTAATGACATTAATAATGTGGTAACCAAATATGACATTCTCTACAGACAAGGTTCTGGATGCAGCCGAAGTTGCGGAGAAACAAGCTCTATCTGCAACCACCCGGGCTGCAACCAGAGCAATGAGTGAGAGGTACGGTGAAAGCGCAGGGGAGGCAACTGGAGATGTGCTGGCAACTGCAGGGCATTGTGCTTGCGCTGCTTGGAATATTTTCAAGATAAGAAAAGCCATCAATCCAGCATCATCCGTTTCCACTGGAGTACTCAAGAGTACAGAGCAAATCAAAAGAAATAGCCGATATTAACTGCATTTCTTTATTTGAAGTTGAAAACAATGCCTTTACTGTATGTTACCAAGTTGTATGGAATGGATTCCTCAAAACCATTGCAAATTGAAGCATTTCATTTGCTGAGTGAAGAAATCAAACCACATATAAATAAGAAATTTTAAGTTTTAAAGCTTTTAACAGTAACATGTGCTAAAATATAGCTGGGATCTTAATTTTCTTGTAAATGAATGAAATAGAATTTGGTTGAAGTTTATAGGTGAAAATTGGTATGCATGCCCTTCCGGAATATTTGGATTAATTAATATTTGGCCTGAAGTGAATATTATGCATTTTGTGAATTTTAAACAAATAGATTTATTTCGTTTACAGTTTAATGGGTAATTAATTAAACCACAATTAATTTAAATAATCAAAATTTAAATATAAAATACAATTTTTTTTTCTTTTATGATTCTATCCCACATTTCATGCCCATCCAATCTTACGTGTTATGCATACTCATCAAATAGATGATATTTCAATTATATCGCATGCATTTGACACATGTAATTGACAAAATATATGCATAGAAGTCACATCCATGTATATTGAAGGAATCCAACACTATCTACAAATTTAGGTGATTTTAGACCTATCTCGACGACTAAAATTGTCTAAAATAATAATTAAATAGTTATATTTTATGGTGAATACATCTTAGTATAAGGAAATTGGCTATTTGGTATGGATTAAATTTAAAAATTGAGTTGAAGTTTAAATTAAAAATTTTTATCTAAAATTGATTAGTACATGTAAAATTTAACGATATTTACAGTTGAGATAATGTTATAGAAAGTATAAACTATTAGGTGAAAAGATTTAAAGATTTGAAATGGTGGATTTGGGCCGAATAAGCCAGCACTCACGAATTCGCATCAACATGAGTATTTAGTATGTGTGTTGATTAAAGTACTACGCGTGATGCATGTATCACGTGTAAGCCCGTGGTGACATGGGTTGAAGAAGGGGGTGTGAAGTGATTTAAAACTTTTATTTTCAGGTATGCTTATTACGTGTAATACGTATATTGTCTACATGCGATCTACATTAAAAATCGTTAATTTAACTATTATGCGTAATGCATGCATCACGTGTGATTAGATATACATGAAATTTGAAATAGATTCGTAAAAGTGCAAAATAAGTTAACAAAATTGTATTTAATATAAAATTTTGATTATGTAAATTAATTGTCCTTAACTGTAAACTAGATGTATACGAGGGAGTGCATAAAAAGTGGACAACACTCCAAGGAGTACGCATGTATATATCCAGCTGAATGAAATTGGATGAATTTGTCCCCACCAATCAAGAATGTTTTGATTATAAAATGGAATGAAATGAAATGTTACTAGAAAATGGTTAACTCGTTTTTTTTTTTCGTGGTTTCATAATGTTTTTAGTAATGGGTTTGTGTTTTTCGTCTCGCGTTGGGGTTTAGAGTTTTCTTTTCAATTAATTATTATAAATGTTGTACTTTTTTAGTTAAAATGGGTTCAACTGACGAAAATTTATTTTAAGAGAGTCTAAATTGTTATTCGGCTTAAAATTGGGCTTAAATTGAAAAACACAAATATTGAAGAGACTATTATATATAAATGTTAAAATTCTTTTACGAAGAAGCAATTAATTAATAAATCCCTTCAAGCGTGAGTTGCAGGAAGAATTGGAGCTGAAACTGGAGAAAGAACAAAGGACTAAGGTCTAGGAGAAAGATCCTGTTTTTATCCTTCCACCTTCTCTTCATATTCATGTATATAGGAAGGAACGCCTTTACTTTGTTTTCAGTACTCGATATTTAATTTTCCTTGAGCAAACCAAATAAAATCGAGGATTGATCCACCATTTTTGTAGTAACAATCCTACTACATTTGTTACCAAGAAACAGTTTATTTGGTGGGCAGCTCTGTACAGGTCAAGAGTATGTGGCATCTGGGAGAGGAAGAAGAAAATGTCATCACTGCAAATCTCATCTGGGTTTGAAGGAAAATTTAGGAACAGAGAGAAAATGGTTGCCCTTGTTTTTCACTGTCTTTGGTGGCGCCTCGGCCTGGGCTTTAGATCAACAACAATGATGGAGATGTTATCACAACTGTTTTTTCCATACGCTATATCCTTGAGATTATCAACCACGGCTTGAGCCGGAGAAACCTCTTCATTTATCATCCTGCGTCTCCGTCTTAGCATGCGACGAGCCACCTCTCCAACTTCTTCGTTTGTCATGACATCCCAGAGCCCATCACTTGCTAAAATCAAACACTCGTCCTCATCACTTCTTGTCATGAAACTTATCTCTGGAACTGGAACTATCCATGGCCTTAAGTACCAGTCACCTGACCACACCGTTAACCAATGAGTACACTATAAATAACAACAACCCAATAATCTCCTGTTAGGAAGTCCCTTGTCATAAAATTCTTAGTACCAACGAACAAATAAGCATTTCACGAACACATGATTCAGATTTCTATTGTAAACTATAGTTCACCTCTCAAATGATAACCCAAGCATATATAATCAGAGGCTTCAAGTCATGATGAACCAACTAAATCCCTATTACACCATTTGGTCACCCTTATAATAATGGTGATTTTACTGACAATAATCTTTATGTTTTTGTTGTTTATTCATTTTCCCAAATGTCAACAAAACGTGATTGGATTTCTAGCAATGACACTAACTAGAAAATTTCTTCATGACCACAAAGGAAAGAGATTAGCTATGCACATGATGATGGTGGTAATGGAGAGCAAAATGTTAAATGCGTTTGATCGATTATACAATGGAAGCTAAAACTTCCACAATTTTTTTTTGTTTTTGGTAAATAAAGTAACGAAAAAGCTTCCACAATTGCTAAGCAAGAAATCTGAAAAAAGCTGAGGAATAGAGTTAAAAGGAAACCTATAGCTCTGGACATGGCAAGAACTCCAAAAACCCTGGCACCATTCCAGTTTATGACTTTCCCTCCCTCTCCTTCGATTCTCAAGAGTTCGTCCTGTCTATCAGGCTGTAAAACCAACAAGAACAATGTCTTCTCAGCTCTATTAATGAAACATAGTTCCGGGAAAGTATGTATGTATGTATGTATAATAAAATTCATACCATGTACTACTCCAGGCTACGTTCCCTTAGGCCAGAATACATTTATAAAGTATTAAAATTGCATTTTTTTAGTATGAACATACAACAGTTAAAAGAAGCGTGCAAATAAAATAAATCCTGCAAAAACAAATAAATAGAAAGAATGGTGATATGACCTTGTGATCGACGGTCAAGGGTATTGTTTCAGTCCCGCGACATAGCACAGCCCTTGAGTCGCCACAATTAGATGTAATAATCTGGCAACCCGATAGAACCGTAACTACAGCAGTTGATCCAACCATTTCTGGTGCCACAGCATCTGTAAGCATCTGACTGTCAGCCCTCTTAAAACCACTACAAAATGCCGTTTCCCATCTCTTCTGCCACCCACAACCATCACCGGGTTCCCGATCCCACTCTTCAGCTATCACCTCGTGCATCCGCTCAGCACAAAATTTAGCCACCTAACAACGTAAATAGAAAATTATCGTCAGGTATTTTCATGAAGTCTATTGGCTATTGACACGTTTCAACACCATTGCCCATCATAAGTCAGAGTCTTCAGAAACGCAACCAGTAAACCGCCGCAAGATCGAAGATCTAAACCCCACAGGATCATAAAGAAATAAACTGGACGGCAATAATGTGACTGTGACTGTGACTGTGACGACAATTATCGCGCATGGTAGTGACGTCACACAGACTTTTTTCCCTTAAGGTCACTGGCGTTTGAACTTATAATAATATATGGACGGCTACCAAAGAAACGTATCTTGATAGTATATGAATGGTCCTATAAAATTCCCCTAACGCTATCTCCAATAATCCAGGTCCTACAGTTTTAAATGATTTATTTATTTTTATTTATTTTAATTGAAAGGAAAAAGGTAAAAAGAAGTGATTAAAATTTGAATTTAACAAGCATCAGGAAAGTGTGAACCTGCGAGCCACCATGGCCATCATAGACGCCGAAGAAATGGACGGGAGAGATCTCAGAAGATGTTCTAGAACCGGAAGCCGTACAACCACCAACGTGGTCACACGTGCAAGAAATGAAGGCAGGTCTAATGGCGACGGCGTCTTCCATCTCCCTCCGTCTCCCAATCACAGAAGTGAACCCCCAGTTAAGTCCTTGGTTATTCCTTCCCACACACTTCGGCCTAGCACTTATCGTCGTCGTCGTCGTCGTCGTCTTCGTTAACTCATCGCTGGCAAGAACGGGGTCCACCAGCCTAGGAACTACCGCTTCCTCGACCACAATGACCGGAATCTCGCCGGAACTAGTGGAGATGTCTCCAGAGCTAGAAGTGCTTCTAGAATCTTCAGTCATGAGTATGAATGAGAGACCTGAACTGGTAGAAGCGAGGTCAGTATCAGGAAATGAGTTGACTCGTTCAAGTTGCTGCTCTTCTTCGCCTTCTTCCTCCAGTAAAGGTTCCATGTCGTAAATAATAGGACAGAAAGAGGAGAGGAGAGAATGTTACGGAGAATCGAATGAAATAGAAGAATAGAGAAGAGACTGATGGCAGACTGACACGTAATATACAGGCATTGATTTGAGTCGTACTCATTCGCTTTTTCAAGTACCGCCACGTGTCCTTTCTGTAAAGTTCCTCTGTTAAACAGCGTCTCAATGAACAGTATGCACCCGCAATCAACGGCGTGATGTGTCGGCTTGTGGTGTGATCCAGTTGTCTAGCACTGTGTGCAAAATATTTGGGCGGTGAGTATGATGTACTAGATTATAAACGGTTGAGGGAGTGGGTCCTACCTGTTAGGTAGAATTAGATTATCTGTGTAAACTGGAACAGTAATAACCTACAGCGAAGTGCCACGTCCAAAAGTTCCGTATGATTGTGGCATTGACAAGAAAGCGGACGGCCACTGTTGGCACATCATGTGCCAACACTTCATCACGGATTACGAGATGGATGGTGATCCACGGCAAGCAAGTGGGACCGTCCATGCACAGGGACAGAGCCGGTAGTCCGGTGGAAGGGTCCCACTCCATCACATCAAATCAGTAGGCTCCCATAGCTGAAATAGCACTCTTGAAAAAGTTAAAAAACGAATGAAAACGTGGGATCCGGCCCCACTTCTAAAATCAGCACGTGTCATTCAATCAGGGATTGGATCTTCCAAAAGACTCGGATAAATGTCCAGCAGTTTCCTGCTCGTGATATCCAACTCAACAAGGCAATCTCGTTTAATTCTTTTTGTTTTTTTTTTTTCTTTAAATTAAAGATTGAAAACTTTTGGAGAGTTTCTTTATCTGGATCAAGAACAATTGGAGCTCCATAGCTGCAGAAGTATGCATCCAGGGCCGGTGACTTTGCTCCCTTGGAGTGGGAAAGGGAAGCCATAGGCAAGGGTTGGGCAACTTATTCGGTAAACGTTCTGGGAACCAAGAAGAGTAACAGCAAAAATATTGATTGAATCCATTTTTCCTTCTTTTGATTTTTCATGTCTAATTTTTTCGGTATAAACAGAGACACAGAATTCATGTAAAAATATATATATATTTTAATTATTATTCTTTTGTATTGTCATTTGATTGTAAATGAATTTAGTGGGAAAAAAAAAATCAATTATTATTAGATCCAAGCTGCCCTTTCATTGATCTCATTATTCTTCTTTTTCAGATTCTTAAACAAATTGAAAACCATTTAAGATTTTTTTTTATCACTGAAATATAAAGCTTCATTGCTTGAAGAACATTAAACTGAACCAAAAACCATGGATTTAACACATCTACCAAGCTCTTTCAAAAACACACATTGACTCTTAAACCCTCAACTATTGACAATTGAAGAAGCCGTAGGCCATTTTTGGTTTGGGGGTGTTAATGTTGAAAATTTCAACAATAAGAAGTATACCAAATCACTGAAATGTATATACAAGTGAATGATCAGTTAGAATTTGAGTAAGATGAGAAAAATGAAAATACGTTTTAATTAAAATAATAGTTTTTGAAATATAAGAAAAAGTAAATGCATTTTGTAAGTTTGTTATTGATTTCCAAGAAAACGGGTTTACAATCATAGAAAATAAACGAGTTTCTGGAAGTTATGTTATTGACCACTACGATATGACTTTTATTAATTCCTAGGGTCACTTATCGTTGGACGTTACTAGTTGCCAGAGTTTTATCTGTCAAACTTACTTTCAAGAGTTGTCTTCAAATAAAATATTTTGACAACATAATAAATGTCTCTCATTTTAGAATGATAAATAACAACAACAAAACTTTTTATCCTATCTAAAATGGATATTCAGGATTGTAACTTGACAAATTACAGTAGATAAATGACATTTAATGTGTCATAAACATAAAATATGTGTCAATCAAGTAATTTCGAAAGTCATGATGTCTTAAAAATCACATTTCTCTTTTTTAAATTGACAACTGATTGATGCTTAGGATTGATTTTTAATGGTGAAAATCTCTTTTAACTTTTTCCTTAATTACTTAGAAGAAAGTTTATAGAACTTTACGTAAGTTGTAAAATTTTTCTTGAGCTTTTTTAGACCATTCAAATACAAGTTTGATATGACGAAAGTTGAAATATACGTTTGTTAAAAATAGAGTAATAAAATTTGGATATGGAAAAAATATAGAAAGTGTATATACAAAAAAATAATAATGGAAAGTGTATATAATTTTAGATAGAAAAAAATATATATATTTCAAAATTTCATATTAATGTTAATATTGTTATTTTTTGTTCTTTTTCAGTTAGAAAAAAGTCACATGTCTGCCCAACACACATGCCATGCCTGAAATGAAATTAAATAATGGTCACCAGAAACTGTAATTCTCACCTTTGTTAGTTCCATTTTCTGCATATTTTAGGTGTTATCAGTTTAGCACAATTTTTGTCCCAGCACTGTTTCAGTCTTATCAATACGAGTATGAAAATTAAAGACAAAAGAGAAAGCTCTTGAGCTTCAACCTCCAGTTTCACATGTATGCAGCCACTGGCATGAGCTCTTAGGATATGAATAATTGTCAAAATCTGGGGGAGGAAATTTACTGTAAGATAAAATCAAATTCAAGATAAATGTTTTTAACTAATTTACTAGAGGGCCATTTGAGACAAGGAGGGTGTAAAAACACCTTCATCTTATTATTTGTTAATTAAGCACAGCTTCATAACATATCCATCTTGTAAAAAGATGAGAATTACAGGCACCTTCACAACACATCCATACAGCACACCTTATTACATTTTTATGACACATTACTTTTGCTAATAGCAATATGAAAGACACTCTGCAGAACACAGCTTCAAAACATAGGTCACAACACCAGTTTTGATAAACATTTTATCGGTAACTTCTGTAGATGGGAGTATACATGCAACTTTCAGCATACTTTAAAAGATCCCGTGGACGTGGGAGTCGTGTAGCCAACCCTACAAATTAAAAAAAGGAAAATACCCAGTTCAGAAATAAGCAGTTAAACATTTACATATAACTATCGACAATACAAATCACTTACCCAGTTCATACGCCTTTGCAGCTACATTAGCAGCTATGTTCGCTGAGATTTTTCTTATAGTAGAAAATGGTGGGTAGATAAGTCCCTTCTCATAGTTCTCGTCTGTAACTTGCTTTGCCAAAGCTTCCGCTGCCAACATGTTAGAGTTAGTTTTTTGCCAAGTTCAAAACCTCTAAAAGTTCAGTTCTCCAAGGTACACACTTAATTCAAGTAATCATCAATAGATTTAGCTGTTGCACTTATGTGTACTATAAGGGAAATAATAAAATTCCATGGTGGTGGTACAATGCTTCAATTTTTGTTGTATCTGATTACATCTGACACAATGAACCAATTATAATCTAAATATTGAAAGGAAGCAAAAAGAGAGAGAGATAGAAAAAAGGCAAGGCTAGTTTACTCCAAAGATCATTCTAATATGAAGCCTACTTACAGGCTGCCAAAAGCATGTCATCATGTACACGAATTGCTCCAGAGATGACCAAACCCAAACCAAATCCAGGGAAAATGTAGGCATTGTTGGCCTGCATTCACAAGGAAATAAAAAATGTCACTCCCTGAAAAGTAATTACGAATAAATAAAATGATGATTACAGAAAAATTGGTACAGATGCAAAACAATTAAGATTATAGACCTGGCCCGGCACAAAAACTTTGCCATTGCATTCAAAAGGGTCAAATGGACTTCCACTAGCAAAAACGGCACGGCCCTTCAAAGTGAAAATGGAGACAGCACAAATCAAGAGTCAGCGTACTTGCAAAAAATTGAAGCAAACATATTCACCAAGTGTAACCTTCAAAATATAGCAGAAATTGTAGGTAGTTTTACCTCACTCCATGTGTAAGCTTCTTCAGCAGTACATTCAGACTGTGAGGTTGGGTTGGAGAGAGCCAGAATGAGAGGTTTCTGCCAGTCATTTACCCAAAACAATCTCAATTTATTCTAGTAAAAGGACACTTTTGGAAAGCAAACGAAGACAAAAATGTTGTGCAAGTCCAAGGAGAGAATGCGATTGAGCATGATAGAGTACCTCATTGGAAGAGGCCATGGCCTCAATGACCTCCTTTGTGAAAGTTCTTCCAACTCCAGATGATCCAATCAAAATAGTCGGTTTAATTGCCTGAGCACATAATAAAGTTAAACTAGGGACGCAGGATCACTCAGAGAAATGGAAGTCAAACAAAGAAACAGTTTTCCACACCTTGACAGCATTTAAGAGACTGTCAACAGGTTCATGTTCATGAGCCCAAGGCTTTTTAAAATGTTGAAGTGAATCTTTACGAGAGCTGACAATTAATCCCTGAACAGAAAACAACAAATGACATTGAAGTAAAAGGGATAATGATTTATTTGGCAATGAAGCTGGATCAAGCTCTCTACTACCTTTGAGTCAACGAGCCAGATCTTCTTGCGGGTCTCTTCCAAAGGAGCTTTTACCTGAGAAAGAGATATGAAACTTTATAAATCAACAAAAAATATCACTCACTAACATGTCAAGGATTACTTCAAATGCAAACAAGGCAGTACTGAAATTCAATAACATATGCACATGACAACAATAAGTTGTACCTGCTTGGACATCTCAAGTGCTATAAGTTCAGCAATGCCAGTCCCAGCCTACAATAATGATGTAAGAAGCAAGATAAAGTAACTTGATTGATAGAAAGGACAGCTGGAGACCAGAGGAATCAGGAAATAGATAATATTGGCAAAATTGCTGGAGTGTAAAACAATAAAAATAAGAAGGCAAAATGAAAAAAAAAAAAATTACACGTTGTTCATGAAAGCAAAACAAAGTTTAATTTTAAAGTTAGTTATAGTTATTGTGTGTCTTTTTAGTGAGCTGTTTCTTACTTCCCCAGCACCTAAGAACAAGAACGTATGCTCGGCTAGAGTGCCACCAACCAACTTCAGTGCAGCAACTACTCCAGCAAGAACAACAGATGCTGTTCCCTGAAACAGCAGAGAAAATATTTGAGAAAAGTCTATAAGCTTCACAATTGCGCTACTGCTACATCTTTTACCTGTATATCATCATTGAAGACAAGATGAGTTGTGCCATATTTTGCTAGCAACTCAAATGCATTGTGGTTTGCAAAGTCCTCAAACTGCAGTATTCGGTTTTGAAGAACTAAAATCAGAAACATGCAACAAATTTGTTAACCCTCAAAAGGTATAATTCATTTCTAACCTGTACAAGAACTTTTTCTCCATAGTTCTGCTTGACAGCACTCATGAACTCATGTAGAAATTCAGCATATTCCTGAACAATAGTAAAAACTGCCTCAGTACTAAAGTTAATTTGTAGTTCCTCAATTCCAAATTATGAACTTGACTTAAGAAAGGCACAAAGGCATTGTGAAACCTCTCCAGTTGCCCTCCTTTGTCTGAGACCAATATAGAACTCATCCTTCAACAATTTCTCATTGTTTGTACCAACGTCAATGGTTATAGGCAAACACTACAAAAGGAAAATCAAAAGAGAATTGATTATAACAGGAACAGGTTATGATGGCCAAACAAGCATACCTTATATTTAATCTAAGATGTAGACATTTAATTTTATTTAGGCCAATCAAAAAAGAATTTCATGCAAAGTGACAAAAGAAATAAGCATAGATATCCTATCCCAGAAATGCTTACTGCAGAAGGACGAACTCCACCAAGTGCTGTGTACAAAGCCAACTTCCCAACAGGAATTCCCATTCCCTAAAACAATTCCAGCATGATCATGTTAAATATATTTCACCTTTACATCCTCAATAACTTCAATTATAAAACTGTTTCAATGAATGTAATTCCAATAACGAAGATGATTATTGATGTAATTACCTGGCAGCCAAGGTCCCCAAGTCCCAAAATCCTCTCACCATCTGTCACAACAATAACCTGAATACTCCTTTCAGGCCAGTTCTTCAGAACCTCAAGAATTTTTCCCCTGCATAATTATTATACTTAAGCCAAATCTTATTAACTAACGTCACTGAACTACCGAAGAAAAAGAAGCCTTACTTCTCTTTCAAACTTATATAGAGACCCTGTGGGCGCCTGAAGATGCTACCATACTTCTGGCAAGCTTCACCAACAGTTGGCGTGTAAACAACTGGGAGTAATTCCTCAACATTATCAATTAGCAGCTTGTAGAACAATCTTTCATTCCTCTCCTGTTAATCCCAAAAAAGTACGGAATTTAGTCATTAAAAAAATAGCATCATCAACTCCGAATCTAGATTAACTATAATGCAGGTAATTCATGTACCTGAAGTTCCATCATGGCCATATATTTTTGCAGTGGGACTTGATATTTTCGAATACTGTTCATCAATTTCTTCTCCTGATATGTACAATCTTAAAAACGTTAGCAATAAAACTAAATTTAGGTAGTCGATACAAGGATCCCGGATAAAAAAGGTCTCGTGAAGTGAAGTGAAGTGATGAACATAACCTGAAGCTGTTGACTGAGAACGATTGGAGGCAAAAGGCCACGCAAGTAGTGGGCATCTCTTTCTTTCTCCGTGAAAGCAAGCCCCTTGTTATGATGTGGATCCCTCAGCAAATTGTATCCACTGCATCACATTCAAAATTTCAACAAGACATCAATTTTATTATCTAAAAAAACATTTTTTTATTATAGAAACCAACAATACCCATTAAGCATTAATAATAATACTGAATTATGAAATCAAGAATCCATTGATTTCAGAAAAACTTTCGAAATATAGAAACAAGACCAAAAACTTAACGTTTAAAGTTGTAAAAAAAAGGTTTCAGATTTAAACTTAAAAGAACTAAAATAAACCAAGATGGATGTAAAAACGAAGTTAGAAAATGAAGTAGCTGACCTGGCAACAGAGTAAGTCCAGGGAGTAACAAGTTGATCTTCGGTAGCGCGATCCTCACCGTAGACGTCTTCAACGCCACCACCGACGGTGGAATTGGGGTCCATGTCAAGAACCGAAGCGCCATCTCTCATCTCCTTCATCGTGCTCTCCATTTTCAAGCCACACAACTGCTATTACACTCACTCGCTCTTAATCTTCTGCTTTACCAAACAAAAACAGATGAGTTTATGTAACAAAAAGATCATCAATTGCGTCAGGATTATTATCCGTAGAACATGAACCGAAAGGGGAAAGGCAACTGTGCATAAAACCAACAACGTCCTTGTCAATGTGCCATTTAGTCAAACAGGAAAAAAAAATTTTAATTATTTCTTTATATTTGTCTACACCAGTGCGCTTCTGCTCAATAATAATATCTGATTAGATAAGTCTAAGTGGGGAGGGCCATGTTTGAATTTCGATGGAGGAGGAGGATAAAGACACAGCACAAACAGGCGAGCCACGAGGATAGCGGGCTTGTATTCGGTGTGATGATTGCAGACATTGTGCTTCTGCAAAGAGATAGAGACGAGGTTTTTTTTTTTTCTTTTTTACTTTTTTTTTTATTTACTATTTTCTTCCTTTTCTTATGGGATGTCGGAGATGAGCAAAACGGTTTCGTTTTTGGGAATATAATAAATTAATACCGTTAACCAATTTTTTAATTTTAAATACCATTAAGAATATAATATTTTTATATGCGCAGCTTCTTATCATTTTATAAAAAAAATAAATTATAATGAATATTAAATCAAGGCTAAAGGACTTATTCTCTTCCAAGATTTCTCTTGGAAACAAACTCTTATCCTTCAATTTTTCAAAACTTAATACTATTTTTTATCTAAATTTTTCAATATTTTTTATAAAATAATTAAAATATATTTAATAAAAAATTCAATTTAATTTTTAAATAAAAATTTTTAAAAATTAAGTTAAAAAATTAAAAAAAAAACAATTGTCACCATTGATAACGATAATGACCACTTAAAATAAATTAGGCGGTTAACAGTTATGGTACTTGTTGTGGTTTATTTTTTATGGCCATTGTCATCGTTGATAGTGGCTATTTTTTATTTTAATTTTTTGATATTTTTTAAATATTTTTATTATTTTTATTAAATTTATTTTATTATTTTATAAAAAATTTTATTGAAAGATAAATATATTTTTTTATTATTAATTATTAAAATTTATTGATGATTTTGATTAATATATGAATATTTAAATTTAAAAAAATTGAGGGATAAATTTTGTCTCAAATACGTTGGGTGGGATTATTTCCTTTAACCTTCAATCGATCCTTCAACAATTATTTAGGGTGATTTTGGTGCCTCAACCTCGCCGTGGAGGCTCCGACTTGTGGGAATTGGCTACACCAGGCATTGTAGAACATACACGACATTAGTATATCCCCTCTTCTAAAGTCGTGTAAAATGAATTTTTATTTAAATTATTTACCCCCTTTTACTTTATATAATGCATTTTTATTATTAAACTTGAAACTCATAACTTATAAATAATTATTATATTTAATTAGAGATGTCAAAAAGTTATTACAATATTTTTAATATATTAAAATAAATTTACCAAATTAAAATAAAATTAAGATTGACTTATATTACATCTATGTATATAGTATTACAAGATAAGAATAATTTACTCGAATCGAATAATACTTACAAGAACAAGAAAAAAACATATTACATATCTATTGCTTTGTGAATAAGATAATAAGGGTATTACAATTTTTTTGTTTTTTTAAGAAGTCCATTTGGTTG
The DNA here is from genome assembly GCA_026122585.1 of Anacardium occidentale. NCBI lineage: Eukaryota > Viridiplantae > Streptophyta > Magnoliopsida > Sapindales > Anacardiaceae > Anacardium > Anacardium occidentale. The sequence continues at coordinate 285,686 of JAJEJH010000026.1, forward strand.
AGTATATGGTAAAGAAAATGAAAGAAAATCAAGATAAGGAATTCGAAGAATAGAAAGAAAGGGATATAGTATAATGGCATGTAACTTCTTAAGTAAACAAAACATGAAGTCGGTCGAGAATGCATATAGTTACTATTTGTTATCCATCATATATGGAATACATGTAATCTTCCTTTTACGATTGACATTATTTTCATAATATAGCCTAAATAAAAGGTAAATACATTAAAAAAGACAAAACCAAACAAATTTTACCGAAATTCTTTTACACTCACGAGCACCAATAAGGTTAAAAGATTGATCTTAAACAAATGCGTTCCAATAATAATTTTGTAGACTTATTCACTAAGACTTTACGAATATTAGCATTCGAAAAGTTAGTGGATAACATCGATATACAATGACTTAGCAAGCAACCAAATTAATCCATATTATTTTGCTATAACGAGGGGGAGCATTCATCAAGTGAGAAAATTTTTTAAATGTGTAATATATTAAATAAAATGTACATTGTTTTATTTTTTTTTCTTCATTAGATTTTGTTCCACTGGATTTTCCTAATAGGGCTTTTAATGAAACAGTTTAAACACATCCAACTCACTTTTAAACACGTTCTTCAATTTTGATTTTTCTTGCACTTGATTTTTTCTTGGTAAAGTTAATATAATTACATGTGTTGGGGGGTGGAATTCAAGGGGGGAATATTATATAAGACCAATGGACTTAATCCCACCTAAGGTTTTCCTTAAATGACAAACTTCCATCATTTAACTTCTAAAAAATTTTTATTTTTTTAATAGTTTTATTAAATTTTAAAAATTATTATTTTAATATTGAAATATTATTTTTTATTTGAATTATAATTTTTATTTTTTTATTAAGGGTATTTTTATTATTTCATAAAAAAAATGTTAACAAAAGTAAATGAAAAATGTTTCATCGATAATTATTTGATTTTTTAAAAGTTGAAGGTTAAGACTTCCCATTTAGAGAAACCTTGGGTGATTAAATCTTTTGGCCATGCAAATTTCCCGGCAAATTTCCTTAGCTTTTATCCTGTGGAGCTGCAGGACAGTGCTAATGATAAATGCTATTTGGCCCCTTTTTACATGGACAAGTTGCAGAATTTTCCCTCCCTAAATTTATAATTCACGAATTTGTTTCCTACGTCAAAAAAGTCTGCTTTCGATGCTCTTCTTGGCTGGCCATTCTCATGTTATTTCAGCCAAGTTGGTCAAGCCAAATTTTTTTGGGTTACAGGCTGCTCAAGGCTCAAGATAACAGTTTTGGGCTGATTGGGACAGTTTTTGCAGAAATTTGGATCAAGTCTTTTGCTCATCTCACCGCCTTTTGGGCTCCGCTCATGAATTTTAAGTTTAGCTATTGTCTTCCTGTGCTTTCTGATTCGTTGTCTTTTAAAAGAGGAATGGTATATTTAAATTCTATGTAGGCAGAAAACTCCAACATGACAAACAACATTTTAAATTCTATGTGACCGTCTTCAATCTTACTAGATGATCATAAATGGTCATCTTATTCTATTAGCGATCGGATCTAATCATCTTTGCTATTAAAGATGGTCAAAAACAATTGAAATACTCAATATCAACTGTTTTTGATCATTTTAGATAGTAAAGATGGTTATATCTGATTACTTCTGTCAGATTTTTAACGACTAAATCTAATCTCATTCGCTATCGTGATGACCAAATCTAATAGAATCAGGTGACTGTTTTCGATTGCTTAATGAGATTAAAGACATGTATTGTCACTAGTGACTTTGTCGACCATGGTGGCAATTTTTTAAAATTTAATTATTATTTTATTTTATTTTTATATTTTTATAAAATTTGTTTTTTAATTTTTAATAAAAAAACAAAAATACACTCTTACTTTAGTTAAGGGTGGGTATTTGACTTGTTAAACTTTTATGAGTGTGGCTTGTCATTTAAGAAAACATTGGGTGGCAATATGTTTTTTGGCCAAAAAAAACACTCGGAACTTTGCTTAACCTATTCACTTAGGCATCACACTTGGAAACTTTCTCCATATCTGCTACTGTTTGATTGGAGTTCTATTTAATGTCAAAACCTAACACCAAATAATTGTGCTTCAACTGTTCTGCCACATTGGATATTTGAACTCGGTTAACTTAAATGGTAAAGGGTCTAGATTATTTAGGTGATCAAATTATGAATTTATGAACTCTAAATTTCCAGAACTGTAAAGTTCTGCAGAACGGCAATCCAACAATGAATGCTCTCTTTTGTGTAAAGGTAAAAGCTTTAATATGTTTTTTTATGAACAGAAGTTCACTCGATCAATCCATAACAGTGGTAAATAAAAAGGAAAAACAGTACATATGGTCGATATTCACGATTGTTTCAATGGAAAATTTGATCACATATATCGCCTCATTTATAACTAAATTGTGTAAAAAGCTATAGATGGTTGCTTGCTAGTAGTTGGACGTGACAAGTGATGAAACAAAACTCCATTGCAGGCGAAACTTCAGTGCTTTCCAGGGATCTTACTCATCGAGCCCATGACTCATGGTACGGTGACTCCAGTGCTGACATTCTCTTTTGTGATTTGAGGTCTTTGTAGAACTTTTTAATGAACTCTTCTGCATCTTTGTCTACCTGACTGTCTCCTTCGTCGTCTTTTAAAGGAAACGGCGAGTCTGTTATTCTCAACTGTCTCACCATTGGACTCCGTCCGAACCCCGGCAATGTAGTCAATGGCGAGGCCTCCAACGCCGCCTCGTTATTCAACATGTGGAAAACCTTTTGCACGGCGTGAACAGTAGTGACATCGTCATAACGGTAGGACATGGCGAAATGGCGAAGGCTGTGTTGGTGGTGGTGGTATTTGCGTTTGTGGGTATAGAACGGGTAAAAAGCGGGGCTGTTGCTGCAACTAAATTCGTACTCTTTGGGAGAAACAAAAGAGAGGGCATCGTTGGAACGACAACTGAGGGAAGAACCATGGTGGAATATGAGGTTGCCTATTGCCTTTCCTGCTATCTTATTGCCCCGCTTCAGCATCAAATGGAGATCCACCATTATTTTGCTCTTTGATATGCCTGCCTTTATCATGAAAAAAACTATGCGTACTACCCTCCACAGCTTCTTCGCTACAACTGGTGGGCTTAGTTCCATTTCCATGTCTGTGTTTCTCGCAGAAGTGAGAAGCGGAGAGAGGTATTCAAAGGGCCAGAAAAATTATAAAGGTAGATGCAAATTGCCAGCCGAACAAGTTCAGACAGAAGCAACTACCTTAACATGTGGGCAATCTAATGGAGTCTAGAAATGAATTAATACTTGTGGAGGAAGAAGATCCACCATTCATTCTATTGGCTACTTAGATTTATATCTACCTATCATTTTCTGAAAAGCAACCAGCTTTGAGGAGCTGCTGCTTGCGGGGCCACCGAGGCCTGGAGAACCAAGTGCCATGTTCCAGCTTTAAAGTTAAGATTTATTGAATGAAGAGTAATTTAGCCTACATAATATTTTACCATCTAAAATCATTCTTCATTAACAAAAATCTGAGAATAGAAAGGTAAAACTAGTTATTGCAACGACGATCGCGTCTTATTCTAAACTGTTAAATGATGATCGTTTTCTTGTTCTCGTCGAATGATGAGCAATCCTAAATCAGTCGCTCACTCTCAATTCTCCCTCATTGCTGCCACCTCTTCTCTTTTATCTTCATCATTGCCGCCACCTCTCCTCTCTTATATTTCGACACCTTTTCTATTGTCACTACCTCTCTTGCAAAGTTTAAATGATTTTTTATTTTAAAGTTTTTTCAGTTTTGAGATTAAAATTCTTATTATATGGACAATTTAAAGTGTTCAATAGAACGTTATCCAGATTAATTTGGGGGTTAATTTTGTGTAATTTTTTGTGTATAAAAAAATGACATCCAACCATATATTTGGGAGTGATTTTTGGCTTTTAAAGAAATGACATTCGAACAAATCTTAAGAGTGATTTTGGGTGTGTGAAAAAACACTGACTTTGTCCGTGGAATTATTAAAGAGATTGTGACTTACAAGTAGGAGGTGACAAAGTTGGAGGAGAAGATATTGAAGGCTCTTGGAAGATGAATTTTTGTTTGGTGGGTGGAGAATGACCCAAACGAGAAAAATGGTATCGAGATGATAAGAATGAATATAAAGATCCTAGCAAAGCTTCAATAAAAATGTTTACGACATTTGACACCATGGTAGTAACAGTCTCTAAGAAATTGTTCGTATCAAATAGTTAAAAAAAAAAAAAAACACATAATAATTAAAAATTCTACATCCCAATCTTTGTTATCGATGTTCAAGTTTGTATAATATAATATTATTTATACAATTAAGTGGTGAAAAAATGATTTTAGGCCAAACCTTGGGTGAGAAAACGTAAGCAAGTAAGTCGATCGAAAACCCGAATAGGAACCACAAATTTGAGCACTCCCACCTACCCTAATAACTTTGCATCGACATAGCAAAAACGACTTCTATAGCAAAATTTGAAAGATATTTGGAGTCCAAAATTATTGGTGGTCCTCCCAAACGGCATCTTCTTGAAGGCTGTCATTTTCTTTAGTTATACCAATTGCCGAAGTCTTCTTCTCTGAGTAAACCAGATCACTTGAGCATGAGTGAAGAAACATGCTAGCTCCCCCGGATAAAGTTCTTCAAGCTTATTAATCATGGTGGGTTCTTCTCGCTTTATTGCCTTTCAATGTTGCTGTTGTGTTACATCCATCCAGGCAAATCATGCAGAGAGAGGGATCTTTGACCCAACTCTTTGAAACTCTTTGAAACCATTCGATGGGGTCAATTGATTAGATCCTGTAAGTCCCCCCATAAACGTATTAGTCTTCAAACTGAATTAGTCTATAATTTTTTTAAAACTCGAGGCACGGCCTAAACAGCCTTTAACGGGTCAGTTAAAGATCATTCGTAAACAATAATAAACCAATATTAACTAATATAATAAACGGTAATTATTAATATATTATTTTATTTATTTTTAAATATAATAATAATAATAATATTGAAAAATTCTAAAAAGGTTACTACAGTGGTCAGGCTGGATTGGACCATAAACCTAATCTGACATAAAAATTTTGTACCAGATTGTCACGGCCCAACCCAGCCCATTTGACACCTCCACAACCGTTAGAAAGATTGAAATTTAGGCAGTCTTGGGACTATTATCCGCAACAAGTAAAATCATATACCTTACCAATTAACCTACGTTAAAATACAATTTGATGAAAAAAAAAAAAAAAGTATGCATTTTAATGATTCTTCTAAATTTTAGAAACCAAAATCGATGATTCATAATAATTTGTTTATTTGAATTTAGTTATAAATTAATTCGACCTTATTAATTTGATTTATTAATTTATTGATTTATTACTTTACAATGACACCTTTAGTAAGGATGAGATCGAGACTCTCATACCTCTCGACTTAGATATAATTCGATAAATATAAAGAAGATAATTATAATTAATCTCTTTATTCATAGGAAATTTCTAATGAGAGATTATGGGTACCTAATCGACAAAAATGATTAGAATCTCTTGTGCATGTTTAGCGTGCTTTAGATTTGTGTACGTAATTTAAGGTGAAGGTGAAGGTGACGGTGACGGTGACAGCTCCTGCCTTGTAGACTATTTGTTTAGGGCTTACATGTGTGAACCCTATTTCTTGCCGACAAATTTGGGTAGGAAAGGCACGTGAATTTCAATTGAATGGACTATGCTGGACTAGATAACTTATTCCCACCTGAAGTTTTTCTAAACGAAACTTATTTTTAAAAATCTAAAGTTTTACCCATTAACTAAAACTTACTGTTAAACTTTAATAAAAATAGTCAGAAAGGGTATTCTTATTATTTTAAATAAAAAGAATTTTAAAAATAAATTTAATTTATAAAATTAATAAAATATAAATAATATTAATACATTAATATTAATGTAATATTAAAATAATAAATAAATAAAAATATGAAAAAATTATAAAGAACAATCACAATTGTCCAAAAATCTAACCAAGTGACTCGATTGTGGTTGTCGATTAAGTTCAAACTAGTTATTTTTAATTATTGTTGACAATAAAAATTGTTAAATTTAACTATTTTCACTATCGAGATGTTCAGATCTAATAGTCTCTATCATCGAAATAACTAGATATAATCACTAATTAAATATGTGGTCTTTTCTAATTACGCAGTTATAATTATGTTAATATTATTTTGTATTTTAGGTATAATTTTTTATTTTTTTGATTAAAGTTATTTTTGTTATTTTATCAAAAAAAATATTAACTGAGTTGATAAAAAATGTTTCAGGGGTGGATGTTTGAATTTCTTAAAATTAATGGATAAAAGGATCATTTAGAAAAAGCTTGGACGGGATTAATTTCTCTGGCTAATTTTTCAGATGGAGGCAAAATTATTCTTAAAATGAAAAGAATAATAGCAAAATATCTACGTCTCAACCAGATGACGACACGGCTAATTCAATGCAGAGAGAACTTCACACAAATTTCTGTACATTGATTATCTGATGAGGAGAGCGATAAGAAGGGCTGGCAAGTAAAGAACTTTGCGTTGGGGAGTTATTTCTCTTGAATAGTTATTTCCATGGCTTCTTCTCATCTAATGGGTGATGATAATGATGATGTTGTGTTGGAGGCTCAAGTTCAAGGTAAAGAGCAGCGGCAGCGAAAATGGAAAGGCAAAGCTAGTGAAGAAATGGCTGGAATAAAAGCAGAAGACATATGGCCATTCCTAGAAGATTTCTTCGGGCTAGACAAATGGTTCCCAACTCTAACCACATGCATTCCCGTTGAAGGCATCTCTGGGCAACCGGGTTGTGTGCGTCATTGTGCAGGATTCAGAACCCCAGTGGACACAGACGATGATGGTGCGGAAACTGTAAACTGGACGAAGCAGAAACTGCTATCTATTGATCCAACAAAAATGACTTTTACGTATTCCATTATAGACGGAAATGTTGGGTTCGAGAATTATGTATCGACAGTGACAGTGGTGAAAAAGGAAGAGGAAGAAGGAGGAGGGTGTAGGATTGAGTGGGAGTATGAAGTTGAGCCAGTGAAGGTTAAAGGGTGGACACTCGAGCATTTGGATTACTTTATCAGCACAGGATTGCAAGTCATGGCTAAGAGAATGAAAGAAGCTCTTCAAGTTTGAGTTTTAAATTCTTTTATATTCATGCACCTTCATCATTCCACCATTGTTGATCAGTATCTTATGATTCCTAATAAACTTCTTTAAGCCTGTTGTTTTGAGTGAATCAGTATCCACTGTTGAGCATTCAGTTATATATTTAATTTTGTTTTCATGAGCTACATATCTATTTCCTTTCAATTGTTGGATTGAAATTGAAATCGGAATTTACAAGGGGATTTTTTTTTTTTTTCTTTTGTTGACAGTTGAGAATTACGCGACAATATAAATCATATTTTTCTATCTAAAATCAAACTTCGTAAAAAAAATATAATAGTATAAAAGTAAACAATATTTTTATCATCCAAAAATTTATAAAATTAAAAAAATTACTCCTTTACAGATTTCATTTAAACGTTTTAAATATGATAATTTGATTCTGATATAAGCTTTTAAACTTATAATTAAGTTTTTGAAACCCTAATTGTTAGTTCATTAAAATCTCACCTTCATCAGTCTCACCATCATGAATCTCACCGTGACGGTGAGGTTGCCAAGAAAGCCAAAGCCGTGTTATAGAGAGGTGAAATAAAGTTTGGAAGGAGATTGATCCATATCGTATAGAAAGAATGTAACAATTTTGAGTATTCTCAAAAGTAAATTTGATGTCAGTTGGAGTGGAAAGGATTGATATCCCTGGGATGAGCTACCAAAAGTCTCATTCAACATTGGATTGAGCTAAAAAAGAGGAGACTGACATATAAAATAAGCTTCTAAATATTTTTATCCACGAAAAATTGAGGTAAAAACAATAATATCAACATAAAATTGAGCTAGTGATGTTGATATTGACACCAAGAGTAGATGTGAATGTCAAATTGGCATCCAAAATGAGTTATCGAAAGTGAAAATGACAGCCAGAGTTTGGTGGGGTCAAACAAAGAATGGGATGGGAGTGAAAGAAAAAAAGGAACTAGGTTTTCATGTAAAATTGATATTTTTAAAGGATTTTTTTTATTTTTGATTAATTTAAGATGATATAATAATTTTAAAAAATTAAATAGTTAGATATAAAGACGATCCTCAAATATTATGTCAACTTATAAGGTAACAAAGCCTAAGACATGATTTAACACCCCTTTAAAATAATGTTTTCGTAAGTTTAGTAGTTCATCCACCATATTATATATTTTTTTATTTTTTAATTATTTTATTGTTTTCACATGTGACAAATCAACCAACAAGCCATAACCCGAGCTCGGAGAAGGAAGAGATAATAGGGCCCTACGGAGAATGTGGTCAAAAATCCATAATAGATTCCGACCACAACAGTTGTTAAGACTTTCGGCACACTGCACACAAGCCGCTGGCCCAACACAACTTACAAAATTAGGAATCATGCCCTTGTGTGTCATGGTTTTTTAAGAGACTGAAAATATTTAATTAAAAATAATATAATAATTTAACTTTTTTTTTTTCATTCCCTTCAAATTCTTTTTCATTAAAAAAATTTAATTGAGAATAAAAAAAAAAAAAAAAGATTTATGCTACCAAAACTACCATCAGTATGCGAATAGCCTACAAAAACTCTAGGTTTCTCACACAGGATCATTGGGTTAGAAGGTGCCCGCACGAAAAATGCTTCAAGAATTTTCTAGTCGATTTATCCACTATTTGTCGAAAGCACAAGCAGGCCAACTCTCTGGGGCCAGCATTCTGAGCCGGACAATTTACAACATGTTCTTTCTCTGCACTTCACAGGCAATTAGATTCATAAGTTGTCTTCTATTTCATCTGGTACGTGCAACTTTTCGATGGCAGCCTGTTCCATCGATTTCAAGGATGATAAGCAGGGACAGAAATGATAATAAAAACATGCAATTAACTGAGATGTACACGCGTTCAAGTCAATCACCTTAATGCTAGCAACATCGGTTGCTGAAGGTTTCAGATCCAAAGCAATGCCAAAGTGAAGCATGGCTTTGTCATGCATATTCTGCCGCTTATAGATTTTACCCATCAAAGCATACACACTACTTTCACGAGGGGCATACTCTTTAAGTTCCTCTAGGACTTCTAGGGCTTCCTCAAAATTTTCCAGGCTCGCAAGTATATTAGCTTTCTGATACAGGGGAAGAGGGTTCTTCTTATCTGCTAATATAGCCTTCTCCATCACCTCAATAGCCTCTTTGCTTCTCTGTAACATAACACAAATAAATTATCAAAAACTTGTGAGGTGAAATAAGCTTCCTCCTGCCAAGATGTTGTAGCTGATATAGCAAGTTGCCAAACCTTTAAGGCATGCAAAGCAGTTCCAAGATAAGACATTATAACAGAAGATCGTGGATTTATTCGGAAAGCCATCCGAAAGTGATGCTCTGAAAACTCAAATTTCTCTTGGTGAAGAAAGATCATCCCAAGCCCATACCATGAATTATAATGTCTAGCATCAACCCGAAGGGCACTCTGATAGCTCTTGATTCCACTTTCAAAATCCTCCAAAGCTACGCATCTGCAGGTAAAAATGTGATTTCAAAATTCAAATAGACAGCTTAAGTTCTACAACTTGAGATGTTTATTATAATGAAGATTATAGTTGTGCCATACTCATGACCACAAAGTGTGTGCCCATATGCAAATCTTGGATTCAGTTGCACAGCTCGCTGGAAATTTTTAAGAGCTGTTTCATGGTCTTTCTGCAAGCTATAACAGTTTCCCATTGCACACCTGCATCCCCATTCAATCAATAAAATATAAGTTATAACGATATTTACAACAGCACGAAATCCTAAAAATATTCAGCAGAGTACTAAAGGTTTTAGGGCTTTTGAATTATTAAAATAATTCAAAAGCATATTCCATGTGACATTGAAGGAGTTGATTAAACCCCAAATGATCAATTAACTTTTATTTAGCAAGATATTTTCACAAGGACAACCATCTTACAGCAGCTCCAAACTGAGCAGAAGATTATTTGACGCAAATAAGCAGCCAAATTGAATAGCAGCACTTTGCTGAACTTTTATAGTGTGAAGGTTTACAAATTTTGGTTGCAAGGGTAAGGAAACAACTGAGCATCTTTCTTGAAAATGTAAAGAATTAATATAAAAGGACAATTCTATTGCCTATTTATCTAATTCAAAATAGATGCAAAATTAACCAAAGATGTAGAGTGATGGACATAAAGCCCAGGAGATCAGGATTCTAAAAGTGAACTGAGAACAGCAATGTCACCAGTGAAAGCTAAAGTTTAAACAGCTTTATAACAATAATCAAATTGAGAAAAGTTGTTTATTTAACAAGGTTTCAAAAAGCTAACCATGATTGAGGAGCTAAGCGGTCAGTTGTAATCAACTCCTGTGCAAGGTAACTCAGCTTCATATCTTCCTTCAAATGCTGAAACAAAGGGAAAGCAACTTAGGGTGAAGCAGTGAAGTAGATCAGCACAAAAAAGATTTTCAATTGCAAACAACAAACATGATAAAACCAATTAAGAGATATTATAAAGATTCACAGTTCTATGTAATCTCAAATTTCAGAGGCAGTGACCAAAGAAGAGGGCTCTCCTTTCCTCTCCATGTTTGATTTTGAAAAATAAAAAGATATTTACCAATGGCATTTAGGCAAGCAGATTATGAGTCGGCAAAGTATAGTTCAAAATGACAGTTTAATCTTTCATTGAAACCTGAACATATTTTATGAGATAGATTAAAGAAATAGAAGGTGTACACCAAGAATAAAGCAACTCACATATAGAACTGTTGAATATATATCCATTCCTTCTAAACTATATGGTGAAGCCCGACGAGCGAGACAAAAGATCCGATCAGCTTCTAAATAATCTACCAATTCAAAATATGCTTTTCCAACCTGCACTTGAAATGCTCAACTCAGATGCAAGATAGTAGAGACATACAGATGTTTTAATGTAACCTTGTAGTTATTTTATGGAAAATTGGCCATAAAATTGGGTTTGATGCACTAAGAATTCACTTTTCTACAATGCTTTTCAAGTAAATTTATAACTTACGACTATATTGGGGAAAAAAAAAAAGATTCACAAATTTTTTGTCACTTTACACCAACCACTGTTCCAAGGTTAATGGGCCCAACAAAATTAATCGCCTATATTGCACTACTCTTTCACAGCTTCCTTTTTCTAAAGGACACTTGTAAATTGGTCAAAAAGCTTCAATCTTCCCATCTCATGCTAAAAAAAAATTTAAAAAGTAATTTAATTGTAAATTTTTTGGGTGAAAATTTATACTATTTGTGAAAGCCAAGGGATTAGGATATTGTTTGTTTCCTTCTCTTTCATGTAAATATTTCCTTTTGTAATTAGCATCAATTGTCTGAAATTATCCTCATAAAATCAAGGACTACTTCCCTTGTGTTAGGTTTTAATTTCCTGAATTTGATCTTGGCACAGTACAACACAATAATGAAATTCTCAGAAATGTTAAAAAATACGACTGGTGCCAGAGTAGAAATGTTAGAAAAAATGAGTTTTTGTATCGCTACAATAGTCACAGGGAAATCTTCTCAAACCTCACAAAACATCATGTCTATAACCTTACTGGAGACAGTGAATCATTATCTGAAACTCACCAAAGATCTATCTTCATCTATAGAAAATCTCATCGGAAAACCACAATCTCACTGAAAACCCTAATGTGCTCTCAGAACCCACTGATCGACTCATAATCTGCCGAATCTACTCAGAAGCTACAAGAAATTGCAGATCTTCCTTCATCATCGTCGGAAACTCTATCAAAAACCTCTAAAACCACCAATCTACCTATTTTTTCCACTCCAGCAGATCCCAAACTCAATTACTTCCCTTCTCAGTGACTGAATCTATTGCTCTGCCACTTTAATTGCAACAGCTTGTGTCATCTTTGTTTTATTCCACAAGATCAAGACCCCAACTCATGACCAAATACAAGATGGCCTTCAACACTGAATCCTCAACATCAAAAGGCATCTCTTCCGAAGGGACACCCAGCCTAAGCCATAACATAACCTTCAAAAGTCCTACTCTTCTTATTACAGGACATAAACAGAATGGGCAGAACTACCTTCAATGGTCCTCATCAGTAATGATGTTTATACATATCAAACAGAAAGAAGATTATACACTGCTGTTGCACCAAAACCCTCCATAGAAGTTCAAAGTACAGAAGGCTGAAAATGGCATGATAATGTCTTGACTAATTAATTCTATGAACAATGACATCATAGGAGACTTTATGCTTATGAAACAACAAAAGAAATCTAGGAAGCTGCTAGGGAGACATTTTCAAATTAATGAAACATAGCAAAAACTTTTGAGATAGAAATGATTTTTGATGACTTACGTTAGAGAGACTTGTCTGTCACTCAGTATATCATCAAGCTAAATCACTACTGGCAATAATTGGATACTTTTGAAACTATCGAATGGGACTGTCCAACAGATACAACCAAATATAAGAATATCATAAAGAAGAAAATGATTTACAAATTCTTGTTTTGAGCCAAGATCTTGATAAGTTTTGTGGTAGAAATTTGGAAACTAAACTGTTATCCAATATATGAGAAATTGTTTCAAAAGTACACCATGAGGAAAGTAGAAAGAAAATTATGCTTGGCTCACAAATAGGCCAACCTGTCAGAAAAGGTTCAGCACTTGCAGTAAAGCATCTTGCAAATTTGCCTGATAACAAGAATCAAAGGGAAGACATTGGTGTAACCATTGTCAGAAGCAAGGCCACACTCAGGATAAATGTTGAGAACCCTATGGGAAACCAATTGATTGGAAACCCTCACCTCATTGTTCTCAAGGAAGTCATGAGAATGTTGCTACTATTGAAAACCAAGTTCCCCCCGAGTCATATCCTTTCAACAGGGAGCAATTGGAGGCAATCCAAAAAATTGTGCAACAAACCCTGTAAGGAACCCTATAAGGAACTCATCCTTGGCTCCTACTATTGGTTCCTTGGCACAAAAAGGTAATCCTCTAAGTACCTTAAATGTACCTCAATGAAAGAATAAGACTCCTTGGTTTGTGGACTCCAATGTCTCTGATCAAGTGACATGTGACAGTAATGTTTTTTATAAATATTATTCATGTCAAGAAAATCTTATGATACAAATTGCTAATGGTACCTTAAATAAAATGGTTGGTTTAGGCTCAGTTGTAATTTCTAAGGATCTAGTACTTGAATTTGTCTTATTAGTGGTTAATATGGATTGCAATGTGTTATTAATTAGCAAAATAGCAGAGGAGAGGAAATGTGTTGCTAATTTCACTTTTAAACAATGCGTTTTTTAGGTGGAGTTTGGGGCAGATGATTGACATTGCTAAGATGTGCTTGGGACTCTCCCTCTTCAAAGTCCCTCCTTCACCTTGCAAGACAACTATGGAAATAAGGTCTCTTTCATAATTTAGTTCAAATAAAAATGTTACGCTATGGCATTATCATCTAGGACACACTAATTTCACGTATTTGAAAATATTATTTCCTTGCTTTATTCAATAAAAATTTGGAGTCATTTAAAATATGTTTAGAGTCATTTAAAATATGTCAAATATCTAAACACTTTCACACATTGTCTCATTTGTCCATATTAGCCATCTCACCCTTTTTCTAAGATCAATAGAGACATTTGAAGGCCAACAAAAAACAAAGTTTCAGAGGCTAGGTGGTTGGCGTCAGTAGTTGATGATCACTATAGAATTTACTGGACATTCGTTATGAAAGAAAAATCTTTAAGTTAGTCAAATATTAAAAAATTTTAGCAATATGGTCTATACACAATTTTATAAAAGAATCCAAATCTTGAGAATAGATTGTGCAAAAGACTACAATTCTGTTCTAGGAGACTTTTTGAATCAAAAGGCATGATTCACAAAAGTTCTTGTGTCAACACCCCCTAACAAAATGGGATGGTCAAACAAAAAAGGGACATTTTCTAGACGTTGCTAGAGCACTTATGTTTACAACAAATGTCCCTGATTTTTTTTTTGGGGAAAGACCATTTTAACAACCACATATCTCATTAATAGAAGGTCTTCATGTGTTTTGAAATTCAACATTCTTAGTCAAGTCATCCTATAATTATATCCCAATTGTCAACTCTTATCCTTTCTTCCACCCAAAGTATTAGGATATTTTGTGTTTGTTCATATACCCAAGCAAAATCAAAGCAAGCTTGATTCCAAAGCCATAAAATACATCTTCCGAGTACTTTTTAAATCAAAAAGGTTATAAAGGTTACTCCCTTATTACCAAAAAATTTTACAAATCAATGGATGTAACATTTTTTTAAAGACAAATTTATTATTCACAAACTGCTATTTACGAAGAGAAACACCTTCCAGATGTTGAGCACTAGTTTAGGGACATTACTATCAAGTCACCCACTCAAGTTAAGTCTCAAGCCCAAACTAAATCTCAAGTCCGAAACAATAAAACCCTCAAACCAAGTCTCAAGTCCCTCAAACCATGGACACCAAACCTTGTACTCCATCTCAGTTTGTCTCTTCCTCTTTGTCCATATCCAAAACACCCCCCACAACTATCCAAAATAATAAGTTCATTGTTTATACAAAGAGGAACAACAAAATCGAGAGGATAACAAGTGTCAACCTCATCTGATTACTACTCAAGAGTAAGACCTAAACTCAAAACCAACAAACACTCTTAGGTTTCTTGAATCCTAACATTAGTGAATTTGATGATCCTAATTTATCTATAGTTATACATAAAAGGGGTCTTTCATGGACCAAACATCATATTTGCAATTTTATCCTCTATGAGAAACTGTCTCCAAGATTCAAAGCATTTGTAACAAACCTCACTAATATTTAAGTTCCAAGTAGTGTTTATGAAGCATTACAAGAACCAAAGTGGAGGAAGGTTCTTGAATAAGAAGTGAGAGATCTTGAGAAAAATAAGAAATGAAAACATATTGATCTATCAAAACGGAAAAGTCTTGTTAGTAGCAAGTAGATATTCACTGTAAAGCATAAAGTAAATGATGAAATTAATAGATTAAAAGCTCGTCTTGTTGTTAATGTATTACTCAATCCTATGCGATCAATTACCAATGAACCTTCATCCTTGTACAAAACAAAACACAATCCAGGTTCTCCTTTCCTTGGTCATTAATTTGGATTGGCAACTCCACCAGTTGATGTTGAGATTGTGTTTCTTAATGGTGATCTAGAAGAGGTGTACATGGAAATCCCTTTAAGCGTGAAAACAAAATGAACGTCAACAAGATCTATCAGCTGAAGAAGTCTCTATGTGGCCTTAGACAATCAAATAGAGCCTAGTTTCATAGGTTTACTTAGGCTTACAAGAAATTTGGATACTCACAATATTAAGCAAAACATACTTTGTTTGTGAAGCATTTAACCGAATGTAATATCGCCATCATCATGGTTTATGTGGATGACATTATCTTAACAAGAGATGGTCAGAATGAAATCACTAATCTCAAAGAGCTTTTGACACATGAATTTGAGATTAAGGACTTGGGAATTTAAAATATTTCCTCAAGATGGAAGTTGCTTGATCAAAAAAGGGAATTATAGTTTCACAAGAAAAGTATGCGCTTGACTTACTGAATGAGACAGGGATGTTTGGTTGCAAACCTATAACTAATCCAACAAACAACAACCACAAACAAAGCATAATTAAAAAAGGTTCTCTCATAGATAAAGTAAAGTATCAACGTCTTGTCAGTAAGCTTATCTATATCTCCCACACAAGATCAAACATCAGTTTTTCAATTAGTGTTACAAGTCAATTTATGAACAATCTAACTAATAAGCACATGAAAGGAGTATCCTATTCTCAGGCATCTAAAGATAATCCTAGGTGTTGGATTGTTCTTCATGAAAACTCATTAAGATGTTCAAATTTATTCAAGTGTGGATTGGACTGGTTCTACAACTGATTGTAGACCTACTACAAGTTATTGCACCTATATATGGGGAAAGTTGGTTACATGGAAGTGTAAGAAACAATATGTGTTGCTAGGAATAATGCATAAGCAAAATTCAAACCAAACGCTAATGGAATTTGTGAATAAATATGACTTATAAAGGTTCTTGACTAACTAAAAATTCTTTCAAGTGAAACTATGAAGTTGTGCTATGATAATCAAGCATATGTAAATATTGCAAAGAATCATGTACATTATGACAGAACGAAACATTTAAAGATAGATCATCATCTTATCAAAAGATAAAATAAAGGGAGAAATTATTTCTTTGATCTAAATGCCCTCTTCTTGTCAAATTGCTTACGTCTTCACCAAAGCATTGTCACGCACTAACTTTGAATATATTAAATCCAAGCAGGGGATCATTAACATCTCCAACCCAGAGTATGGAAAATAGAGATTAGGATATTGTTTATTTCCTTTTTCTTTTCATGTGAATATTTTTTTCAGTAATTTACCTTAATTATATAAGATTGTCCTCATCAAATCAAGGATTCCTTTCCTAGTGTTAATATTCAATTTCCTGATTTTGAGCTCGGTGTAGAATACTTATTACATTGACTCTTATATAGTAGAACACAAAAATAAAAAATCTTAGAATTATTCAAAAAACTGCACAATTAAATTACCATACATGAAAAACAAAATAGAGCTTAATATATTGAATTTAAAAACAAAGGGTCCAATTTCTAATCACCAAGAAGTTGTATAATAATCTCCCATGATAGTAATGATACATTGTATACAATTAATCAAGCTTGTCGAAATTTCCAAAAGACAAGGAAGACGATTCATTAAGTTTGACTAAATTTCTGATTTTGGAAGAAATATGTCTTAAAATTTCACAATAAAAAGACTTTATCATTAAAGCCTAAACAATAAAATTAAAAGGTACCGGTAATTAGCTCCTGAACAGTATCTAATTGTCTAAGTTAAAAACATAACAGCCAATCATATAAGAATATACCTGAAGATAAATTATCTGTTTATTTTCTTCAGCTTTTACAGCAAGACAAATTGTTCATCTAGTTGCAATCTTACGTAAATGATATACTTTCTTCAAAAAACCTGATTGGTAACCAGACTAATATGCAGGTAACTACCAACTAGACAGAGCATGAAAACATGTCCTCTACAGCTAATATCAATGCATTTGTAATGAACTCATTAAAAAACTACCAAAATTACCTGAGAAAGCACCCAACCAGTATTATAATGCTTATGTGGTAGTTTGAGATACATATCCAGTGCATCCTGTAATATCCAGAAGCAATATTCAAAAAATCAAATGCAATACATGAATTCATTTTTTCTGTTTCTTCAGTGGTAGATAAACAATACCTGGCACCTGAACATGCAGGAAAGTCTGTAGCCTTCCCCAAGAATTCTCAGGAGGCCCAATATCTCTGAAGTACCACCTATTACCCTAGAATCACTCAAGGAAACCCCACCACTGGGAACAGTTGCTCCTTCTTGTGCAACAGTTCTATTATCACCACAGGGAAGAGAACTAGAAATTGTTGAGGAAATATTTGCCCGGCAATCATTAAAAGCCTCATTACGCATCCCTAAAAGAGATTTTTTTATTAAAAATAGTAACAGTTAAATAATTAGTGAGCCATAGCAAGCAAGAAGGGAGCAGGATAACAAAAGCAAAAATAAGCACTCATAGCATCTCAAACCATATTACTATTCCAATTTTAAGTTAATCAAATGAATATGAAAGGAATTCACAAGGATAACAGACACACAAGACATTGAATACAAGCAGAGAGGTCATTTTTACTGGCCAAAACAACTTCAATAAAATGATAACAGAAGCAACAGAAATTTATAGACCAATACAAATAAAAAGAGCACCAGACTATTTTTCTTCACCATCTTTAGAAGATAAAACAATTCAGTTCTGTGTTACCAAAAAATCAATTCAATTGTGGATTAAGTTTTCCAGTTTGTTTTTGATACATTTCTGAAATTCAAGGTTGATAGAAGAATGGAGAATAAAAAACCAAACTAGCATTATAAACCAAGAAACTCTACTGGGGTTTTCTCATATATGGATTGAAAATGGAAGACCATAACTATGGTTTTTTTTTTTTTTTTAACAAGTACATTTTAAAGAGTGTAAGTAAGTTAAGTAAATAAATGCACATTAAATTACCACTCTATCGACCAGCGTGAATCAAAGAATAGTAACATGGTAAAAGGGAATGTAACTGAATTACAGCCATCCTCACCAACATCAATCTCAATTTCATGATATAGCTCCCACAATTATAATACACGCGATGATGCATCACCTTCATCAATATTTTCATTGGCCCAAGATTGTCCTTTACGAACTGTTACAGAACGAAGAGCAACAGAACTCAACTTGGAACCTCCAAGATATTTAGAAGAGTTGCTAGTTCCATTTCCAGCTACTGTTGTGACACTTGCATTTACGTTATTTCCTGCTTCTCCAACAAGTCTTGTACTGCGTCGTAGGCCAGAATCAGAAAATAACCTCCCAGAAATCTGCAACAGAGGAGAAAAACTCAATACAAGGCAGATTCTAATTTATACACAAGTAGAATAAAATGTATTTAAAGACCTCTAGTTCCAGAAGGAATACACAGAAGTATCAAATATGAAGGGAAATAATCACATTCAACTAGTCCCAACAGTGCAGTTAAACAAATTTATGTGCATCACCAAGCATACCATATTACCAAATCAAGCAGGAAGATGAAGATAACAATCACACTTAAGCCCAACTAACAAAAAAGAGTAAAGTCCAACCACCAAGCATTGACCTGAATGCTACATAAGTGCAAAGTGCAAAGTAATACCAAGTGCAAACTCATCATCTGTATTCTACGACATGACAACAACCAGATAATGCAAGACAAAGATACAAAATCTTATCAGTGCATGAACCAGGTTTTAAGTAATACACCATTTAAAGATAATCAAAACAAGCAAAGATACATAAACTTAAGAGGCAAGGTCAGAATGGTCATAGTGATACATACAAAAGGAATAAAATAAATGAAAATCTGACATAGATAATTTATAACCTTTCTTAATTTTCCTTCATCCACAAACTTTCTTCGAGGGGCTTGTATAGTAGAGTTCACAGATGACCTTGAGGAGCTATCGACACCAAGTGTGCTTAGGTTTAAACCATTAAGTTGCACGTTTCTACACAAAGGCGGAGGAGCCACACCTGACAACTGCAAAATATAGAGGAACTCACACTGAATGTCTATCTTCACACTATGGAGTAAAGAAGCTAAAAAGTATATATATGCTCTCCATATACACTCAAAAAAACAAAATCTAATTAATCAACATCTCAAATGCCAAAATGAATAGATGCAAACATATACTAACAGCAGCAAAAAGAAAAGAGATAAAGAATTGCACATTGACTATTGAATGGTCAATGTCACAAGCCCAAAGAGAAACACAGCACTGCCAAACCAAGTTTTGAAAATTTAAATAGGAGTATTTAAACTAACATCTTTTTTGACACAGATGCACAAGAGATGGTCACCAGAGAAAATCCACTAGTTTACCATTATGATCATTTAAGTTTTAACCTATTATTTTAAAAAAAATTAAGAAATTTCCAAAGCTATGGCAAAACAAATGAAATTTACATTATTGTACCTGTGTGGCCACTGGTGAAGGTGTATTATAAAATGACATATTTGAAGGACCACCATTTAAAGGTAGATTAGAAGCTCCAGCTAACATAGCTGCTCCATGATAATTTCCAGGGACATCTCTCAGATTATTAGTTTGCATGTTTTTCAATTGCCTTGGACTCACATCTTCTGAACAAAAATTTTTTGAGGAAACCAAGTTGCAATCCTCATTGGATGAGTACAAGTTTTGGGATGTTGATCCATGATGTAAGTACTGCTTTTGAATACAAAGAGCAGCTGCGTCACCAAAAGCAGTAGTTGCTTCTTCAGCAGCACCTAAAACATTCAAAAACAGAGGCCATGACTCAACTATAATAGTACAGATAAAGATAAAATCCCCAATTAGCAATAGATAATCTGTACTACTAAACTAAAGGACCCATATTTGATCATAGCAGAAATGTGAGAGATATGAATCAGGAAGATTAAGTAGCTCTTGGCAATTAGTTGCATGGCACAAATTTTCTTCCTATGAAACTTAAGAAAAAAACTAAAAATGTTTTATAGCTACTACTACTCTTAAGATAATACACACTCAGAAACCAACAAGATTAAAAAAAGAGTAAAAAATTGAATCACAAGTATACCTGTAACAACTTAATTCATGCACTAAAGTAAAGTCTCATCACCTGTAGTTACTAAAATTGAGAGAGAGAGTCCAAAAAGGCCTTTACAAATGCATCAGGAAAAAAAAAAACTAGGTTCCATTACATCAAAGTCTGGCTAATTACATTTGAATCATATCAGCACAAGAAACCAAATTCATATTCCACACCATACAAAATTAATGAAAAAACAAACTGAACAAGCACCTAAAGTTGAATTGCAAAGCCATAATGATTAGTACAACACACATCACATAATAATTTGAGATGTAATTGCATTTTCTTGTTGACATGCCGCTAAAAATAAATCAAAGTCACAAATAAAAGTTCAGGTCACATTCACTATTGTTTTCATTCTCTATTTTATCTTTTAAAATAGGTAATACTTGTTCACTTTATCATTCCGTTCTCTTAAAAAAAGAAAAGAGAGAAGAAACAAACATGAAACATTCATTTTCTATGTTTTCATCCTTTATCACAATATTCAGATTTATCCTAAGAAAATGATAACAAATGCATTTCCACTATCTCCATTTTCAAATACTATTTTAGAAAATGAAATTAATATATTTTCTAATTTTGAAGATACATAATCAAACTTCTAATTTTTATTTTTACAACATTTTTTTAAAACAAAAACACTAAGAACAATAATGGCAGCCGCCTCAGAAATAATGAACTCAGTTACCAATAAGATTGACCAAATAAATAAGTTCAAGCCATTCGTATGATATTTACTCGGAGTCATCATCAACAAATATTAAGCAGATTTGTTAAATCATCTTAAGAATAAAATAAATCCAGCTTATAGGCTTTATCTACTTATGCCTATTGCACTACACTAAGGAAAAATACAGAACCACAACGGATTCCTTTGTACAGACCCAGTATACACAATTCTTCATACGCAGCCCACAGTAAAGGATCCAGAGACAAGGCCTGCTTAAAGTGGTGAATGGCACTTTTCCTTCTATCAGTGTACCTGAATAGAGATAATCCCCCATCAGCTCATGAAAAAAAAGTCATATATTTCTGAAACTACACTGGTTTACATTTTCAATGGCTAACAATTCTCACAAATTAAATTTGAGTTCTGTAACCAACTTGTAAAACTAACAAAAAAACTCAAAACCAAAATAAAATAAAATACACAGAGCATTATGATTATGTTCCTCACTTCATTACATCTACATGAAAATATCCACATTCAACACTTATGCCTGGATAAGCCACATAAAGATCTGCTATATAGCAGGAACAACCTAAGGAAAAGATGTCAACTGCATGAATATTCAAGCCAACTTAGGTAATGCAGAATCTTTCAACAGTATCTTTCACGCCATTTAATGACATCAAAAGCAAACCAAAATACATCCTTAGATATCGAATGATACAATATCTGTGAAAATAAAAGAAACCTGTAAATAAGCCCAATAAGGTAATGACCAGCAGCACCATTTGGAATCTGCATAGAATACATTAACAGTGACAAAGTCATTCACAAACAAAGAGAAATGAAACCGGCAAATATCCTCATGAAAAACAGGGAGGGGGAAAGAAATAATGGATATAAACTCATTCCATTCATTAGATTATAAAATTACTTGGATGATTAATTTATTTTATTTATCAACAAACTCTTTAAGGAAGCCACATCAACTAATTTGCACATACATAAACAATTGTACAATAAAAAAATAAAAACCTCTGCAGCAGGCTCATTAGCAGGAATTAATGCAGCTTCAGCTTCACTAAGAAGATCCATCTGAAAGCAAGATAGTGCAAACAAGTACCGGGATTGAGCCATTTGTGTTCCTTCAGACAATAATGAAAACAAATTTGAATTAAAAAAAACAACAACAATGCAGCAAATAAATTACAAGGAATGAGAAACAAATTACAGAAATGGTCAATCATATATTGACAACAAGATGAAATATTATAACCATGCATCCATACCCTTTAAGATACTATATGCGGCATAGGCTTGATTGTTTTGCAAGTAGCAGGCAGCTAATGATTGCAAATTCATCTGCACGTTAATAAAGTACCTGAGTTTTAAGTCATAACAAAATAAAGCAAGCAAAGAAGTGACTTACACACAAAACATAACTAGCAATTGCCAGTATACTTCACTGAAATTAAGTACTTATATCATTAAATCAAAATACTAAACTAGATTAGAGAATATATTAAGAAAAAGTAAAAAAGTAGAATCACAAACAGTTCCACTGAAACTCAGGAAATTTGAATCAATGAACTCTAACAAGGATCATCTCCAAAAACCACCAAAAGCTACATAATTCCATCTAATGCAACATTATCAATGACGTGTCCCTAAAATTTACACACCAACGAAATGGCATGAAAATAAAATTTTATGATCTTTATTTCGATTTAAAGGTTAGACCTAACAAGGGAAAACTGAAAGCAGGCAGCATAAATGTTGGTGATTAACAATAAAGTTCAATTTGGTCGCCAAGACATACATTAAAAATGTAAAACAATCGAAAAATCAGAG
This sequence comes from Anacardium occidentale, assembly GCA_026122585.1. NCBI lineage: Eukaryota > Viridiplantae > Streptophyta > Magnoliopsida > Sapindales > Anacardiaceae > Anacardium > Anacardium occidentale. Next base: position 308,697 of record JAJEJH010000026.1, read on the forward strand.
CTCTAAAAGAATAAGTTTCTTCCTGTTTCTCATAAAGCAAACACACATGCACACAAAAAAAAAAAAAAAAAAAAAAGATGTTTTGCATAAATGTGTAAGACCTCGGAAGGGAACTCTGCACAGAGACGTTCGCAGAGGAAAATGGCGTTTCGGTACATAAAATGGCGGAGACTGTTCTGTATACAGTCAGTGAGTATCGCTTCCATGGCTTCTTTTGATTTTGAGTTTGAGTTTGGAGAAGGGAGAGAAGGGGTTTGCTTTGCTGGCTTGGGGGGTTTCTTAAGCTTCAAATTGGGGAGGCACGTGTTATCTGTTGCTGTTCCAATTCAAATAAGACATCACGTGACTAGTAGTGAAATTGTACTTAGGTTAGGTGGCTTTTTTAAGGGGAATTTATTAAAATAATGCGATTTTAATTATAAAAATAAATTTAACATTTTTTTTAACTTATAAAGTATTTGATCTGTTTTTTTCATATTTACTCAATTCACATTTACATACTCAATCTGCATTATGTTGTTTTGAAGAAAAAACGTCATCATAATGTGAAACAACTACACGAACTGAAAAATTTTGTGTTTATAAATCACGTGACATATTCAATCAATCAAATTTCTATCTTTTTTTTTTTTCAATTTTACACCAACTTCAAAAATAGTTATTCTACAACCATTCCCGCAACAAAAAATGTTAAAAATAATTATAATTCAGACTTTTTATATAATTTTATATCATAACTGTGAAGATAAAAATATCATAAATCTATTTTAAAACGCTTAAATTTTTATACTAAATTTAAATAAACATAATAATAATCGTTTTATTAACAAATTTTGTCATATTTTTAATTATTAATCATTGAAATTCATCACAATATATGTCGATTTTGTCATTGAAATTTATAATAACAATTTCTTCCCATTTTAAAGAACGAAAAACTTTTATAAAAGAACTAGTTTAAAGTGAAAAATGTTTTATGTATTCGTTTTTATAAAGTCATTTAACAATTGTAATTCATTCTTTTACATATTCTTAGGCAAAATCTCATATCATTACTATAAAAGACGTAATTTCAATTTAACTAGTATATTTTCAAAAAATTCGAATGAAAACTTCAAATCGGTTGCTTGAATAAGTGCATGTAAGAGACTTGACATGAAAAGTTTTGAATTATTATAAAATCCTGAGCATTTTTATCTCTTTCTTTGAGTTGAATTTAATATATTGTATTATTTTTATGAAACTTGTTTTATTTTGCACCAAATCAATTTAGAGGTATTCACCATTCTCTAAGATTATCTAGTCTTGGGGTATTTCATTCCTCACCTCTTACTTTCTTCATGTTTTACAAGTAACAAGGAGGACGACAACTGTAGTGCCATGTTAGTCAGCATAGCATAACATGAGGCTAGTTTGATCTTTTTGTATATTTTGATGTACATGACTTTATTTTATGCTGGTTTTATTTATCTACACCCCTTGTGGTTCATATGTTTATTTATGAATTTGACATCTTTTGTTCTTTTTTGATATTAATAAATGTGATAAAAGGTATTTTAGTTCTTTTATTTTATAAGTTCAAAATTTTAAAAGTTTTAAGGAATATCATGCTATATTTAGTCAAGTGTAGTAGTGTTTTCCTTCGAAAGACGGTAGTTTTGGAATGTGGTGTTACACATTTTTTTTCAATAAAGTGTGGTTGACATGATTGTGTAGAGATGATTACCTCTAAAAGTTAAACTACCTTAAGTATTATATGTCTACCTTGAGGAGAGAGATGATAGAGACAAATAAGCGGTCTGAGGCATATATAGAGCACCTCAAAACGTGAAAGGCATCACTAATAGAAAACTTGACCTCTTACTAAAAGTGTTTATAGAACGGGATGAGGAATTGAATGGCTTTTAAGCTCAAAATTGTAGGTTTTATGGAATTCTCTAATCTGAGAGAGAGAATGCTGGAGAACTTAGTGAGCTACTAGATCATTCAAAAGATAACTTAGTGGATATTGTCCATCAAGATAAAGATTTGAGGCAAAACTAGTGTCTACCAATGTTAAGGTCAAGGATTAGGCTAAAGACATGGTTTTGGAGGTATTCCATGCCATTTGGCTTCAAATTCCAAATTGTGAATTTTTTTTTTTAGGTTAGTGTTATGAGAAGCAAGTACATGATTAGAGGTAATCTTAGATCATAGATGAAGGGTACCACGTGTAGGACCCGTCGCCACGAGTACCCCTGCTGTTGAATACTGAGGAGCTTTTTATTAATAATCTGAAAATACGGGTACCCGCGACGGGAATCCTACGAAAATAAAACTGAAACTGCTACAATACATCTGTACACATACAGAAGCGTAAAATACATACAATTGTAATACATCATGAGCCTATAATAGCTTTTTCATATATATACATGTTGTTCTGTACATTATTCTTACATCTGAGTACATATAAAATATACAGGTGACCCAACAGGTCCAAAATTGAAATATACATACTGAAAACTGGGGTGTGGCCCTCTCCCGCTAGCCTCGGTTCACCCGCTCCTCGTCAACAGCACCAAAACCTAAAAATGAAGGAAGAATGAGGGGGATGAGTGATAAAGATCACCCAGTAAGCGTCCTTACTTCCCTCAAACCCAAGCAAGCAACATACAATATCACAAATATACCTGGCCTCGGCCCTATTCATACATCTATGCGCTTGCTGGAATCTGAAACTGATTATCTGAATCTCATTCATTTACTAATTTCATTATTATCTATGTCATGATGTGTATGTCATATCATGCTAACTGAAATATCTGATGATGCATGCATCTGAATATCTGTATATATACCCGAATGTACCTGTTGTACTGATCAGGTTGATGAATACAAGGATTCGACATCTTGGCCATGTGGGCTGAACAGTCTAGCTACTGGCTAAAAAGCTGAATCTGAATACTGAACGATCTAACTGATGTCAAAAAATTGAATCTGAATGCTGGACGATCTAACTGGTGTCAAAAGGTTGAATCTGTAATGCTCGATAATCTGACTGGTGTCAAAAAGCTGAATCTCACAGATGCCCCCTCGAGTTCACCCATACTCTTACCCGTATATCAGGTTCTGAATACTGAATACTGTTGAATTCAGATCTCATGATCCTCTCTCATGTTGCATGTCATGCTATGGTATGTATATGCAGCTTTATTATTTGAATCTCTACTTATCTGATACTTATCTGAAGCATTTTAACCATTAAACTGATTTCCTATGCTTAATTAAATCAATTTCATGCTTTTCTGAAAAATTCTGCTGCTGCACGGGCGTGTGGGCAAGGCACACGGGCGTGCATGACTCACACACGGGTGTGCATGGCATAGGCACACGAGCGTGTGCCCAGACACACGAGATCGTGCGCTGGTCGTGCTGCTAGTCGTGCATGCTACTGGAATCTCTGGGCATTATTCATGAAAAAGCTTGCACACAACCGTGTCCCTCAGGACACACGGGCATGTGTCTACATTTCTGGCCGTGCACACGGGCTTGTGTCTGGAAAAACAAAGGCACACGGCCGTGTCATGCAGGCACACGGTCGTGTGTCTTGTTCTTCAACAAGAACACCCGTCTGGAAAATGCAATTTCACATATCAATTCTCAATCAATCTCAAATTCACTTCTAACATACATTCTCAGCACCTCAATAAGCATTTACATGAACTCAAATTCAACATGCCTCAAACATATTCCATTCCACCATGAAAGCATTTACTTTCTCTCACTAAAACATACACAATCAAGCATGCAAGATTCAAGGGTGGAAATTCATCATCATCTCAACATATTAACATGCACAAAGCTCATCAACATGTAATGGATTCATCTAAGCATCACCAATCCATCAAAACAAGCTGGGAAAACACAAGGAAAAGTAAGTGAACACTTACCTCTCGTCATTGTCGCTAGAAGTTTTTCTTTCAACTAAACTCTTGGCTCTCTAGCTTGATCGGGAGCTACTAGAGGCGACACTTCCTCTCTAAGGTTGGGAGCTGCTGAAACAAGAGAGAAATTTTGCTAGAATGAAAGTTGGGTGAGAAATAATCTTAATTCTTTCGGCTCTCTCTTTTATATAAGCACTTGCACGGGCGTGCAAGGCAGGTGCACGGGCGTGCACATGGGAAAATGAGCATTATTAATTTCTCGCACATTCGCATGATCGAAACCTCCCTAAATGAATCATATGAAAGCCACACAGGCTTTGAAAACTTACTAACTCACCCCTAAACTTTTCTAGACTCTCAATTTATCTCTAAATCTCGTTTCTAACCCCCGAAACTCTACCCCTAAGGGCTTTTCTAAAACTGGGATGCTACACCATGCTTGTTTGAATAGAGGTAAGGGGCATGACACTTGAACTAATTAGGCAAGTCCTGGATAAAGTTTTCAAAAAACCTACTATTTAAGAGGTTGCAAAGATAGCCAATGCTTTCACATCTCATCACAAGGTAGTAAAGACTAACTCGAGGTCAACATTATGAATTACCTCTTTTTTTTTTTTTTTTTTTGGTAATGGACTATTTATAAATATAAAGTGCAATTTTAACAATATCATCCCAATCTTTCACTAACACATACATACCATCATTTAATTGAAACTACGTCACCCTAAGCATAAATGTCTTCATTTTTCTTTAGCTTGAACTTAAGTTAAATCAATAAACAAATATCAAACTAAAAATAAATAAATAATAAAACTTTGGGTCTGCCCCAATTTTCATGCAAATTTGATGTGTACTTGATTATTTTTATTTGTTTTTACTTGTGGGATAAACACAATAGTTTTACTTAAAAATTTATCAAGGAATCCTCTATCGATGAAGTCTTCTACGACTTTCAGGAGCCCAAGACATTGGTTGGTGTTTTGAATAATATCAAGGTGATAATGCTAGACTTTACCATGTCAAGCATGATCTCACTTCATTGCTCAAGGTTTTAGAATAACCTCTTATGTCTAAAAGTTGTATAAATCAGGCCAATAAAGGTGATCAAAGATTATTTGTTATACAAATGAGGACCTAAGTTTCTTGATTTTTGACCTTTTGGGATCTTGTTATGGATCCTCATCAACTTTTTCTTCAAACTAGCTTTGTTAGTCGCTAAGGAGCTAAGAGTAGTTTGAAAAATGATGGAAGATGTTATCGAATGAGATGGAAGGATGTCTTCTCATTAGGGCGCCTCTATGACCTTTGTCATGACCTTGTCTACCTTGACTACAATTTAGTTGTTCAACCACTAATAACAAATCTCTACTCTAATACCAAATGATGTTGAAACAATGAAAGAGATTATTGAATAATCAAATGTAAAAACTATCAAACTCATTTTATTGTAAGAAAATTCAATCTCAATTATAAAAAAAAGATAATAATAATCAAAATTTGTTGTTCTTGAAGCCATAAAAACCCTAGTTCTAAAAATAATAAAAAGGAAAGAAACAATTAAAATAAATTTTAATACTAGAAAATTCGATAATGACTAAACTCTATATACTCAATAGAATGATCGTCCTTTATGAAATACCTTAATAGCTTAAATAAATCATAAAAGAACTGAATAGGATTAATAAACAAAAGTAAAACACAAAATGTAAATACACACCAAAATAATTGTAAACACAAAATAAAGAGACAAAGATAGAGAATGCTTGGAATATATAGTCGTTTAGAGTTTTTCATCCCAAGTCTTCTACATCCACTTTTTTAGATCAATTACTTGAAGTTTTATTAGAGAAGAAACACTTTCTACACTAGGATTCTAGGATTGTGCCCAAATACAATAGTTATAAGAAATTTCACTGACAAAAGTGTGAATATAAGAAAATTTTGTATAATATCTCTATAACATTGATTATAACAAATTAAGGACACAAGTTCTCTCAAATAGAGCTTAAAAAGAGCTAAGAGAATTTTGAAGAGAATATAAGTACAAAACTTTTTTGTATATGTTTCTTTAACTCAGAGAATGGCATGTTTATATAACCTTCAAGTGTTGGAAACATGCATAGAAACTAGTAACTTGAATGTAGTTGTTGACATATGAAAAGGATATTTTCTATTGAATTATTCTGATGAACAATCATTCAGTACAAATGTAAGGTTATTCTAAACCATAAGATCACCTTTACAGACAAAGTTAACCTCATTCCTCATCTTAAAGGTCAATTGTTCATTCGTACCAATTAAATGCACAGTCATTCATTTTTCATGCATGAGTGTTCATTGTGTTATGTGAAAAACTCGTAAAAATTTTATAACATGTAACGTTTTGCATGAGTGATTGTATGCATGGTTAAATTTTGTCTTTCTACAAGCATGCATACATCTTGAATAAGTTTGCATTTTATATTGACTTTTCTTTGTGTTGACTTGAACATGATGCATAAGTTAGCCATGAACAATAACCATTGCTCATTAATCCTTCATAAAGGTCATGTGTACTTTCTATGCACTATCATTTATCACATGTTAATGTTTCCCCACATTGACTCCTATTGGAAACAAACAGGTCAATTGTGCAATAGATACCTTGCTTGTTAATGACTATACAGGTCATACACGATTATGTGTCCAAGGTGCACAATTATTCATCATATGCCCAAAAAGTATCAAAAATTATAAAACAAGTAACCTTCAAGCATTATAGATCATATTTTTTCATAAATAAGACCTTATATAACTACAAATAATTATTCACAAACATAAATGGTTTTACATCTACTTGTCTCGCTCATTTTTCAACTTTGGTCCAAATGCTCATGACCTAAGTCATGCCTTTGACCTTACCCTTTTTTTTTTTTTTTTATAAATCATCAAAACACTTTGGAGTCTAATAATCTCCCTTTTTTTATTAAGGCACATTTTAATTTTACCAAAATCTTTTCTTATAGACATTCAATTTGTACATATCAATTTTAAAATACCATTACCAGTTTGCATATCAAATTTTAAATCTTGCAACATTACCATTATGATTTTTCATTTCCAATTTACCAAAAGAACTTGCATATCCAATTTTTATACCATCCATAACCATTTCTCCCACTTTTTGTCATTAATCTAAAAGGAAAAGAAAGTTTCATCATATCATTTCTCAATCCAACAGCTATATTTTGCTACAATTTGTTAACTAGACTTCAATATCAATTTCAATCATCTACAAAAATTAGGTCCAAGTAGTCTAACTCACTATCAAAATATTTTTCATTTTAGACACACAATTCAATATGATTTTACTTTTGGGCTTTACAATTTAAAATGCATTTTGATAGTTTATAAACTTATAAGGTATTTCACTAATTTTATCTTAGCATCCTTAAGCAATTTAGGATACATATACCTAACATCTCTCATATGCTTTGTCAATGTGGGATTTGCTTAGAGGTGTCACTTTACCCCTATACGGAACTTAACATCCTCATTAGGGTTTGTCTCACCATCACTCAATAGGATGTGCAAAGTGGCTATGATACCATTAGTAACATCTTTAGTCCCAACAGTCTGGCTTATTATCAATATATTATCCACTACAAACGCATAATTTATTATGATTTTGTTTTTAAACTTTGTAACCTAACACGCGTCTTGACAATTTAAAAACTCATCAGGCATGTTATTTTAACATCCTTAATAGGTGTAAGATAAATATACATATTGAACATATCTCTCATAGTTTGTTGATGTAAGATATAAATGGGGGTATCACAAAGATATAAATGGGGGTATCACACACTTCAATAACAATTTCTCAATTTATCAAAAGTCACAAACTAACACGAATTTATCAACAATCATTGATAACAATTTCAAGAGCACTACAATCTATTACTAGAGTTAAAAAAAATTAGTATAAGTAATAGAGAAGATAATATCAGCCAGTACAAAAGAATAGTGGCTAATAAGATTAGATCAACAACTATATTAACAAGAAATATGGTAAACAAACAAAGACAAAGTTAGATACACATGATCATAAGCAAGATCAAAAAAAAAATATAGTTGATAATTCTTGTCATAGAAACGATCATCGTTTGTTTAGAGTTCTGATACTATAAAAAAATGGTTGATAATTTGATTAAGAACACTATATTTTGACAAGAAAAGGATAGTACAGTAAACTGTAAATCAAAGAAATTTGGAAGAAGAAAGACAGAGAGAAGTTTTTGGAATTTTATTGAATTAATGGATAATAGATTACAATAATTTGTCTATTTATATATTTTAAAAGACACTGACGGATTCTGTCAGTTTTAACAGTAAATTGAACACTTCCGTTACAACTTCTGTAGATTATAAAATGACACTCTAGTTTGCTGTTTTTTACAAATATAACCCAGTTCAATTTCGAAGCAGTTGAACACATTTCAATATTTGCATTCAGCTCCCATGCAGGCTATACCAAGCCCACACCAGCTACGGCCCACAGACGTCCTTTCGCGAAGTATCTGAAAAACTAAAGCACAATCCATCCCCGAGTATTCCTACGCTCCTTCTCCTTCAACGGAATAGTTCTCCAACAATCTATTAATGGACGATAAAAACCGATCAACGTCGGACGAGACTCTCGATCAAACGGTGGAGATTGACTTATCAAGTACTGTTCTTGATCTCACTAGCTTCCAGCTCCACGATCTGAACTCAGTCGAGCTACCTCCCAATTTAACCGAGTTGGACCTGACTGCGAATAGATTATCCAGCCTGGACCCGAGACTTTCGCATCTTTCGAACCTCAGAAAACTTTCTCTACGCCAAAACCTCTTCGACGATGCCGGTGTCGAGCCAATCTCTCACTGGGACGCGTTGTCTGGTCTCGAGGTATTTATTTCTAAACGGTTGTTTGGTTGCCTGGAAAATATTGGATATTTGATGAAACAATTTAGATGTTTCGTTTATTATTATAACTATTATTTTGTTTGTGTTTCAATTACAGGAACTGGTATTGAGAGATAATAAACTAATGAGGATACCTGATGTCAGCATCTTCAAGGGGCTTTTGATCTTTGATGTCTCTTTTAATGAGATTACTTCTTTAAATGGATTGGCAAAGGCCTCCCACACGCTCAGAGAACTTTATGTGTCCAAAAATGAAGTTCCTAAGATTGAGGAGATTGATCACTTCCATGATTTGCAGATTCTTGAACTTGGTTCAAATAGATTACGGGTTAGAGTTATTTCTCACTCCCGTGGGCAAATTCATAGTTGTGTTGATTTGTTGAGTCGTTACTTGTGTTTTGTAGGTCATGGAGAACTTGCAAAATCTGATAAACTTACAGGAGCTGTGGCTTGGACGGAATCGTATCAAAGAAATAAACCTGTGTGGACTAAAATGCATAAAGAAGATTAGCTTGCAAAGTAACCGTTTAACTTCCATGAAAGGTTTTGAGGTAGGTGATTGTTAAAAAGTGCCTTATTGAAACCCCAAGGTTGGGTTGAGTGGTTGAGACTTTTGATTTCAACCTAGACCTCGGGATTTTGAGGCCAAATAGTCTCAGTTATTATGTTTCGCAAATTTGTGGCTACCAAGATTATAATCAATTTAGTGTCCTGTGAAATCCTTGGATAGTGTTAGGATCCTTGATAATCCCCTGTCCTGTCCCTTGTGAAACTCCAGTAAGCTCCCTGTTTTCCAGTCACTATTCTTTCACCACAATACAGATAGTAGTTTAATAGCACTTCTCAATCAAGTAGTGTGACATGTTACTGAAAGAGAATTCTTTCATATATAGATTCCTTCGACAATATATCAGAGTCACCTTTTTTACATCATCACATTACAACCTGATTCTAATAGAAAGTCATTACATAAGCAATTCCAATATTGATCCTGTCATTGCCTGGCTTTCGAGAGATCAGTCTCTCTGCAGTCCCTCTCCAACTTTTCTAATTTTTTGGCTACTTTTCCCTTTCCCAGTCCACTCCTTATATTTCTCATAATCGCCAAGCTCTCTCCTGGATTGCCACGTCCCTCTTCCATTTCTGGTGGTCCATATATTTGTAGATTTGCCATTTGTTCCCTTTTGTTGCTGCCATGTTTCTTTGGAACAATTTCCTCCCTTTGCTTCCTCTTCTTGCAAGAGACATATATATGTGTTACTAACAGACATTGTGTTGTTTGGAAGCCTAGCAACCTTAGCATGTTGTGTTGCATTTCATTGAACTAATTTGTCATTTTAATTACCTTTGTTTCAATGTGTAGGATTGTGTTGCTCTAGAAGAACTATATCTGAGCCATAATGGAATTTCAAAAATGGAAGGATTATCGACATTAGTAAACCTTCACGTGTTGGATGTGTCATCAAATAAGCTAACATCAATAGATGACATTCAAAATCTTACTCAGTATGTCTATTCCTTTCTTCTACCTTGGGTACCATTTGGACTTGTCAGATTATGATTGTCATTTTTTTGTGGGAACTATGCTTGCAGGTTAGAAGACTTGTGGCTTAATGACAACCAAATAGAATCACTTGAAAGCATTGCTGAGGCTGTCGCTGGATCAAGAGAGACCCTTGCAACTATTTACCTTGGGAACAATCCCTGTGTATGATTCTCGGCAATTTATACGGTCTAACTGTTTATAGTCAGATTGTTTTTACATGCTTAGCTATGGCTACCACATGCAACTCATGATTATATATATTTTGTTAATTTCTGTGTTATTTTGTGTTTGATTCTAATATATATTAATATAGTGATTGTAATTGCTTATATCCCAACATTGACTGTAAATGAGCATATAGGGGGTCATATCTATTGTTATACTGACTCTGGCTCTTCCTGCTAGCTTTGTCAGCATTTTGTTCTACACCATAAGTTGATTTCATATTGAAGTGCATCATGTTGGTTTACTTATTTTTTACCCCTCATTGCACACTCCCTTGCCCTTTTTCACAAGAATCCATGGTATAACCTACCAAAGACTAGTGTGAGGATGCTATTGCTGCTTTTATTTTTCATTCAGATTATTTGCTTTCACTTCTGTGTATTGTGATTCATCTCATCTTTCAATTCACTTTTTAGACTGTTGAATTTCTTGGTTTACTTTGCTAATAGGGTTTAAAATTAGAGGTGTTAGTCATCCCTGATTGATATTACCTTTAGGCTAGTATTGTGAAATAACTTATGAACAAAATCTATTTTTAACAAATACTTTTTGGATTCCTTCTGAAAGTTTTATGCATCATGGGTATGAACATCTCTGTGGCCTATATGTTTGTAAATGTTTTCATTTATTATGCTTCTTATAATTTTTTTTTATTCTTATTTTTTTACTGGGATATATCTGGAGATATTCGATCAGCTGAACTTGCATGTTATTTGTTTTCTTGACTACATTTTGTATGGCATGCATAACAGCCAGCTGAAAGGAAACTGTTTTCTTGTGTTATTTGCATTAAAATTGAGACAGCATGTTAATCTCAAAAATAATTATGCAACATGATTTTCTTTCCTTTACTTGTCTGCATATATTGGACATGATTGTAGAATGCAGTTATGTGTTTGAGGTGTTACTAAAATCTTCTCTATGTAATTGATTAATATATGATATCGGCCATGGTAATCCAATTGATTTAATAAAAATGCCTTTCATTCATCCATGTCCTTTTGGTGATTGACGACTGCATTACTTATTTTGGTATATGCTTCCTTTTTTGTTCTTTTCGTTGCAGGCAAAATCTTCAAATTACTCTGCTGTTCTGAGAGAAATTTTTCCGAAAATCCAGCAGATTGATTCTGATCTATTTGCTTAGAAGTCAAGGTAGCCTTGGGTTCTCTTTTGCTTTGGATCTTGGTCCTTGAAAGCCTCAGAAACCACAATTTTGATGCAGGTAATAAATACTGACTGAATCGACTTTTCTTCAGTTTCTGTATGGCAACCTATAGAGTGTTGAGTATTGATTGATCTGATTGCACGAAGTTTGTTGTTCATGAGATTACTGAAGAGCCGGAAGAACTAGTTTTAAAAGGACAACATTGATGCAACAAATTTTGTATTGCTAGAGGTGGACAATTGCCCTTGACCTGAACTTTCTGACATTTAAATGTGCTTTTTACTATTGTTTCTGGCTATTTGAATCTTTGCTACATTTATTTTGTACTGTGTCCCTGAATTGTTGATATTGCTATCCTTTCAAGTTTTTAAAGTAATTTGTCAGCATCTCTTGTAAAAATAGGGGTTTGCCTATTTGGATAAATGCATGTGGCAATTGAGCTTGAGAGAATTGAAGAGAAATCAAACTGGAAGTTGATCAGTGTGTTTGAACATTACCAGGTTAATTTAAGTCTTTACTGGATTGCTTTTGTTAATAATACATTCAACTAATATAGGCACTCTCTTCTCAAATTTTGATCCATCTGCAGTGACTGTTATCAAATTCATGCAGCAACAACTACCCAATCAAATCACATTACGGCATTTGATGTACAAATTCGGATCCTTTTTTCTATTAGAAATATGATTTCTCGAAGTTCATTATATGTTCTCAGAAAGTGTCACATAGAAAGTATTGATGTAGTATAAACAAAGCAACAGAAGGATAAATTTACTTGGAGGAAATTTAAGTGCCCAAAGATTAAAATAAAAAGACAGAACAATTGATGAGTATGGTTAACAGCTTAACGGCCCCTTTCAAACCCTATGCGAGTTCTACCAGAACCTCCATAATCGTCTCGCATCGATCCAGCACTAGCTCTTAGTGTACCTCCAGTACCAACTTTGTCCATTGTCTTCTTCCCCTTCTTTACCTCTGTCAAGAACTGATCCAGACCAAATGGATCAGCTTCTTCAGCTTCCTTCTCAAATTCAACAGGCTTGTCTCTTGGACCAGACCTCTCAGAGCTGCCAGCAAAACCTTTATCAGCTTTAAAGCGATCAGTCTTCATAATCTTCTCTAGCTGGTCATCCGCATTACCATACATTTCAGCATCAGCATCTTTCTTTGGCCTATACAGGGTTGAAAGTGTAGGCTGAGCAGTAAACAAGCCCTTGTCATACACATTGTACTGATCATCAGTGGCAAAACCAGAGTCCATTCCTTTCTCCTGGTTGAACAGCCTTTGGTCATACATAACCTCACCTCCTCTTGCGGCACCGGTAGAGGCCATACCAAGAGCAACTTTCTCACTAATATCACGATCTCTGTCTCTAGTAATCTTACTCTTTTTTCCCATGGCAGCATCCTTAGCCTCCAACCTTCTCTCCCTTTCCCTCTCTCGACGTCTCTCCTCACGAATTTTCTCTCTCTGTAATCGCTGCTCCCTTTCTTCCCTTGTCTCTTTTGGTATATCCCTTTCTTTTTCTCTCACACGCTCATACTCCCCTCCCATATCATCAGTATCCATTGCATTCTTTTCAGCTGGGATTGACATAGAGGCTGGGGGTGCTGCCCCAGTCCTCTCTGATCGAGCTTTCTGAGCCAAAGCCCGCAGTTCCTGCTCTTTCCTTTCCTTCTCCTTCATGAGCATCTCCTTTTGCACCTTCGATCTCATTGCAACAGCTTCTCTAGCCTTCTGCTCAGCAACATAGAGAGCTTCAGATAGTTTAGCAAAATTGTCATTAATCTGAACTTCTTGAAGACCTCTTCCATCAGCTGCAAGACGCTTATCTAGGGGGATTGTATAACCCTTTGGGTTCTTCCAATTTGATATACAAGGTGGTATCTTCCAGTCTTGCTGATCTTTCACGGTAACAGGCCGAGGCGGGGAATGCATGACAGGTACAGGCGGAGAACCAGAGGCCTTTGGAACCCGCTTGTGCTTGAACTTTGGTGGCTCAAGTGGATCAACAGGCTTCTCAACCATTCTAATAATCCTCTCCTTAGCACCAGAATTAAAAGCCACTAACTGCTGTGATGGCTTGTACTTAATATACTTTGATTCAGATGACTGGTTTGGTACATTCTTGGGCTGTGCTGCACTCAACTTCACATTCACAATCTTTTCAAGTGCAGCTTTAGTTTCTTGTGTAGTTTCATCAATCTCCCGCTGCACCTCCTCATCATCATCTTCAATCTCTTCATCATTTCTCAAAATCTTTGGAACAATATCTTTATGTTGTGAGTAAACAATCTTCTTGGCATTCTCATTTAACTTGACAATCGCATCATAGGCTACATTACCATGAGCGTCAACAGTCACAGGTAGAATCTTTGAACCAGGCTTAGCAGCTCTATTTCTACCCATGTCCAGAGGGTACTGAGCTACATGAATCTCTGGAAATGCACCCCCATCACCAAAATCCTCAATCTTTCGTGGAACAAAACCTTGTCGCTTCAGGTAGGGAGGTACAGGTTTGGGCTTGATGTCACCGGCTCTTTCCTCCTCAGATGAACTATATCTATTCATAAACCATGGATCACTAGCATGGTCATAAAAAGTGGAATTATTTTGTTTCACTGGAGGCAATATATCCTTTAACATCGCCATGTTCAATAGATGTACACAAACAGCTAATCAAGCACAAAAAAAATCTCCTGTATTCCACACCTGCGAAAACCAGCCCAGCGGAAACACACTCAGTGAAAACAACCCTAAATTGATTCTACGTACAGGAAAACCACAATCATAAAACAATACAAGTTTAAAGAACTTTAATCTCAGAGACAAAAATTAAAATACAAAATAAAATTATAGTGTGTTTTAAGAAATATATTTTTCAAGATCCTCGATTTCGAAGTTGAATTCATTTACAGATCCAAATACACGGCGGACAAAATCAACAAACCAACCGACGCCCAAATTATTAGCAAAATAATAAAATTACAACCAATAACATAACAATAGCCCGATTTAAAGCCATTAAACAAGAGAAGAAAGTAATAAAGTAAATCAAAAAGCCATATCAGAGGGAAAACGATAATCTAACCTCAGTAGCCGGGGCGAACGATGTTCAGAAATTGATGGACTGGTATGGCGTGGTGAATCAGGCGACTATTGAGAAGAAGGAAGAAATGCCAACGGTTTTTATTTATCCAGTGATTTAGGAAGAGGCGGCCAGTGGACAGCGGGTCTCCTGGTTTCAGCAGGATTCGAGTGGAGTTTTGGGCCTATACGCATTCTAAATATCGAAGGTCTTAAATTTTTATACGGGGGACCAAAATTAAATGGGTTAAATAAAAGGCCAAACAACATATTGCCACGCAAAGCTTCGTTCAATGATAGTTATCATCTGTAAAAATTTTAAAAATTATATATTTATTATTTTATTATAAAAAGATTAAAATATTTTTTATAAATTTTAATAATAAAAATAAATTTAAAATAAAATAATAATAGACAAATTAAAATAAATATTTAAAAAGTAGTCCACCTTTAATCTTATTAGTGACCAGGAACGGTCATCTAGTTTTATTAGTGGCTAGATCTGGCCGTCAAAAATATAGCAGAAACGACTAGATTTGAATATCTTTACCATTAGAAAAAGTCGAAAATGATTGAAATGATTTGATTTTAGTCGTTTTCGCTCTTCTCTAATGGCAAAGATGGCCAGATCTAGAGGTCGAAATGGCTTGAGTTTAAAGAATATTTGATTTGTCAAGTTCACAATAAATTAATTTTATATTGTGTTTGATTAATATGTATTAAAACGATATCATTTTGTTGAGTTATGTTAAGAAACTTCTTAATCAGTTCATTAAAATATTTGACTTAATTTGTTAAATCTCAAATTTGAACTCAAACTCGTATTTTTTAAACTCATCAAATTAATAAATTTTTATTTTTTTATTTATTTATAACTTGAAGGACTTATTCCTACCCAAGATTTTTTTAAAAAACAAAATTTCTCTCTTTAACTTTTGAAAAACTCAAACACTTATTTGTTGATTATTTTTCATCAATTTATTTAATATTTTTGATAAAATAACTAAATTACATTTATAAAAATAAATATAATAAAAATATAATTTAATATTTAAATAAAATAAAAAATATTAAAATTTAACAAAAAAGACAACCATTTCCGTCGTTACAACTCTTGGTCCACGGGACAACTAGATAGGTCTTCTCCATTTTTGGCTTTAATTACATTTACTAGTAACCATGGTCGAAAATAATTAGGAAAGTTAAAGTTGATCATTTTTTGTTATTTTTTATTATAATTGATGACAAAAATAGTCAAATTTGACTATCCTATAAACTATATGGTCATTTTATACCTCTTGATTCGATTATCGACAATCATTATTGTCGACAGTAAAAGTTGCATTTTTATATTTTTAAAAATTTTAAAAATTTATTTTACTATTATTGTAAGATTTTTATTATTTTTAGAAAAACTATTTTATTATTTTAATATTTTATAATTCTTTATACTAAAAAGATAAAAATATTTTTTTATTATTAATATTTAATTATTAAATTTAATTTAAAAATAAGTATTTAAATTTAAAAAAATTAGAAGTAAACTTATCTTTTACATCAAAACTTGGGTAGGACTATGTCCTTTGGCCTTTTATATATATATATATATATATATTAGATTTTTACGTGTAGTTGTTGTGTTGGAATGACAAAATTTTGCGACCGAAAAAAAGAAGATTCACATGATTAAAAAAATAATTCCAAAAAACTATCATCATAATTTGACTTAAAAAAAAAAGTATTGGACTCTTGAAGAATCATGATTATTCCTAGAATTAAAAAAAAAAACGTAGCCCTCCAATGATATCCTTAGAGAATTCCAATGTCATGTTTTATTACAAATTCCCACGCATCGTCAAGCTCCTTTTGATAGATTTTATCATATTTTACCATAAATATGACAATATCTTTATTAAAAAAATTATTGATTTATTCTTGCTCTTTAATGAAATTACAAAATACCCTATCTCTTCTTTCTCTGTTCCTTTTCCTTCCCCTCTCCATCCTCCATCAACCACACTAAAAATAGGCAATTTAAAGGATTAAATCATAAATTTTATTTTTATAAATAAAATTTTTTATTATTCTTAATTAAAATTAATATAAATTAAAGATATTTTCATTATTTTTATAATTTTATAATAAATTTAATATAAAAATAATTTTTTTTTTTTACATTTATAGGATAAAAATCCGTCATTGGATGAATTATTTGACCAATTTTTCAATATATAATTGTTATATCACGTTGGTAATAAAAAAATTTTGGAATATTATATTATCTTCCGAACCAAATGAATTATTATGTATGAAATAATATTGAATCTAATTAAATTGGCTTGATTGAAATATGGTAGTAAACTTATTGGTTATTTTTATATATTCTTCTAATTAAATAGGAGACTTAAGGATGATAATTTTCGAAATTGAATTATTATTTTAGAGATTAATCATTATTTTCGATACTAATTAAAAATAAGTGAAATTAAATATCAAAGTTTAGATTAATCCAGGGGCAACATGGTCTTTTCATTAGCGTTAGCATTTTAGAGACAAAAGAATTTAAACAGAGTGAATGACATATTCCCACCCAAAGTTGCCCTAAAATACTATACCACTCCTTGTATAACTCGCATTCTGCTATCCTTTACACCCCACGCAATTTACCAAAGAACTTCTTCAATGTCAGATACTCCAAGTCTGCAACCGCCATACAGATGTTTGAACCGAGCTTAAAGACGTTGATGAATGATGAGTCAATTTATAAATTTTTTGTTAATCCTATCATCGGCCTTGTAAAGAAAAAACGTCGGTGAAATCTCTAAATTTTTCGTATTACAGTTATATATAACAAATTTTCTAAATATCTTAATTAATGTTAAGTGTTTAGAAATATGTCTATTGCTTTTTCCATCAATCAAAAGGATTTGAAAAGGATCGATAATATCATTTTCTAATATATTAAAGAGGGTAATAAAATAGTTATTGAGTTTAAGGGACTAAAGTGTGTAAATTTAAAAATTGATGAAAAGGTTAAAATATTATATTTAAATGGTTAAGATAAATGTTTTTTTTTTAAAAAGTGTGATTTGGAACAAAAAGGATGAGGTATGCCAATCAACCAGCGACAAAGTATCTTGCCAAATCTTGGCCGGAGAAATGTCGTTCGCCAAAAATTAAAAATAATCAAATTACTCTCAAGTGAATACTCTTCACAAATCATAGTAATCCACGTGGAATGCCACGCAGTACATAACCAATCGTATGCTTTTTCCACAGGAAAAATCAGCCACGTACAACCAACGAGGATATTTTTGTCATATGTGAAGTTTCAATACCTACTATCGACATTTCGATATTCCTGCAAACCTTCTCCCTCCTTACAAAGTCTCCTCAGACTCGAGACCTACAGCTACAAGACTAAAAACCACACTACTCACCATCTCTCTTTCTATTTATCTCAAACTCTCAACTGAAGTCAGTGATCGATTTGGCCGTCAATGGCAGCCGTTGAGAAGGTCAACGTGACGACCTTGCGAAACGCATTTGGAAATGTTCTCTCATTCTTCATCCTCCTTTTAATAGGAGTTCTTGCTTTCTCGATCCGCCTCTTTTCTGTAAGATATCTAGTCATTCATTTTTATAGATCCGACATTCACCGTATGAATTCCTGTATTCTAGAACGAAAAGAAGTAGACAGAAATTGATGTGTTATTGGAAATTCATTATTTTGATCAAAATTTGTCCAAAGTCACCTCATCGTAATTGGATAAAACCCGAGGAAAAAAGCAGAAACTTAGACAGAAATTCGTTACTTTAGCGTTTCAAATTTTGAACATTTTTATATGTAGTCTGTTGTAGCAATAATTGACACTGTTTCAGAGCTATTTGTTTGTGAAATAAATTTGATTTATTCTGATTTTTTGTAGTGGCATTTTAGTCTCATGGTTTCTTAATTCATTTACAGGTTATAAAGTATGAGAGTGTTATTCACGAGTTTGATCCCTACTTCAATTACAGGGTCACTCAGGTTCTATTTTTCTCCCTTGATTTTTTCTGTTTTATGATATTTATGTAGATGATATTTTTATGGAGATGAAGGACGCGAATGTTTGTGGTTTCAGTTTCTTACAAAGAATGGAATATATGATTTTTGGAATTGGTTTGATGATAGAACCTGGTAAGTGTAACTAATATATTATCATGCTGATTTCCTTTTTACTTTGTATTACTGGGGCTTTACATCTTGGTATAGTTTCCAAGTGACTAGACTGGCTTTATATGTATGTAAAGGTACCCTCTGGGTCGCGTGATTGGCGGAACTGTTTACCCTGGATTGACCTTAACAGCAGGCACCATATGGTGGTAGGTACCCTAGAGTAGAGTTAATAGGAAGGAATTGCTTGCTTGTTTTTTATTGTTTGATTTTATGCCAATATTCACATACTTGCACTTAGGGTTTTCTTATTGTTTAGAACATGAAGCTGTCAGTATTTTGTCTAACCATTGCATATTTATTGAGTTATTGCTGTTTTGTGTTAGGCTACTGAATTCCTTGAATATCCCTCTTTCTGTGGAGACTGTTTGTGTCTTCACTGCACCTATATTCTCTGCATTTGCTTCATGGGCAACTTATCTTCTAACTAAGGTTAGAGTTCTGTTCTTATCTGTGTTTTTCGTTGTATGGTTCTGTAGTGGCCTTGGATTTAGTGTTGACATTTGATTGATGTTTAATAGGAAGTTAAAGGTACTGGTGCAGGACTGACAGCAGCAGCTCTTTTGGCCATGGTAAATTATACACCTGTTTTTTTTTTTTTATTGAAATTATTTTCAGACTTTGAGGGGTGCAACAGAACATCCTATATTATAACAAGTCTTTGAAAAATTTTTTGTATAAAGTATGCTGTCCTGTTTCTATTAGTTGGTAATGGGATTAAATTGATGAGTGTAATTTCATGTTCCATTTCTCTTTTCCTGAAAATATTCTAATCAGAGATAGCATGATCACAACAAAAACATAAATGTACAGTTGTAACGTGTATGCTTAAATGTGTATATTTTTTTTTATTAAAGCATTGAGTGCTCTGGATTCTTAGTAGCTTAGTGAAATACTTTCAAACAGACATGTCCAAGGTTCATTTTCAGAATATGGTCTGGAGATCTTCTCCGTCTTTTAGGAGATACCACTAGCTGATGACTTATCCTCACAATTGGTCCCTTTTTAGTGGGACTTTAAACCTGTGTGTAACAACTGATTGTACTCTTAATATTGTAGTGTTTAATGCTATGGATAGTTCCATAGATAGAAGTTCTAAATGGTTTGAAGTGTTTTTTGGTACATTTTTGGGTAAATATCTCCTTGTTTAAAAACATTTTCTGAAGTGACACATGCAGAAAGTTTTTTATGCTAGTGGCAGTTCTTTTGTTTTACACATGCTGTTCACCTCTATAAATGTGCTGAGTTTATAGTATATTATATGGATGTGGTGCTTAACAATCCATACAGTGAAGTGTTTGCTGTTTTGCTTAATGATCATGTTTGCAGGTTCCGTCATACATATCTCGATCTGTAGCTGGAAGCTATGACAATGAAGCTGTAGCAATATTTGCCTTGATTTTCACTTTCTATCTGTATATAAAGGTTAGATTTTATTTAAAGAAAAAACAATATTTCATTCATCGTAGTTCTTAAATTTAGTTTATTTGAGGAACAAGCAGATCAAACAGAAGGGCTGATATTTTGTCCATTTTAGCTGATTTCAAATGGTATTTATTTGGTTTTCTGTGTTATTTGATTTTTTTCTGATCTGAACTATTTATTCTGTGCAGACATTGAACACTGGATCTCTGTTTTATGCTACCTTAAATGCAATGGCATACTTTTATATGGTAAGATTTGTGTGCTTAGCTTGTTTAGGTGTTTTCTTTCCCTGATTCATCATTTTTATTTTTTATTTTTTGTCATCCAGGTTTGCTCTTGGGGAGGATATACCTTTATTATTAACCTTATTCCAATGCATGTGCTTTTGTGCATTGTAACTGGTCGTTACTCTTCGCGATTGTATATTGCATATGCTCCTCTTGTAAGTATTCCCAGCACTTGCGAAGTTTTTGGTGGTGAAGAAAAACAGAATGATCATAAGTTCATTGTGGTTATGGAAGATTGTTTTTTGCGTTTTTATCTATCAGAAGAAGAATAATTTTTTTCGGAAATAGTCATTTCGTTCTCCTTTTATTTCTCTTTAAGGTCAAAAAACTGAGAGGAAACAGTTAAGGGCTTGGATTATTTTAATTTTTTTTGGGTCGTAGTGCCTCATATTCTTCATCTTATTACTGTATACAATGAAGGGTATCTATTAAGAATTTCACTCTTTTTTGCTCTTTGGGACTGGGCCACTAGTTCATGTAAATTTATTTTCATTGCTATCATTGCTGTAGTTTGTTTAAATCATATTTCAGGAGTGAATAGTAGCTGCTATATTACGGGTCTTCGAAATGCTAGCTGACTAGCATGTCGCTTGTATTGACTTTATAGGGTTGAGATTATAAAAGGATTCATGCGAGGGCTAAGATGCTTTGTTGTGCCAAGTCCCAATGGCTTTCAAGAAGTTTTGCCAGTGTTTTCTATAAAAAAAAAAACAAATATTGCTATTTGTCTGGATCTAGATTTGACTTCACAATTTTCAATTTGTTGGTATTGTTTGCCATAAGCTGGCTTCTTGAGGATTTTATCTGTAAAATGTTGCATACTGTGGTTGTTGAAAACGTGAGAGGATTAATTCTTCAACAATTTTCTTAATGTAATATTGTAATGCACAATTCTTTTTTGAGAGCTCTGCTGGTTGTCCTGGAAATGCTAATATCTTGTAAGATTGATGACTTTTTTAAAAGATATTTTCTTTGACAGCTCATTATAACTTTCTGAGTGCAGGTTGTCCTGGGAACATTGCTTGCCGCATTGGTGCCTGTTGTTGGATTTAATGCAGTCATGACTTCAGAACATTTCGCGTCATTTTTGGTGTGTGTAGTTTTATCAGTAGTTTGTCATTTTCTTCTTACTGTTAGTTTGCTTGATAAACTTTATGTTTGTGTAGTTGTGATACCTATTTATGGGAATTCTTGTTAGAAAGTTGTATTTAATAGTGTTACTGGTCTCTTGGAAACCGAGGCCTTAGATGAAACTAATAACTGTTTGAATCTTCTGAATTCAAGATATATCTGGCTCAAATTGGCTAGATATCCATCTCATTATCTACAAGATATGACTTTTCAGCTTCTATGTTTGCCATATTACATTACTTTCTGTTTCTCTCACAATATTCTTCCTTCGTTTATCCGTAGGTTTTCATTGTTATCCACGTGGTGGCTCTTGTGTATTATATCAAAGGGATTCTCTCTGACAAAATGTTTAAAGTAGCTGTTACTCTTGTTGTATCAGTTGGCCTGTAAGCTTCATTTCTCTTCTGTGTCTCTGCTGCCACTGAATTGGTAGTAAATCAAAATATTTCTTATTAATATTGTATATACCCATATGGAACAAAATATGATCTCCATACTTTTGTATTATTTCCTCTTCAGGGTAGTCTGTGTTGCTGCACTAGCAGTTCTTGTAGCATTGGTAGCTTCCAGCCCAACAAAGGGATGGAGTGGAAGAAGTTTGAGTCTTCTTGATCCGTAATTACTTACTCATTCTTATTTACTCTAGTCCTTCTATTGATGGAACCTGGGCATAATCTACCTTGAATCTGGAGTGGTTATGTTTAGTTTCTTGATTTGGTTCCTTTGTTTCATAAATATGGAGAACCTACTCTTTTTTTTTTTTTTTTTTTATTTGTTTACTTCTTTTGTTGCCTTTCTAAAGTCATATCGGGTAGTTATTCTGCTAGCTAGGATGATAATTTATTTGTATCATTCTGGAATTCTGATTAACTAACTAAAATTTTGTATTTCACTTTGTTCTGACAGAACTTATGCAAGCAAGTATATACCGATTATTGCCAGTGTTAGCGAACATCAGCCTCCTACTTGGCCATCCTACTTCATGGACATTAATGTTTTGGCATTCTTGGTTCCAGCTGGCATTATTGTAAGATTCAAATCTCAATAGAATATGGATTATCATCTAGAAGTTTTGTGCTTATAAATGGTATTATTGTAACTTTTATTTGTTTGCAGTCATGCTTCTTGCCTTTATCTGATGCAAGCTCCTTTGTGGTCCTTTATATTGTGACCTCTGTATATTTTTCTGGAGTTATGGTAAGGAGAATATTGGAAAACACTTATCTTTGTTTATTTTCTCCTTCCATTCTTCATGTGATCATTGTTGGGCTAATATTACAGGTGCGCCTTATGCTTGTACTTGCTCCAGCAGCATGCATCATGTCTGGAATTGCTCTATCTCAATCTTTTGATGTTTTTACACGGTCAATTAAATTTCAGCTATTTGGGGTACTGGGAGGCTTCAAAGTTGATGTAAGCATGTTTCCTTGCTTTGTTTTTCTATTGAACATCCTCCAGTCATTCAATGAAGTTGTTTTGTTTCACTTCTAATATTAAGCTGCCTGTAAGGCTTTGTCCATTAGGCAGGGGATACTAGTTCTGATAGTAGTGTCATAGAGAATGATGGTGCAAAACCTGATAAAAGTGAAGACACATTAAAGGAACGTCCCTCAAGAAAAAACAAGAAGAAGGAGAAGGAGCAAGCTGAAAAGAATCATTTGGAGAAGACCTCGATTAAATCTAAAAAAGAAAAGAAGCTTCTGGTTTTACCGCTGGAAGCATCTGTGATTGCTCTTATCTTACTTGTGTTTCTGGGTGCCTTCTATGTGGTATTTAGACTTTTTCTTCCTCTGTGCATTAGTTCCATGCTGTAACAGTTATGTCCATTTCTTCAAGGCATGTAGTCTGATATCATGTTCATCTGTTAAAAGTTAAGAATAAAATAAATGAATTTTTTCTTTCCATGGCCTACTTTATTGGCAGTGGGCATATAACAATCCTACTTGGTTTATGAGTAGATCATAACTAACATATCAAAAGCATTTCTTGTTTGAAATCTTCAGTTTTCTTTTGGTTTTGACTTTTACTGGCCAAGAGAAAATTTATTGTTTTCTGCTTTCTTTTCACCTTCTATCTCCTCGTTTAATGATTTACTGCCTGATGAATAAGGTCCCTAACTATAATGGTTTGTACCTTGTAGGTTCATTGCGTTTGGGCAGCAGCAGAAGCTTATTCAGCTCCTTCAATAGTTTTAACATCTTATTCACATGATGGTCTGCATGTTTTTGATGATTTTAGAGAGGCTTATGGATGGTTGAGTCACAATACTGATGTAGATGACAAAGTGAGTCCACCATCCTTGTCCCACTATATGTTCTTTGGCTTTTGTAGAATGTTCTTATTATAATCTTCATTTTTAAATCTTCTTGACAGCAATCTTTTATTTCTTTTGTTTATATTTACCTAGTATCATGGCTTTTGAATATAATTGTCCTACAATTTTTGTTCTAAATCTGAGTGTTGAGGGCTACATTCCAATAATCAAATGGGTTTGTCTTTCCTTTACACTGACAGTGGAATATTTGCACCTATGTTGTTACTGCATTTACTTGGATGTGCTTGTTCTAGTTTCTTAGAGGAGATGCAAAGTAAATAAATTGGACATAATTGTGTCAATATAGAAGATTTAGCAGAAAGCTGGAAGTTGGTTTAAATGTGATTGATAAATTTTTGTTGCTTTGTTTTACTAGCCAAGAGCTCAAACTGAAAGATTATGACGTTTACTTAAAACGAGTGCCCAATTAGGTACTAATGATAATGTGTCATTATGTGGTTGGATGTTACTTTATCTTTAATTCAAAATAACCCAATCACACAGTGACATCGTCATTGGTACTCAATTTAATAAATATAATAAGTGTACATATTTTTATTGCTTATGATATACTTTTATTTTCTTTTGCTTGTCTGAAATATATATAAATATTGTATCAGTAATTCTTTTGAATGTGAGTTTACAAAACAGATGATGTATATATCAGTGTGTTATTTGCTGCAGCTAGTGGCCAGAAAATTTCTTCTATGGATTTTGTGTCCCTAATTTTTGTGATAGAAAGATCCAAAAGATATATCATGAGAAAGAGAATTTTATGACCTAAATTGCAGCATTCTTCTGTTTTGAAACAAATTTCAACCTGCCAACATCGTTTTTCTTTCTTATATAGGATGACATATTTTCACCCAGAAGATATTAAGTGGCATTGATTTTTTATAAAAACGTTGAGCAGGTTGCATCATGGTGGGACTATGGTTACCAAACAACTGCCATGGCAAACCGGACGGTAATTGTTGACAACAATACCTGGAATAATACTCATATTGCAACTGTTGGTACTGCAATGTCTTCCCCTGAAAAGGCAGCATGGGAGATATTCAACTCTTTGGATGTAAAATATGTTCTAGTCGTCTTTGGAGGTTTGCTCCCTTCTTTTATGCTTAGATCATCTTTCCTAATAATTATTGTTCTCACGACTTCTTTTACTCGTTAGGTCTTGTTGGCTACCCCAGTGATGATATCAATAAGTTCCTATGGATGGTTCGTATAGGAGGGGGTGTGTTCCCTCATATAAAGGAACCTGATTACCTGGTAGGTTCCTTTTTCTCGTAATATCACCTGAAAGAAATTGAATTTTTGGATTTTGAATTTTTCTTCATGATAGTTTCATTGCACTTGTTTAATAATCTCCATAGCAGATGTTATTTTAATGTGACTAGTGATTTTGTGCTCTCACTTTCTGTTTACAGAGAGATGGTCAGTACCGGATTGATTCTGAGGCCACTCCAACCATGTTAAATTGTCTCATGTACAAACTCTCATATTACAGGTCTGTCTTTGCTATGAACTGAATTTACTTGTTTAAGATTTGTTGTTTCATTAGTTTTTTCATTCTATATGCCTTTCCTGCAGGTTTGTGGAGACTGATGGCAAGGGCTTTGATAGAGTGAGACGGACAGAGATTGGGAAGAAATATTTCAAGCTTACACATTTTGAGGAGGTTAGACGATCTTAATCTTTGTTTATTACTTTGTACACATATTTAGATAAAAAATTCTTGAATGTAAGAACGTTAAAAGCTTTGAAAAATATACGTGAATATTTGGTTGGAGGTCTTTTAAGGGAAATATTAAAACAATGCGCAGAGAGTCTCCTTGTAGTTCAACATGAAATGTCCCACCCAACATTTTAGAGAACTTGTTTGAGTAATATCTTGATAAAGCACATTGAGATAAATGTGTCATGTCTTTCAATTCAGGTATTCACAACTCACCATTGGATGGTTCGGATATACAAATTGAAACCTCCGAAGAACAGGATCCGTGGAAAGATAAAGAAATTGAAGACGGTATGTATAACTGTTGAATCTTCTTTGTACTGCATGAGAATTTTGTTCTCTCATAACCTAAACCTTTTTAACTGCTTTTCTGTGGCAGAAATCTAGCTCAGCCACTAGCTCAAGAAGAAGTGTAGTAACCAAGAAGAATCCATGGAATTAGGTAGGATTAATTGTAGGCATATGTTTTTGGATTACTTTGTCTGTAACTCAGTATAACAGTAATTGAGCCCTTCTGATTTTGAACGACCACAGGCATGCATGGCCGGTGATTTTCTTCATAGAAATCGAAATTATAAATCAAAAGATTTTGCAGTCTTTCCAGGTGATCTTTGTTAATTTACCCAACATTATGCACATATATGCCCTTTGAGTTTCAAATTATTATTATCATCGTTTTCAGGCATGTCTATCATTGTCTGCAACTCAGGTATTTGACAACAAACATTCATTAATGCTTCTACAAAATCGAAAAAAATTTCTTCAAATTACATACCCTCCATGTTAGGAACCTGTTGGTTGAAAAAAAAAATTAAGCCAGAGAGTCTGACTGGTTTGCACAAGCTGTATATTTTGTCTACATCGAGAAATCTCTAACCAATGCCCCCTATAGGAACTTTTGATTAATGATGATGTGATGAATATTGGACAGCCGCTAGAACTGATCCACTGTACTTTTCCACCTGAAAGGGATTATCTTATCGTTATAATTTCGTAGGCAAATTGTACGTCTTTTTCAGGAATTTCGCAGCCGTCTCATCACTTCGATAACATAGAACTCGCAGGATGGTGTTGGGTTCTGTGGGATTCCATTGCCCTGGAGTCGGGGGTAATGGAAGTCTAGATTTACCAGAAGAACCATAACTTTCCAAAGTCAAATGTTTGAATTGCTCAATTAGGCTCTCCGTATCATTATGGTATAATGGGAGAACTCGTTTGACTGAGGTTGAAAACTTATCGATTAACTCAGCCGGCAATCCATCCCCATTAGACCAGAACAGATCCATAAGAAACTTAAAATCCTCCTCTATTAATTTAGAATCTCGAAGAGTGAAGGCTCGAGAAGGACCTCCAGCAAGCAAAACCAACAGGAACCCTTCAAAAGAAGCTTTCATAATATCCGTAATTGCACGCGTCCTGACTCTGTCATGCACTGTCGACGAAATAATTTCCAAATAGTGCTCCAGCTCCTGAAGAAACTGTTCTATCCGAGATGAGGAAACTTCCCCCACATACAAGCCATCCCAGAGAACATGACTTAGATCATGGAAGATGACCTTGTAGGCGGTTGCCTCACAGAGTTGTTGAATCCCTTCCACACAAGCAGAAGCTGACAGTTGGAACTTTTTCTCCATTTCATTAACAGTGTTGTCCGCATGAGAGGATCTGGAATTCCTTAAATGGTTAACTATCCTCTTCTCCAAGACCTCCAACTCTGTTCGAATATGCTGGAAAGTGTTGATGCGACAACATAATTGGGGTATCCCAGAAGAGTTGTCCCCATTTACAGTCCCAACCTGGTTTTTCCTCTTCTGTGCTGTTTGCAACTTTTCCTTCTTTTTAAACATACCAAATTTCGATCCTGTTGTACACCTAGTTAGAGCGGGCAAAGTGGGGATAAAAGTATTTCGGCTTCCTGCAAATTGAGAAAGAATTTGCTGTTACTTTTGAGATCTACAACGAAACAATTTGCAGGCTCTCTAAACTTACCACAACCAGCTTTCGCTTTCAGTATGTATTGTTGAAGACATGCATCAAGACCGGCCAATAATTCAGGAAGCAAGACTAAATGTGAAGGTATTGGCAACATAAAGAACGCTTCCAAAGTTTCTTCTACACTCCGGAGGACTTCAACAGCAGAAGGAGCAAATCGCTCTTTATTTGCCCTTGGATTCCAAACCTGCAGAAAAACGGTTGACAAGCTGTAATAATTGGACTAAAGATACATGTTGCATAAATAGTTTCAAATGACCAGAAAGAAGCAAAAGAAAAGATAAGTAATGACAAAACTTTGCTAATCAATGTTATAGTGTACTATAATAACGATATGATTGATTAGGAACTCATAAACAAAAAAAGTCATCAGGCCTTGTCCAATTACTACTGTCATTGGAATATAAGACAACATTCGTTGGTCATATTAGTAGTTGAAGACAATGTTTAAAGGCAGAAACTTCACCTAAAACACAAGAAATTAACATAAAAAATTGGTGTCATCCATTATCAGCCTTCAATCATTCCATTCCATTTATCCTGAACCTAGATACTCAAAGGAAACCAAAATACCTCTTGCTGCAGATTCCTGTAAGCCCATTCCTTCAGTCTGTCCACTCTAATACTTATCCATGACTTCACCAGATTGGCAATTACAGCTTCAGCCTCAAAAGGAGGCATCTCCTGTATGATTGACTTCCCACCGTCCTCACTGTCTACTGAATCTTCAACTGCAATTTGCACAAGATTTTTCTCCAACTTGTCAGCAGCTAACAGCACTTGAATGGCATCTGGTGTCAACTCAGAAATGCCCGAGACAAATTGCTTCAACTCATTCCCATAGCAAGAATGAAGGGTGGCAACTGCAACGCCTGCTGCATGCGGGTGCCATGTCTTCAGTATAGGGCTAAATATCGCTTTCTCATCAAAAGCCAATTCACTAGCATCCTGTGCTAGGATGGAAAGAAGAGGTAGATTATTTTGCTGGCCTTTAAATGAATGCTTGCTAGATTTCACTTTCTTCAATTTCTGCCACATGAAATCAAAAATAAATTCAGTCCAAAATAACTATGTAAACCTTCATGAAACTTGAGGGAATAAGCTGAAATGATGGAAGCTTGCCTGAGCAAAAGCAATCTGTAAAGAAGATCTTATGTAACTGTCAACCCTATCACGAGCCACGTTAACTTCTTTTTTCTTTCTATGATACTCTTGTGAGATATCTTCTACTAATATCTTGGCCGCTAAAATCCCCAT
The DNA here is from genome assembly GCA_026122585.1 of Anacardium occidentale. Lineage (NCBI taxonomy): Eukaryota > Viridiplantae > Streptophyta > Magnoliopsida > Sapindales > Anacardiaceae > Anacardium > Anacardium occidentale. The sequence goes on from JAJEJH010000026.1 coordinate 337,957, forward strand.
AGATAAAACAGTTTGCATGGAATCGATGTGATTAGTCTGGAATGCATCATGGTAAGCAAGAAGCTTTTTTTCAGCCCAACCTGACATTGTACTCAATATTGAACTCAGGATCTGGGAATAATCTCCAACCTTGGTTGCCTTGACATCTTTTCCAACTTCCACCAGCAAATTATTGGAGGCAAATAAAAGGTCATTTTCCACTTGGCCAGTTGCAACATATCTGTGAAATAAAATCCAGCAGAAACATAGATTATGCAGCATTTGGTCGATTCCAAGGATCCCCCATGTCTTCTTTATGAGTTCTACAACCTCATCAACCTCTTCAATAACAGATGTTTCTTCATTAACATCAAAACAAGCTTCTAAAAGCATTTGGTAAATTCTGAGATTTAGTGGCAATCCATCTGCCCAGTGGCATTTCTCAGAAACAGACCCATCTACTGATCTGCAAGCGAGAGACGTAACAACACTTCTGAGAACTTGCATTGATTCATTGTTCTTTCCAGTTTCCAGGGGCCTTTCTAATGCTCTATTAATAATTTGCCGAAGTTGCTGTGGGGCAGAATTGGTGTTATCCAATGGGAAGTGAGGATGCAAAAGGAGTCCAGCTTCAAGAAGCTTAAATTGTCGCCTCCTCCAAGCTTCATATTCTTGCTGATTGGGAAAATCCGAAGACTTGAGCTGCTGCAGTAGCTCCAGCGGAATAACCATCGACTCTATGCGTTTCCCGAGCTGATAAAAAGCATACAGTAAGAAGCCAAGTCCATGGACCTCTGAAGAAAGACTCAAAATTACGTCTCGAAAATATAGAAGATTAGGAATCCCAGTATAGTTATCAAAAACGACATATACATATATATACATATATATAGTAAAAAATAGCAACACAAGAAAGAACAACGAGTCAATTAATTTAACATTCCATTTTCCTTTCGCTGTCTCAGCAATAAAACAAAGATGTTTCAGACTCACCTGACCAGAAGCAATTCTCAGCAACGCTCTCCTGATCCTGGAATCAGTCTGCTCGGCGACGCGCATCTGCACCCTCACCAGTTCCCCAGTCGTTACGGCACGCTTAACTCGCCCTTGACTCGCCGAATCACCACCTCTCTTCTTCGCCGATTTCATCCCCAGCGCCTTCTTAACTTTGCTGGCAGCAGTCGAGGTCAGAGATCGCTGCAGGGAGGGCGCCAAAGCCGGGGCGGGTTGCCGTTCAGTCCTCTCCGACTGCGGGATGTACGTCAAGGGCCTTAATCCGGAACTCCGACATGCGGCAACAAGAATTTCGTAAGCAGTTTCTCGAAGGTCGGAGTCGGATAAGGTCGGGGCGGCCTCAGCAAAGGGTGAGGCAAAATCATGGTTGCGGTAAAGGGGCATTATCGTGTGGATGCTATTGCTGGAGTGTAGCAATGGTTTGTCTTTGACGAATTGAGACATAGTAGAGATTTATGTGTAACAAAGAAGAAGGCTGAGCAGCAAGAAAGACTAAATATGAAAGTGATTCTGGCTTGATCATTAAGGAAGTGAAAAAGGAATCAAAGAATGCTGTTGGGTTCTCTGCTCGGGGAACAAAGAAAGAGAAGATGGGCGAAATGAGCGTGGTCTGCAACTAAGTCAAGGCGCGTGAAAAGAGCTATACGTGTGGAAATCTTATTTTTAGGATAATTTATTTAAATAATCAAAATTCAAAACACATTAATAAAATTCATCAAATTTTTTTATCCTACACCAATCTAATTAATTAAATTGTTTAGACGAAAATGTTTGTCTATGGGCAAACCTCTGATTCTATTTTCGAATTCATATAAATAGTTAAATTTAAAAAATTTACACGTAATCGCCACATAAATCATATCAACCGATACAAAATTTTTTTAACTATCAAATATATTTAATAATGAACCGATCTTTTTAAACAACAAAAATGCTTAAAAATTTAATTAAAATATTTGTTATGACATTTCCTATTTAAATTGAAAATTTTCAGTTAAGATTTAAGATGGTTTTTGTATTTAAAATTTTGGTTATTATATCGCAGAAAACTCAGTTTTGATTGATGAATCTTGATTGTTGAATTTTTTTGATAGATGTACACAAAAATGGTTATATAATATGTTGGTATTGATTTAGTGTTAGAAAATCATCGATTAATCATGATCATATGATTTTTGGCGAAGTTGTGCATCACGTGAAAGGGGGAAAACTGGAGATGGCCGAGGGGTTTATGTGTTTTGCAAACACACAAAATAGAGCGTTTTAGGTCAGTTTTCATTAGTTAGAGGTTTTTATTTTACACATTAAGTGATTTTTTTTATATATTTTCCGGTTTAAAGGTTTTATTGATATTTTTTATTTTAAATTTTTTAATGTTTAATTTTTAAACTTTTGATATGTTCTTTTAAATAATACATATATTATGATAAATAATATAATTTTAAAATATTTTGACGTATAAATTTCAAATTTAATTTGTATTTTAGAAGAATATATAGATTATGATAAATAATATATTTTGAAGATCCGTTGATGTTGTTCATTTTAGAATTTTTCAACAAGTAATTTTCAAATTTTTGATATTTTTTCAAATACGTATTATAACTAATAATATTTGACTAATAGGGGTTATTTTTTTTCTTTTTAGAAATGGAAGAGATAAGGACATTATGGTAAAAATAACTATCGTGACAGCTAATGATAGAGCAACATATTAAATTTGGCAGTTTTATATTAGCAGTATTCGTGGCGTTGATTTGGTGTAATAAAGCCTTGGTCAACTGACATTTGGTTTCTAAAGATGAAAAGGAGACTTAGCTCAAATATTTTTATGTCACGAACCATGACCCAGTTACCTCTTACCCACTTTATGATAAATTTACGGCTAAATAACTTATTCCCACCCATAGTTTGAGGGGGAACAAAATTTTACTGATCAGATTTCAAAATCCTAATTTCTCACATTTGGAATTATTTTTTTTATAATTTTTATAATAAAATTATTAAAATACTCTTTTAAAAAATAAAAATTTATAATAAAATTATAAAATAATTTTTAAATATAAATACTTTAAAAAATTAAAAAAATAAAACAACCACCGTCATCGATACCGATGGCAATGACAACCTATAACGGAGTCAGGTAGCCATTTCAGACTACCTAATCGTCAAATCTGATCGTCTCCACTGAACAGATATGTCAGATTTGGCCTCCCTAAAAACTAGGTGGTTGAAAACAGTCACATGATTTCGTTATCGGTGGCCACAGCTACTGGCATCGACGGTGGTGACTGTTTTATTTTTTTTAATTTTTTTAAAATTTATATTTATATAAATTTATTTTATCATTTTATAAAATTTTAATTTTAAAATAATAAAATTACCTCTAAATAGTTATTTTTTATTATTAGATTTAATATTAGATTTAATCAAAAAGTAAAAGACTGATATTTTAAAACCTAACCGTTGAGATTCTATTCCTGCCTCAAACCATTGGTGGAAATAAATCCTTTGACCTACATTTAATTTTCAAGTCCATAGAAATAAAATCAGTTGCCAAAAGACATTAATTTGACCCACCAAATTTGAGTTTTAGTTTATCCCCAAGAATGGAAACAACTATAAGGTTAAAGATAAATTTTCGTGCAAACACAAAGAGAAGAAAAATAAAAGAAATTTTTGTTACGATTGTCTCTATGTCAAGATCGAGAAAAGATTTTTTTAACAAAAACAAAAACGATCGAAAACGAAGAACAAGAGGAGATGAAGAAAATGGTGGAAGGTGAAAAAAAAAATGTGGTTAATATTTAACATCTGGTTGGTGACCTATTCAATCAAGCTCTTCAATTCTTATCAAACTCCCTGCCTTTTGTTTTCAAGGCTTTTCAATGACAATATCATAAAATATGAAATTGAATGGTTCAAATTCAATTTCAATCACTTGACTGAAAACCATTATTCGTTATCCACGTCATCTTTCATTAAATCCACCAAAATGACACCGTATGACTTAACTGAGTTTCCAAAACCATATGGAATCTATTCGACACCGTTTTTCGCCTTCAGTTTTACAAATTCTAGGAAGTTGGATAAAACGTCATCGTAATGGAACTACTTCATTTATAATACGACGTCTTCATGCTCTTATTTCATGTCTCCTCTTCAACTTGTTTTCCTCCTCGTCTGTTTCAGCTTTTGTTTTCAGTTTGTATCAGAACTCCCCTGTTCTGCTTCCTTGTCCTCAAGCAAAATACTAGGACACCAATGTCGGAATATATATATATATGTGTATGTATGTATGTATGTATGTATGTATTTATATTTCTTTTCCATTCTTTCCCATTAAATTTTTTTTAATGAACAACATAAAATTTGGATATAAATTCACAAACATTATAGAAGAATATAAAAAAATTATATTAGGGAATTTATTATTTATCAATTGAATTACGATTTAATACTATTTATATTGTTAGTTCAATCTCAAATTAATCAAAGCTAATGAATAAAATAAAATTTTTCGACCAATCCATAGGTTTAAAATTGAAAAGCAATGGTTTCTATTTAACTCGAGGGCTCATGGAAGCCTGTTGGTTTGTGGGTCTAGCCATCGGGCCCAAATGAACACAAGGGACTGGACTATGCAGAGTGGCTAATAGGGTTCATAGGAAGCCTGTGGGTTGGTTTGTGGGTCTCGTCGTACGACTAGCTCTTTCGTTGGGCTTGTTTTTTAAAAAAATTTCTGAGCTTCAGAAGAATGACGAAGTTGGGTGGCATTGGTGAGCAAATGTTTATGTCACCAGGAGTTAAAAAAATAATTAAAAATCAAGAATTATTAAAATATATATGAAATGATGGACCAACCCATTAAAGGTTTGTGAAGGCACGATTAGAGTTAAATTCAAACTGAATTAAATTTAAACATATATATGTTTGTGTTCGAATTTATTCATTATGGTTCGGTTCATATTTGCCGAATATTTGTATAATAAAGTTCAAATTCAAAAGTTTAGATTTACATTCAGTTCGTATTCGTATTCATATTTGGATTTTATTCATATAGTTTATATTTATATTTTATTTAAATTTATAATTAATGAAAATCATTAATAAAATATAATTAAAAAATTTTAAATTTAAGTTCAGATTCGTATTTATATTTAGTTTATACAGTCCATATTCAGATTCGTAATTACAAATTTTCAAAATCATAATTATGATTTATATTCAAATTCAAATTCAAATAGTTCATTTTGAGTTTATTAAAACTGAATTTAAAAATGAATTCGAATATGTTCAGTTCACATTTAGCTTTTAGACACGATCCAGGGGTCGAGCCTTGTAATTTTGGTAAGTTGGCTTGGCTCGCTGGGCCCGACCCTGCCCCTGGGTGCGGTGGCGGAAAGAGTTTGGCAGAAGCTGTAACAGTTGTGGGAATTTAACCACATGAGACTGCTTAAGATTTGGTGGTTAGAGATTCCCCGGTTGGTCCGATATGCTTTGGATTTGAGACTCAGTTTGACACCCAACAACCCCTAATGGGCCCTGTTAAAATCGTTGTAAATTTCAGAGCCATGAGCCGAATGACTTCTCGATTGTTTTTAATTAAAAAAAAAAAGAAATTAACTTTAATCCCAAACAAGATCAAACACAATCTTTCACTCCTGACCCGACCCGGTCAGACTTTATAAAAAAAAAAAAGTTATACATCATTACGACCTTTAAAAAGATTGGCAGTGGATCGACTCCCTCACAAAACAACACCGTCTCCCTTTCTTAAAAGGACACGTGCTTTCACCTATCTACTCCAGTAAACAAATTTCTACCCCCACGTGTGCCCCTACAAGATCCTGTCGAAGAGCCTGGCGGCCCCGCAGCAGCTCTCCGCCTTTGACCATTCCATCTGAGGTCGGCAAATCCCTTCAGTTTGGTCTAATGGCCGTGTATTTCGAATCTTATTGTGTGTCAAAATTATCTTCGACAAGGACATTGATGGGTCCGTATGCGGTTGGTGGCATAGCCCATCATATTGAAGTGATTTTTCTTTTTTCCCTTTTTTTAATATTTTTGCCCTGTGGGGGCTAATATATGATGGGTAGCGATCAAGGAGGTGAATTTTAACATAAATTTTCATCCATGATCCATCCATTCATTTTAAAATCAAAGGTCATTTATGAGATGTTGAAAGCTCATTAATTAAGAATTTATGTTTTTTTCTTTTTTTAATTTTATAAGATAGTCAAGTCATCATTGTATTTTATTTTATTTTATTTTTGATATGCTATGTATATAATCCCATAAAAATCGAAAATGATGTCTTGAATAACGAAAAAGATTAAAACAGCAAAAGTTTCCATAGAATCTTGCCTTTTTGACATTTGTCCTTTCAACATGTGGAATTTATATTTTTCTTTACTAATTTGGGAATTAATCAATTAGGCCTCTATCTATAATTTAAAAAAAAAATCAAAATCCGGAAAAAAAAAATCTAGATAGACAAAATAATGTTGATCAAGTCCGATATTGACCAAATTGCTTTTGAAACGATGTAACATGAGAAAAACATTCACAAAATAATATTGATTGGTGATGATAATTGGAACAGGTATAATATACATGTAAGAATCTTTCACAAATCTTATGAAGATCCACGAAAACATATTTTTTTCATGAAAGTTTATACATTTTTACGAGAGTTGTTGTGAATAAAACACCTATAAAAATTTGTATGTACAAACTTATAATAAAATATTGAACAAATCACTCATATTTCATGTGCACGAAAAGAAGAATAGTAAGAATTTATGTTTTATTTATATAATTATGTATCAAATATTTGTCTCGATCTAATTGAATTGATATTTTGAATCTATCGATTTGATTTCGATGGATTTGGCCAGCCGAGGCTAGTATACTCTCTTCTTGGTTGACCATCTTTGCTTTGCCCTGTAGATAACCCAGGCTTGGGATTTTCCCATCACTCGCGGTACATGATAACATAAGTGTATGTACGGGTAAAATAACAGTATAAAGGTAGAGAATGGGACCATTGACAGCTAATGTGGGCGGCTTGGCTTACATGAGTCGAATTTGTCCTCTCTTTCGGTTTCAGGAATCAGAATTAAAGCTTGGTCTCTGTGGTACACTTCAAATGCAGATTTGATCGCCGCCGTTTCGGTTTAAGGAAGTCCTACAAGCGTGAATTCTCGAATGGTGTTGCCCTGTCAACCGTACCTCATTAAGTACAATTGGTCCTCGCTAAAACATATAAAAGACATTTTTGAAGTAGTATTTTTTAGTTGCAAGCTGAACTTGCCAGCTCGGCATCGACGCGGCCCGTCTTACATTCGTGTTAGGTTCGTTGAATGAATGGATTTTAGGGGATGAGTCGGTCAAGTTGAAAGGTCTGATTCGAGATCTCGTGGGTTTATTAGATTTTGATAAACAAATATTTTTGTGAAATAATTTATTAATTTAATTAATAATTTTTCGAATTATGTTTACTAATTAAAAAACATGTTAAATATTAAATTTTATATTATTTATAATTATTGAAGTAAGTTATTTTAAAATAATTTTATTTATGTGAGAGAATTAAAATTTTTAAATTCAATAAAAATTTTAAATTATTATTTATAATGAATGAACAAAATTACTAAAATGTATATTTAAATTCTTGTAATTCATATTTAATGAAAATGTGTTGTAGTTTAATATTAAAAAGATATATTCTATTAAATTTATTTATTTCGTTTTTATTAAGTTTTAAGTTTTCAACTCTATTACATAAATAAAATTGTTTCTCACAACTTAATTCATTTATTATAAATAAATTCAATTTTTTTCTTTTTTTTTATCATGCCACATTTTTTTATTATAAAACATATTTTTTTTTGGTAAAAAAATGTATAGACAATGTGGAAAATATTAATAATTATATATTTTTTTTCAAGTAAGGATTTCCAAATTACATATGAGAGGTGAATCCTCGATGACAAAAACGACCATCGTCATCAACAACAATGATCATTTTTTAATTTAAAATTATTAATATGATATTAATATTATTTTATAGTAAAATTTTCTTAATAGTAGTATTATTTATTTTTTTGATAAAAAATATTTTGGTTATTTTATTAAAAAATTTTAAAAAAATAATCAATAAATAAATATTTAATTTTTAAAAATTTTTTGAATAAAATTGTATTATTTAGAAAAATAATGTATAAATAAGGAGCCCAATTTTAACGTAAACCATTCGGAAGATGCAGCACCATTTCACCGACAATTTGACGGAGAATTGAAAAAGATTAAAATGTTGCTTATATCGTATACATAATATATATTTCAAAAAGAAGAAAAGAGAATAATTGAATTCTTTTGAAGAAAACCAAATGGGAAGCCGACCATCTGTCCTTCTCCCTTCAATCAAATAAAGAAGGTCAAATTAGTCAACCGATTTGCTGTAACAGACTACGACCGCCGCAAAGCAAGAAAACTGAATAAATAAATAACAAGGTCGTAGAAGAAGCAGGTGAGGTGACCGTGAGGTCTTCATCTTTCCCATCGCCTCTGTCTTGCAGACACAGAGTTGGCGCATTCAAAACGACGCACGTGGCATGATATGAGGAGGCCGACAATCGCTGTTTATTAGTTAGAGTCATCATTCTTGTCCACTTTTCACCGCCCCACTCCCACACACTACACTGCCAACGCGGTTCCCCCGCCGGTGCCGCGGCCTTCCTCGCTGCTTCCCCAGTGGACGTCACGTGATCGTCTTCTGGTCTGGGTCAGCTCAGCTGTGATCCAGAATATTTAATTACGTAGGAAGACAGCATGGATGCCTTAATTTTCCTCCGTTGGATCAGTCCCTATGATTAAGAAAATATCACTTAAAAAAGATGCATCAAAATGTAGACTATGATCATTTTGGGAAAATATACCACATGCATTTAATGGTTTTTCTAATTTCGTTAGTTACGTTTCTCACATGCATTATAAAAAGGTTATTTCGTATCAAATTGACTCAATACATAAAATACAATTTTAGACATAAATGTTGACATTTCGTCACGTTTTTTATGTTTTTGTCAAAAAATATGAACCGTAAAAAGAAATAACGTTTTTAATATTAAAAATTATGATTTTATCATTAACAAAAATGATAAGTTAGATAACGAAATTTGAATTATAAATTTGATTTTGAATAAATTGACACTGAACTGAACATCAATCGAATCAAAACAACAAATAAAAGCGGAAGAACAAGGTGTCATTAAGTGTTGTAATCGAAGGACAATCCATGATTAATCTACTAATGACGACCCCACTGATTAAAAAGATTGGAATTAGTTATAGCTTGGAAAGCAATGTGTTTTGGACAGCAATGAAGATGAATAAGATCTTGTTTGTCTTTATCTTTTTGTCTTCTTTAGATGGGCAAAAGATCAAAGTAGTTTCTTTTTGTTCCAATAATTTAGGACTGGTTGTAATATTTAAAAAATATTTTTTTTTAAATTGGAATTAAAAATCTTTGGATATATATGCCATCACATTAAACATTTCTTGTTGGGGTCATGGTTTCTATTTATAACAGGAGTGCTTTTATATTTAATAAAATTATATATATATATATTATAATTAAAATTTGTATTATGTGAGATAATATTTTTGTTATTATATTAATCAAATATAAATTTATAACTTAAATTAAAATCATATGAAAATTTAAGTGGGAGAATTTATAGTCATTTGGTCATAATAATTTTCATCCTTATAACAAAAAAAAAAAAGACCAAACTGACATATTCCCACTCAAGGTTTCCTTAAATGATAGTCCTATCCAAGAAAGTTTAAAAAGCAAAATGCTCACCCTTGACCAAAGTTAGACAGGTATTTTTATTTTTTTGAATAAAATTATAAAAATAAATGTTATAAAATATTAAAATATAAATTTAATAAATTAATGAAAATTAATAAGCATTTAAAAAATAAAATAAATATTTAAAAAAAGCCACTGGTGCCGATCGTTGTGGTCGTCTTCTGGCCATCTAATTCTATTGGTGGTTAGATCTGATGTCACAATGGCTGAGGCGGCTAGATCTGACCGTAGCAAAAAATGATCGGTATAAAGTATTCTGATCATTTTCGGTCTTCTCCAACAACAAAAGTAGTCAGATCTAGGCCCCTCCGCTAGATATTTGATGATCAGATTCAACTGTTAATAAAACTAGATAACTGTTTCGGACCACCTAGTGAGATTAACGTTGGCCACCGTTACGGTGATGCTATCGATGATAGTGACTGTTTTTTTAATTATTTATTTTATTTTTAAAAAGTTTATTAATTTATTAAAATTTTTATTATTATTTAATTTTAATTTTTTAATATTATATATATTAAAACTTATTTTAATATTATATTATTAAATTTAAAAAATATATTTTTAGTGTTTTCATAAAACAGGTGGATTAATTTTTTAAATTTTAATAAGTGGACTATGTATTTAAGGAAACCTTGCATTGGGTTTCGCCATATATATATATATATATATATATATATATATATATATATATTTAATATTAATATTATTAAATTTTAAAAGAGATATTTTAGCCTTTTGATAAAAAACAGATGGGTGCTTAATTTTTTAAATTTTTAGTAGGTGGGACTTTGCATTCAAGGAAACCTTGCGTGGGCACGGGGGCTTCGCCATATATATATATAATTTAAGGTAATAACATATTGCCACTCAAGGTTTGGCTTAATGACAATGTGCCACCCATAAAATTTTTTGAATTTAAGTTACCACCCTAAAGAAGGGTATATTGGTCTTTTTAAATTAAAATATAAAATAAAATTTTATAAATAATATTGAAATAAAAAATAAAATAAAAAATATTAAAATATTAAAAAAATTAAAAAAAATATAAAAGCAGCCACCGCCACTAATAGCGTCTCTATCAACAGTGGTCGTCTCTAACCTGACCAGATAGTCATAAATAGTCACTTGATCCTATGGACGATCGAATCTAGCTGCCACGATAGTGGAGACGGTCAGAAGAGGTGGAGACAGCCAAATCTGGCCTCCTTCGCCATCAGAGAAGACTAAAAACGATTAGAAATTGTTGATTCTGGCCGTTTTTTACCTTCTCTAATGGCAGAAGCGGCTAGATCTGATCATCTTCGTTGCTTTACTGGCGGCTAGATCTGGTAGTCTCTGCTATCATGGCGGCCAGATCCGGCCACCTGACTAGGTTAGAGGTAGTCATCGTCGCCGTCGACGTTGCCGGTGGCGGTAATTGATTTTTATATTTTTTAAATAAATTTTTTATAATTTTATAATAATTTTTATTTTATTTTTGTTTTTAATATTATTTATATTAAAATTTATTTTAATATTAATATTATAAATGATATTTCGGTCTTTTTGGCAGTGACAGGGTGGCAATTTGGATTTAAAAGTTTTACAGGTGGCACTTTGACATTAAGCCAAACCTTGGGTGGCAATATGGTGTTTGGCCATTTTTTAATTCCAAAGAATCGCATTGCTTAATCGATTGGCTGGCCACGGGTACCAAAAAATAAAAAATAAAAAATAAAAAAAGCATCGAATTAATCAAATCAAGGTACGATGATTAGACATTAAATTATAATGAAAGAATGATTAGTTGACTCTGCCACACTGAATTAGCTAGATATTCTCCCTTCTATATTACGATTTAACAGTTTGATTAAGACCTGATCAGCGCCCGGATTAAGGCCTAACACATAGTTTAATAATAAATTATCTTTGGAAAGCTTACCTTTCCCTTAATGTCAACATGCTCTTGTTGCCTTCTGGTTAATCACAACCTACATCATTGACTCATATCAGGTGCCATTGCTCAATGCCTTGTCATTGACCCATAAGTTAAACTAGATTCAGATGCCAATAATATTCCACCATTTGTGGTTTCATAGTATATTTTTATTGTTCAATTTAGATCTGTATTTATAAAAAATATATATATATTTTACCATCATTTTTAAAAAATTAAAAATTATAAAAAATTATGTGACATCATGAAATATCGTATAAGAATAAAAGATAACCGTAATTTTAAGATGTGGTGGCCTGACAATACTTTTTATAGAAAAAGTCAACAGACTATTTTCCACTTTTTGATGATATGATATATTTTTATTTATTAAGTTTAAAAAATTGAAATTTTATTTATTTGTCAAAATTAATTATTAATTTTAAAAATTAAAGAGTGTTTATGCTAATTTATTCAAATATTATGATGGGTGTGTATTTAAAATATTAATATCATTTTTTTAAATTTATTAAGGATAAATAGATATTTTTTATATCTTGTTTTAAAAGTTATTATATTCACACCTATATTTTACAAAAATAATATAATCTCAATAGTTTATAATATAATATTTATATTTCTTAATTATTGTGTTTTATTGAAGTATAATTATTATTTTTAAAACTACGTATGAGTTATTAAAATTTAAAAAAACCCCTAAATTTTTTTTCAATTTTTAAATCGCCCTATAAACTTCAAAATTTTTCCTTATTTATTATTAGAACCCCTAAAACTTTTATTATTTTTAATTATAAATTAATGTAAATTAATAGTAAAGACATTTAATAATATTCGAAGGACAAAATGTTAACATAAAGGTAAAAATTTAGTTTTTTCAAACGTCACGAATGAAAAGATGTAATTTCATAGAAACTTGGGTGGGAAATAGCAATGTGGCCTTGAAAAAATTATAAAAAGAAACTTTAATTTCATAATATTATTATAGAGTAAAACGCAAGAGCAAGAGATTCAGATTGATTGATGGATGTCACTTTGTGTAGGACACAGTCCTAACCAAACCTCAATATGCCTTTCACCATTCAGGCAAAATCACCAGCAACATATGCATAGACTTTATAAAATTAATTTCGGAATATTAAAAGTTACATTTTACTAAAATCTATACACATTGGAAAGGCCTCCCTTGAGAGATGGGAGGCTTAAACTGTGATTCCCGATTAGTTCTGTTCACATCCAAGGGTCAACTTTTGTATTAATTTGCACGTGTGACAGAATTTCCTAAATTCACCTGACTTCAAATTCCTGTAATTTACAAACGGCTGAGGATCTTTCTCTGGGAACACACAGCTTCTACTTTGTAAGGTTGATTTTCAGCAAGTAGGGCACCAAATTACCCATTTTGTGGCTCTGGCTGATACTACGTCGTACTAGCAAATGGGCGATGTCCATTACAGTAATTTTATTTTATTTTTTGTAATACAAAGTCTACGATTTGACAATTTTGTTTGCGATGAGGTTACATACTTGGAACGCATTTTCACCATCCGAAAAGGGCAGAGGAAATCGAATAACGCCAAAGTTGAAGAAGACAGCAGCGTACTGGGATTTATCTCATTTTCGGAAATAGTTGTTACGTATAAACCAACCAAAGGAAACCACGGAGGCAATCGGAAAAACAAAAAGATTGTAAAAGGGGGGCTTTTACATACATCACAGGAAAGCCCCCCCTAGAAAAAAGAGAAAATTTTGATCCCAAAATTAACAGATTTTAATGTTCCCACAATAAAGCTTCAAATTCAGTTGTAATGACATGATCTTGCATTGATAACGTCTGATCATTAAAATACTCTTCTCCTCCGCAACAACCTTGTTCGTAGTAATAATGGTAATCGTACCACGAGTCAACGAATACCAACTCATTCCCACATTCGTTCAATTCGTAACTCGTTCCTAGGCTCGGTAACTGCACTATCTCACTCAGTTCTTCCGGGGTGGATACGTCGCTTGCTTCCGGTAGCGATGATGCTGAGGTTGAAGTTGTTGTGGATGGTGACATGGAGGAGGACTGTTGTGGGTGAGTGTTGAAAACTTCCATCGAAGCGGCCTTCGCGGCAGCGGCTTGGACGTCGCGAGGAGAGTTGGAGGCCGGTCGGGGTAGGGACCCGGCGAGCTCGGGGAAGTTGAGAATGGCGGAGGAGCCTTTGATGCTCAATGCTGCCACGTCGTGCGCACGTGCGGCCATTTCAGGTGTGGAGAAAGTACCCAGCCAGATCCGGTTCTTCTTTCTGGGTTCTCGGATCTCGGATACCCATTTCCCCCATGTTCGCATTCGCACCCCTCTGAATACCGGATGCTTACTGCTACTCTCCCTCGGTCGTTTGTTATTTTTGGCACCGCTGGGGCCTGAAATGGACTCCGGTTTCTTCGTATCTGGCTCTAGTCCAGAAAATCCAGACGACGATGAAGAAGAAGAAGAAGAAGAAGACGAAGACGATGATGACGATAACAAGTTAGCAGCGAAGGAGTCTTGCTCCAAGTTCCGCCACTCAGTCATATTGCAGTTAAGCAAGTGAACCGCAACGAGCAGACTAGCGGTGCTAAAGTGAAACACAAACACAAGCAGAGGCTGCAACAGTACGGAAGAGGATTCCGAGAGAAGAGAAGTGAGTGAAGAAGTGAAGTGAAGTGAAGTGAAGGCAGAGAAGAAGAAGAGAACACTGTCTGAGCTGAGAAGCAATCAGAGAGGGAGAGAGGGCTTTTATTAGAGGGAAAAAAAAAATGAAACGTGCTGTTTAATTAGAAAGCAAGAACACTGCCGACCTGTCGTTTTTAACACGTATTGTATTTTAACCTACAGCTGGCATACCCCGTCCTCTACGTCTACGCCTACGTCTACCTCAACTTCAAAATAAAAGGCAGTTAATTATTGGAATTTGTGCACCTTTTAATGCCAATAAATTTAACAAAAATGTAATAATATTTTATCTAATTTAAGACATCATCCAATAATACCACTAAAAGGTTGTTAAAGACCCTTACTCATAATTATTTATTATTTAAAAATTCATATACGATACTATAAACTTTGGACTATATAATAATAAAAAAATATATATAAATATTGGGGTATACTACCATATGCTTGGGGTCCATTCCATCAAAGCCCTAATTATTAATGTGAATCATGGGTTCGTACTGGGACAAATTAAATGTGACTTCTGGCATATTATGGATCTCAATTCATTTCTCTATTTTATTTCTTACCCGGGATTTTTTTTTTTTTTTTGGGTATTCAAAACTTGTCGCATTTATTGAAGAAGGCCTTATATGTAACGCCAATTTTTGGCCATGCTATTTTTTCTCTTGAAATTGAGTCCATGAATAATCAAAACAATAACATAGGATATTTGAAATTAATAATAATAATAATAATAATAATAATAATAATAATAATATGCTGTTTATAAATGTCAGCTAAACCAAAATTGGACCGCTGATTTGGTGAGAAACATGTTATTAGTTGGGCGTAATTACAAAATTGCCTTTCCGGGGTTTGGAAGTGGTATAATTGGTGAATTTGGATGGGGTATTATTTGAAGTAGTTGGTATAATATATGAATCATGGGACAACACTTGATGGGCTGGTGCTTCTATTTATTGTCATGGACTCAAATTAGAAGTAATTTTTTGGGCTTTATAAATTAACAAGACCATGCCCCCTTTTAAATTCAGTATTGTCTCTCCAATGTACAAAATCAGGACAGCCAATTTAATGTATCAAAATCCACCCACATTTTCCCACTGCATTTCCCAAAACCATTTTAATACTTTTTCTTTTATTAATTTTTATAATCATCGATACACACACGGTTGTGTAATATGTGTAGCTTGTTATATTTGCGAGCTACGTCATACCACAGTCCATCAAATGTGAGAAGTGTTTACGCGTAAAATCTTTTAAGTTGTACTTTCGTGATTTCTTAATAGGTTGATTTATGATATTATATATTATTTTAATTTTACATATTTTTTAAAAATTTTGTACGAATCATATCGAATTGACTCATAGTCTTTACCCAAAGGCTCCTGATAGCGTAAACTATACTTTTTTAAAGGCTTTAAACTAGTTTACAGTCAAATCACTGTTGTGTATCATGTTAGGTTATATTTAGTGTAGCTTGTCATATTTATGGGTTATGTCATACCATAACCCATCAAAACGTGAGGCGTGTTATCTTGTAAAATCTCTTAAGTTATATTTTTGTGAGTTTTTGATCGACCGATTTGTAATATTACATATTATTTTAATTGTATATATTTCTTTAAAATTTTGTATAATTCATATTGAATTGACTCATGATCTTTATCTGAAAACCTTGGATAGCGTATACTATACTTTTTAAAGGATATTAAATTAGTCTACAGTTTGATCGATTTTTGACACCTCTAATTAAAGAAATTAAATTTATTATGTTCACTGAAAACGTTAAACGTATTTGATTTGAAAGCTATCCCACCAATAATAACACATAAAATATCCAATTACTACTATTATTATACATTTTGAAAGGATTCCGTTTTTTTTTTTTCATCAAGAAACCAAACTTTTATTATGTTATACTAAGAAAAAAAAAAAAAACCCTTCTAAATGTGTATTATGTTTCTTAAAACTTTTCGATCATGTATTTTACCTGTTTAAAATTATTTTAGTTAGAATGATGTTAAATTTTGTTTTTCTTTTTTGTTTTTAACTTTTAATGTAATTTGTTTATTTAAATTACTTTAATTAGTTTATTGAAATTTTAAAAAATTATATACCATTCTCCATGAGTTTTTTATTAAACCCATGTAATATAAAAAAAAATTTAAATTTTCAATTTAAAAAATTCCTATTATGAAAAACAAAAAAACAAGTTAATTATAATTAAATTTTGTTTATTCTAAGTGCGATTTTAGGTTATGTAGAAATAAATTAAGGAGAAAATATAATTTGAATGTCCATATTAGGACACAAATTATTTGCGTTAGCACATCAAAATCACCGTATCAATATTTATTAACGAAAAAAATATCACTTCATACTTACTTAACAATGTTTAATATTATATGGTAGTTCAATATTTTTAATAGAAAAAAAAAATTATATCTTCGATAAAAAATAAAAAAATTTGACAATTACAACAACCAAAAAGCAAAGTTATATGATTTCATTCGAAAAAAAATGATAATTTGATATATCTAATTTGTCTCGACTTGGCACATGTAATGTAATTCGATATAAGATTGAAGATCCATTACCACAAATAAATGGGGAAAGTTGAGACCATTTACCAGTACTACAAGACAGGCCTTCAAGGCCCATGGCCTAACATCCTGTGGGAAGTATACAGCAGCCAAAACCACAAAGATTTTTTCAGCAGTCTTGGCGTCAATGGAGTAATGTTAAATCGGCATGTTTTGAGTTCTCTCCATTTTCTTTTTCTTCTTGGTTTTTTGATACTGTTGGAGTATTTCTAAGAGGCTTATATCTGCAACATCCTTAGGAAATTTGGGATTCAATGAATCTCAAACATATATATCATTGGGAAATTCTATAGATAAGAGATTATAAATAATAAAGACATCAAATCTCAAGTTTAATGAACACCATAAGCCCTTGGAAGAGATCTAAAATTTGATGATATTGCTTTGCAAGTTAATGAACACCAACTGGAGGGAGCTGAAAAATAGAAAAGTAAAAGAGATGTCTTTAAAGACTAATCTTGGTGTAAAGAAAATCTCATGACAATAATAAAAACAATTACTGCTTTGGTAGCAATGATAGTTGAAAAATAAATTAAGTGATTGGAAACGACTATCTAATTTGAGAGACAGTCAAATTAATTGTCTCATTCTTTGGTGGAACGATGAATGTTATATTGGATAATTTTTTTGCACCTATAATATTTGGCGAGAAGTTATTTTGTCTATGTGTCACTTACAAAAGGAATTTTTCATAAAAAATTCGACAAAACACCTTATGAATTGTGAAATAACCATCAACTTTACTTAAAATGCTTTAAAATATAAGTCGCCGAGCTTCGACCGTATGTGTATTAGATATGTTAAACATGGTTAGAAATGAATTTGAGTTGAGTAAAACTCAAACTTGAGCTAAAAAATTGCTCATGAACAGGTGCAAAGTTAACAAGTTGAGCAAGTTTTTAGCTCGACTCAAGGGAGTCGAGCTTAAGCCTAGGTTTAAGTTCAACAAGTTTTCATAGATCAAGTTTGGTTTAAGTTCGACTAAATTAATTTATAAAATTTAAACTTATTGACTTTTTTAAATTTATGTTTTCTAATAAAAAAAACATGAAAGCATTTCGAAAAACAGATGCACAAGGTCCTTAATTATTCTTTAAAACAAGACTACTCTCAATTCCCAATAGTTTTTCCATTAAAAACAACAAAAAAAATGAATTCGAAATCCTCCATGATTCGTAATAAGCTTTTTACTTGACTTTTGTTTTGCCAATCATGTCCTTCAACCTTAATAACCCTTACCATATTTACAACACAAGAAAATAAATTTATCGTACTATGAATTATACCTAAATGTGAACCCCAACATGTATCTAATCTAATGGTCATTTAATAGTGTATTCTTGATTTAAACCTTATTATGTGTGAAGATCATTATTAAAAATCAAAGATATCATATATTTATATTGCTTTTTACGTAAAAGATCTCTGCACTTGTAAGATGCCCCTATAATATTTGATAACATAAAGAAAGATTGAAAAAATTCACCCAATACTAAATGGTAAGAGAAACAATGAATGTAAATCAAAGTCTTCAAGCCATTAAACTCACCTCTTATATTGTTTGCTCTGTTGTAACCTTGCTTCTTGTCAAACTCAATCATGCTTTACAAAACAGACATCTATTACAGTTTTTAAAGACTTTGAAGAAGTATTCTTAACATGCACAATTTTAAAATAATGGTCAACAATGCAACCTATTTGGTCCAGCTAGTGAAAACACAACAACCATTTGTTCTCTCACTGTCACATCATGAGACTTATCCATTAGTAAAGAGAATGATTGTTCATATCTCACAATTTCTACAATAACTGCTTTGGTCATTAAATAGACATGAACCCTGGATTTGCTTGAAGCTCATCTAACTTGAATACCTAAATTGAAGGTTAAACTTCTTTTACTTGTGTTGTTGTTGTTGTGGGGGCTTTCTACTTGATCAAGCTTATCTACTTCTTGTGGGGCTTCTTCTTTTAATTGGATTTAATTAACCTCAATACCAATAATAGATTTTTTATTAACAATTTCATTATATCAAGTTTTCTTCGGTCTCTTAAAATAATTGGATATCGTAGTTTTTCAAATTGAAAAACAAGCTTAAGCATAATCGTAGACATATTATTCCTTATATAGGCGTTGTTGTATAATTCTCTATTTTACACAAGACTTAAATCATAAAAGCTGAAATATGGAGGTACATTTAAGATATATTTCATCTACAAAATTAATCATAAAATTTTGAGTTTCCAACATTGCTTTTGTCATGAGTACTCGTTATTGATGAATAATTAATTTTATTATTAGCTTTGTAACATTACAAATCACACGGAAGATGACCATATATAGTATTAATGAAATTTTAAAAAGGTTCTAATTGAAATTCTATTAGAATCATTTTCTTTATAGACTAGAATCATATATCTCCTAAAATAATATAATAAAAACCTTACATGTGTCATCGAAAACTCATTGTGTCACAATAAATTTAACAGTAAAATTATAATTTAATAAAATTTGTTTCTATTTTTGAGTCAATATATTATAATTGGCCTTAATGATTGACTTAAGTAGTGAAAGGTTAGAGGTTACAAGCAAAAGGTTGCAGATGATAGGGTTGGACTCCTCAGACTAGAAAATTAGAGTGTTCTAAATAACGGATAAAACTATTAATAAAAGAGTTCAAGCTTCACTAAGACCAAGGGTCTTATGGAACAGAATAAATCAACTCTAGTTTAACTCGTTTTCGTGACAAGTGGGTTGTGGAGATGAGGCTCGAGATGATTTACCTATTAGACACAAGCCAAGTGAGATTGCTCCCGATATAAAAAAAAAAAAAAAAAATTTCTATTAGAATGAATAAATGGGTTACAGATAGGTATTTCATCAAGTATCTTATTGACATCTAATAAAAATACACATATGCACTCATTTTCAAAGTTTTCATTGTTGGTAATTTTTATTTACTTAAGTTACAAATCAAATAGACAAAAAAATTTTCTCATATTCCCATGTGTCTACAAGAGGGAAGGTGCCTTTTTTACATTTACCCCAGTCATACGCATTAATATTGAAGGAAACCTATACAAAAAAAAAAGAAAAGAATTATAACAAAAATGAGAAGTGGGCTTGGCTTGCTCAGGTGCGCCTCAGAAGCTTCTGACAATTGTTCAATCTTAATAAGGGTGGGCTAGCTAATTTCTAACCACTATTTAATCCTAACAAGGGTGGGCCTGTACTGATATCAAATTTCTAAAAAATTTTATATGTTAAGGGAGACCACTGAGGCCTCTATGTTACTTGTAGAAATCATGGTCTACATTTTCCATTGCTCAAAAAGAAACCTCCAAGAATGAGAAGAAACATGAATAATGAATTCATCTGGGATATTGGTGCTTACTGCTTATTCCACTTCCTCAATATGGAAATGTCTGCAGCTGTGAGATTATTGTTTGAGATGATTGATAAAGCTTGAGGTAGCTCAGTCTTTATGGGTAGTGTTTCAATAGCTTGTTTGACATTGCCAACCTAAGAAAAGTTAGCAGAGAGGAAGGGGTCAGAAGTTCTTGAATTTGCATCCAAGTTTTTTTTAACTGAAACAACACCAGATCTTTTCTGGAGGAGTCTCATCACCTTGTGCTGGCTTTTTCATCCTTCTCTCTATGTCCATGTTGGCTGTCTATAGACTATTTTAATGGAACTTTTTAGCTGTGTCCATGAAAGATCCCACGTTCAAACTTCTGAAATAAGCTCCTGTGAATCTCCATCCTCATTCTTATGGAAAGAATTAGCAAAAGAAAAAATCTCATCATCTAATCCCGAATTATAAATTTCACTCTTTTTGTAAAAAATTATATTATTTTATTTTGGTAAAAAAATTACTGTAATTTTTGACCTTCTTAATCTTGGCCCGCTACTAAGCCGATGAAACGATATCGTTTGGTTGCTTCATCTTTCTTTTTGTTTCCGTTTCCTTACTTTTTATGTAGGGTTCAAAGTTCACTTGTCAGTCATGGCACTTAAACTGACCCTCCCGTTTCCAATCTTCGCTCCACCTTTATGCCTGAACCCGAATTCTAACCCTTCAACTCAACGCCCGCCCACTGAGGTCCGATTTGCGCGGTGGAACAACGCCCAGGTGGAGAAATTCAACCAACGCCGGTTCGCTCAAGAAGAAACAGAAGACGATATCCGGTGCCACCGCCGCTTCGACTCTGCCACGAAAATTGCCGAAATTAACGACTATGACTCCAACGCTACAAACGACATCGTGTACAAGTCCACAGGCACGCCCTCGTCTACTTCAGAACCTTCAATTCCCGCTAAGAAGTCCAGGTACTCCAAGCCCGCCAATCCCAACGACCATCCCGCATTTCGAAAATTCTTGACAAAGCCCAAAGTCACCGACTTGTCCCGAGAGAAAGCTGCCAGTCCAAAAGCCAAAATAACTGTGGGCGAAGACGGCATCTCTTACGTAATCGATGGAGCGCCATTCGAGTTCAAATACAGCTACACGGAGACACCAAAGGTGAAGCCACTAAAATTGCGCGAGCCTTACGTGCCGTTTGGGCCCACCACGATGTCACGGCCGTGGACCGGGCTGCCACCGTTGCCCGCGAGTAAGAAGAAGTTGAAGGAGTTCGACTCATTTAAATTGCCGCCACCTAATAAGAAGGGAGTGAAACCGGTGCAAAAGCCGGGACCTTATTTGCCCGGAAGCGGACCTAGGTACGTGTCATCGAGGGAGGATATATTGGGGGAGCCCTTAACCAAGGAGGAAGTTGAGGAGCTAATTCAGTCGGGCATGAAGTCGAAGCGGCAGTTGAATATTGGTAATTCATTGACATTTTGTTTTAGAATCTGTTGTTAAAAAAAAAAAAAAAAGCTTACAATGCTACTTGCAGGTAGAGATGGTTTGACACATAACATGTTGGATAACATTCATTCTCATTGGAAACGGAGGAGAGTGTGCAAGATTAAGTGCAAAGGAGTGTGCACAGTAGACATGGACAATGTGTGCCAGCAATTAGAGGTTTGTTTCTGTTGTTACTTAAAGAATGTGGTTATTTTTGGTCTCTTGGATATTGTTATTTGATTAGTAAGCTGTATCTATTGTTCTTGATTTGGCAGGAAAGAACAGGAGGAAAGATAATTTATAGACGAGGAGGGGTGTTATACCTTTTTAGAGGCAGAAACTATAACTACAGAACTCATCCGCGCTTTCCTCTTATGCTGTGGAAGCCTGCTGCTCCTGTATATCCGAGGTTGATTCAGAGGGCTCCCGAGGGCTTAACACTGGAAGAAGCTACTGAAATGCGCAAAAAAGGGAGGACTCTTATACCGATATGCAAGCTAGGTAGATGACTATTGCTAAAGTTTGTGTAAAATGAAGCTAGAATCAGTTTTACTTAAGCAAGCACACAAATTCATGATTGCATGTACTGCAGGGAAGAATGGTGTGTACTGTGACCTAGTGAAAAATGTTAAAGAGGCATTTGAAGAGTGTGAATTGGTCCGTATTAACTGTCAAGGAATGAATAAGAGTGACTACCGAAAAATTGGTGCCAAACTTAAGGTTATATGTCTTCTTCTTCTTCTTCTTTTTGTGTAATCTGTTATTTAAAATTACAGTAAATAATTTGTCTAATTTTTCAATTCCAGGATCTTGTCCCATGTGTTCTAATCTCATTCGAAAATGAACACATACTCATGTGGAGGGGACGGGACTGGAAGTCCTCTCTTCCCAAACCAGAAAATAATTCTGAGGTTAGTAAGACATTTGAAGTTGTTGATGCAACTTCAGATGCATTGCATTTGCTAGGTAATGAATTAGCAGCACCAGATACTCATTTGCTATCACTCAAGGATGTCAGTCTGGCAACATCTGATACAATCATGTCA
The DNA here is from genome assembly GCA_026122585.1 of Anacardium occidentale. NCBI lineage: Eukaryota > Viridiplantae > Streptophyta > Magnoliopsida > Sapindales > Anacardiaceae > Anacardium > Anacardium occidentale. The sequence goes on from JAJEJH010000026.1 coordinate 360,967, forward strand.
TTTGTGGGATCTGAAGATGTGCATGCTGAGCCACATGAGAATATGGCTGTGGTAGAGGTTGGCAAATCACCCTCAACTACTGTCTCAACTTCACCTGTAATGGCAACTAATGATGTTACATCAGATAACACTAACACAGGATTCTCTGATGATGAGATCAATGCCACAAGAAGCATCTATGGTAATATGACCAATGTGGATATTTCTGGTGCTGATGATGATAAGTCAGCACCTGTGAGCAACACATATATATGTGAAATTGTATTGAATAATAAAAGCTTTGTTGATGAGGAGCCAGCTACTCAATCAATGGGATCAGAGACAGTGGTTGGAGTTGATGAGAGCACTGGAAATCAATCTGAGTCCTTTGCAGGTCCCTTAAATCATAACAAATTACAGAATCTTTTAGAAGTCTCTCAAGATGATAATCAGCCAGAAAGGTTCCATAGCCCTAGTATGGGGAGAGTTTTACTTCTAATGAAGCAAGCTATTGAGAATGGACGTGCTATGGTTTTAGATGGTGCTACGTTGAATGCGGACAATGTATATGAAAAGTCAGTTGCCCTTGCCAAATCAGCCCCGCCTGGGCCTGTTTTTATTCATGGGTCTAGGAAGAGAGCAACTCAAGTGAGCAAGAAGAAGCAGAAGAGTGAGAAGAAAGAAGCGGGGGATTTGGAAGCGAGAAGAGAAGTAACAACTGTTGCTGAGAGAAGAGAAGTAACAACTGTTGCTGAGAGAAGAGAAGTAACAACTGTTGCTGACAAAAGAGGAAATGCGAGGCAGATTCGAAATAGACTAGAAGACATAGATGAACATCTTCTACATGTAGCATCACAGGGAACCCTGGGAGTAGATGACCTTGCTAAACTATTAGGATAACGTGCGCAAGTCCCGTTCTGAGATGTATTTCAGTAAGATGAAATTTGTGCTAATTTTATCTGTTCCCCATTTTTATACCCAGAATCTCCATGTTATATATTCTTTGCTTTTAGCATTCTCTTCGGCTAGGCAGGGTAGTAGGTTTGCATTCTCAATCCTTAAGCCATTGGCATGATGATTAGATGTTAAAAGGGTGATGGCCCATCCACAAAGCCGAGTACTTGGAAGCTTACCAATTAAAATGACAATTCTGAAAGGTTTTATTAAAATAATGCATATAAATACATAATATATCTGACAAATCCTTTCCACCCGACCATTCAATCTAGTTTACCTCATTCGAAGTAAGAAACTTCTATAGGTAACAGGAAACTGAACCATATTTATTCCAGGGAAATTAAAGACTTGCGTCCCTAACTACCCTTCATGCTTCCTATCCTTTCAACTCGCGTACACCCTCTGCTTCTCCTACTATCTTCTTCCGGTACCAGTGGTTTTGCCATAGAAGATAAATTTCCTCTATTGGAACTTGCTTAGTTTCAGGCAGTGCGAAGTAAATGAAGCAGGTCGTGATGAAAATCAAGCCACCAAACTGCAAGAGAATGCCATATTTGAGATGACAAAGAGACGCGAGGAAACATTGTGCTATTAAAGTTGAGAAGAGGAGATTTTACACACACTACCATACTCTGACCAGCTGATCTTGTCTCCAAAGGGAAGATCTCACTTGGAACTAACCAACCCCGAGGACCCCAAGACCTACCATAGGCCACTACGAATAAGCAGATGACTATCACAAGGATGGCGCCTACAGCTTTAGGCAGGGCCTTTCCTGCTCCAAACTCCAGAGCCAAAACTACAGCCACAATTATCTGGCTCACACATGCAACATTCAATTAAGTAATATGGTTTACTAATAATAGACAAATACATTAAAAATATATACATTAAAAATGTACATATTAAAAAGGATTACCATGTAGCAAATCATTTCAATTCCAGCTTCTCTAACGAAAGCTCTGCTGCCAAAGTTATCCACAAAAAACATTGAAATAAGTGCAGCAACAACAAGAGCTACACCGGTTATGATGGATGACTAGAGAGCTGCCGGTGAACCAAAACCCAAACTCTGAAATATGACTGGAGCATAGAAGAGTATCGAATTCATGCCGGTTAATTATTGGAAAGCTGAAATTGCCAAGGCTTCTTTTTACCAATTGGGGACGATTCTTACGTTGAAGGAAATTCCTGAAGGGGTGCTTTACTGCACGGGCTGCATTGCTGGCATCAACAAGATCAGCGATTTCAGCGTCAATGTTGGGGGTACCTCTGATTTTCTCCAACACCTTTTTTCCTTCTTCTAGTTTGCCTTGTTCTACAAGGCTGTTAGGAGTCTCACGGAGGTAAAGACCGCCAAAAAGCATTAGCCCTGCTGGTACTATGGCTAAACCAAGAGATAATCTCCACCGCCATGGATTAACTTTATCAGTAAAATAATTAATCAAGTTTGCTACTAGGATTCCCAAACATGTTAATTGAAACGGTTGATTAACAGTGCCTCGGATTTCTGCTGGTGAAATTTCTGAAAGATACAAAGGAACTGCCCGTACCATTACCATTAATAAGATGAAGAGTTCAATTGAGAAGATGGGATTTAAACCTTTGCTTGAATGATTGATTAGTCTTACTTGATGGCCAAATCCAATGCTTATACCAAGTAAGATTCGTCCTATGATGAGCATCCAGATGCTGACTGCAAATGCATTCACTATTATTCATAAAATGAAGCTCACAGCTCCAACCAGGATGGACGCTTTCCTACCATTGTTTCTGGTCACATCCGACGCTCCAAACGTTGAAATATAATAACGATGTAAACAGTGTCAGGATCTGATCATCATACTTACAGTAGTCTGTCTCTTTTAAATGTTCCTGCTTTCTTTGGTACAACTTTTGGGAAGAAAACCTTCAAGAAATCATCCGTGGAAGTCACTCCCCCTTAATCAAACTACAACAAAATTATTGATTTAATTATTAAAACGAATGGTCAATGGTTGAGATTGCACGCTATCCATTTTCAGTTTTCAACTTCAAGATGCATAATTCAATTGAATTAATCCCAAAAACTCTAATGACAATTTCTCACTGACGAAGATAACAATATTAAGAAAGTTCATTATTGTGAATATTATTATAGAAAAATATAATCAGAAACACATAATAGAGGGATAACATCTCACTGTTAATGAAAAATTTTCAAGTTTATCATCCAATAAATTCATTTGCCCAGAGATCTTATAACAAAGTAGAGCATAGATGGGAAACTCACCAGAAACACCAAGATCATAGCCAAATAGAGACCCTCCAGAGTCTGCAACAATGCAAGCAACTAAGAAATAAAGAGTAGTCTTGTACTCGTAAAGGTGAGCCCTCTTAAGGCTGCCTGCCTCTGAAAATCCTCCTCCAGCCATTAGTTTCTTCTTCCCTTCATGTCTTGGGTAGAAAAGTTGAGTGTATTATATATGCTGAACCAAGGAAGTCTGTACAGACAAAAACACTGAAACAAAGATGAATTTTACATGTAGCAGGGGTCAACCACAGTACTCAGAAAGACTTGGTAACAAAAATAAATAACTTCAGTACATCTACTGCTTAATACAGTTTGAATACCAGATTTTAACTTGGTCTTGAATCAGTGTGAACATAATTACATGCTAAACTCAATCCAAAATCATGTAATTAAAACCACCAATGGTTTTAGGTAAGCAGTCTGATTCAGTCTTAGTTTATTGTTAATGTTAGGTGACCCGTCTCTTTCTTACATGCTAAAACAGCCACCAATGGCTGTGATTAATTTATAATAAGGTCATTAAAAAGAAAAACCTCTGTATAATCAATAGTGTATTCTATTACTACAGTTCAAACATAATCCAAATACATAATTGATAGTAATATTATTATATACTAGAACAGTTCAAACAGAGTATAAATAAATAATTGAACTGCAAGAACATGAGAGTTGTTGAATGAGAAAGTTCTGATGGAACAAGAAAAAAGACAACGATTGTACCAAATTCATGTCATTCGCATACTGACAGATGATGCTATCATACTTTGGCACTTTGTTGGTGGGGTGGAGTTACACAGGGAGGACAATTTGCAAAATTGAGTCTTTGGTTTATCATTTTTCAAATGGGGGAAGATTCTTGAATAAAAATAAAGATAGAGCCGGAAATGAAAATGACTAAAATTTTTGTATTTGGGGATAAAGCAGGGACAGGATATACGTATCTCAACTCATCGCCTTCCCAATTTTGCCTCCCCTATGTATTTCCTACGTCCCTAAATATTAAAAGCTGTACATTATTATCAATACAATTTGATATGTTATAAATATTATATTATTTTTTTAGAGAAAATTTTTTCCACTGGAATAAAAAAATGAAAAAAAAAAATTCACAGGGAGAAGATGGGGTTCCCCATCATCATTGTACGAGGAAGCTTCGCTCAAGGGAATAAAGAGAGGAATTAGGATATTTAATTCCTAGCCAATGAACGATGGACACTAATTTATTTTTATTGTAGTTTGAATCCTAACCATCACTTTGGATGATCAAGATTTTTATCGTTGGACCAAGTTTTAGGAATCACCAGTAATTAAACTTGAATATCATTATATTTTATTATCTCATTCTTGTTAAGTATTAATATATAATATTCTTTTATTATCATTAATCAAATATAATAATTAGTTATGCATATTAAATTATTAAATATATTACTATTTTATATTAAATAATTTATTTTTATTTTGATAATTTTTTAATTTTAATAATAAAATATTTTTAAAACCAAACATATTTTAAATGCCGGTGAGTAAACAAACAATAAAATAATAGGAGTAAAAAAGTTTAGGTATTTAATTTAAAAATAACAATTTTTGGGTTATAGAATTTAAAGTCCGAGTATTGTGCTAATACAACTAAGTAATTTAATCAAATATACATTTATTTTTAGATTAAAGTGACGTTTTCGTAGAGACAATAATAACATTTTATATGTAATTCTTTTCTCGGGTTACTCTATTAAACATGTTTAATACATAATATATATTCATGTATTGTATCAAATTACAAACAACAATTTCGATGGATCGACTTTATCGTGCTCCTAAAAATATTTATTTTTTTGGGGCAAAATATTGTACAGAAAATTTTACACTTTGTGCAGGAGTTTTTTCCGAGTAAGCATGGTATTGCACGCTGAGACACAAAAACAACCCACTGGTGCAGGCCATCGGTGCACAGATAGGCACACTATGGTCTTGATGTACAGGCCATTGTTGCACAACAAGACACATGTGAGCATACCATGACACAACAACAACACTAACGTATGCAAAAATCAAAGTTTGTGATTTTGACCCGAAATTGGTTTGTTAAACAATACATAATATATATTCATGTATTGTATCAAATTAAACAACAATTTCGATCAAATCAAACGCATCATGCCTTCAAAGTTTAATTTGAGTTTGACTCAAATCTCTTTTTGGTACCTCCAAACGATATCTTCAACCAATTCGAATAAACTCAAGTTCGAATTTGAATTAGTCATTTAGGATTTGATTCTAATTTAATCCTAACAGTGAATTTCTAACACATAATTATTATATGGGTTTCAATTATGAATTTCTAACACATAACTTTTACAAATAATAGAGTCTCATCTTTATTACTAGAGATTTAAGTCTGAGTGATTTTGGGTTTACAAATAATTTTTAGAATGAATACTTTAACCAGTATATAGGAAAAACACAACGGTTCATCCAATTTTTTAGTTTGATTTAATCATTTTAAGAATATATTATGTATACAATTAAAAACATAAACAATATAAATGTATTTATCTATTATATATGAAATTAAATAATGATATTTATATCTTTTTATATAATAATTTTGGTCAATAAGAATGGTTGGTATGTAAATAAATAAATTTTTTAAGGGCCAAAGGACTTGTTCCCGCCTATAGTTTGGTTCTAAGATAAATTTTTAAGCCCTAACATTTAAAAACCCAAACACCCACCCTTCACCCAATTTTAATTTAATTTCATTAATAAATTTTATGAAATGACAAAAATACCCTTATTAAAAAATAAAAATTTATAATAAAATTATAAAATAATATTTAAATATATATATATATATATAAATATATTAAAAATTTTTAAATTTTAAAAAATAATAATAGCCACTGCCACCACAAATAAAATCAGGTGTCCATTCCGACCACCTGGTTCCAAGGGAGGCCAAAATTGACCACCTTCATCAGGAACCATGGCCAAAAACGGTCGTTGAGACCAAAACCGGTTAGTTTCGATCGTTTTTAATCTCTTTTTCTGACAAAGGTCGTCAAATTTGGCCGCCTTTGTCAAGTTGGAACTAGGTGGGCGGAATGGCCACCTGGTTTGATTTGGGGCGGCCACAGCCATTGGCATGGTGGTGGTAGTTGGTATTATTTTTTAAAATTTAAAATTTTTTTGAAAATTTTATAAAATTTTTTTTTAACATATATATATATATTTAAATATTATTTTATAATTTTAATTTTAAAATAATAAAATTATCCCTTGATAGTTTGTTGACTGCTATATTTAATAGTCAATAGATGAAAATTTGGGTTGTTAAATATTAGGGGGTGGCACTTCTCTTCAGACCAAACTATGGGTGGGAACAAGTGCTTTGGCCTTTTTTTTAATCTTAAACAGATGAAAAACCGCGGTTTGGCGGAAGTTCTGGTGGTGGGATATATCGTTTGGCCAAGAGGAAAACCAAATCGTGTAACAAAATGGGGCGGTTTGAATAAAACTTCGTATACATTATAAGTTATGGGCTCGGGAATTTGTCAAAGTTTATAATTAATTTAATTCGATGGAAAAAAAAATATAATTAATTTTAAAAATAACATTTTTTTAATCAGTAAATACTAATGACGTGGCAGATGGCTGGTCAAAAGGTCAAATAGCCAAAAGACTGATTCCCACCCAAGATTTTCCAAAATAATCACTCCATCCAAAAATTTTAAAAACCAAAAATTCATTTGTTAATCATTTTTTTAATTTATTAATAAAATAACCATATGACTTTCCATCAAAAAATAAATAATATTACGATTAAAATAAAATTTAATATAAAATATTATTAATATAATAATAATAATTTAATATTTAATAAAAAATTATTAAAATGTAAAAAAATTTTAAAAAGAGGCTACCAACATCGACAAAGTGGTAACACTGGCTGTTTTTAAAATTTTTTATTAATTTTTAAAATTTTTATCAAAATTTCAAGTTTTTTCTTAATTTTTTAAAATTTATTATTATTATTATTATTATTTTAATATTAATTTATATTTAATTTATTTTTATAAAATTAATTTATGATTATTTATTTTTTAAATTTCTTTATTTAAAATAATAAAAAATTTTCTTTTTATTGATTGATTTTAATGGAGGGATAAATTTTTAAAGTTTTAAAATTTGATAGATAAGATTGTCGTTAAGAAAACCTTGGGTAAGAGTAAGTGGTTTGGCCATTATTAAACTATTTAGTTCCAACCAAATTTAAATATTATTTTATATTTATTTTAAAAAATGAAACGTGTAAAACGGTGTATTAATCTGCATGGTGATCACGTGCTTTTTTTATTTTAAAAAAGTAGAGGTGGTATTTGAAAGTCTCTCCTACTAAGTTGTAACAAAAATCCTCCTCCTCCATTCCCTCTATCTTTCTCGTCACTCTTCTTTTTGCAAACTCTTCCTTCATCCTAGGGTTTCGTTTCCGTCTTCTCTCCCCTGGTTCAGGTTTTCTTTTTCTCTCGGTTTTTTTTTTTTTTTCACTTCTGAATTGTTTTTCTACTGCAGTTGTTGGTTGAAATTTAGTGGCTTTCGTTTCTTTAAATTTGTATGAATTTAATGAACCTTGTTTATGGGGAGGTTTTGATCTTGTTTGCATCCGGTTTGATTTATTAAGTTGTGCGAATTATATTATTGTTTACTGTCTACGTGTACAAGCTTTTCTGGGTTTGCTCCTTTTTAACGTTAAATTTTTGGGTTTGCTTATTTTCTGTGATTTTTAGCTTGCTTGCATGATTGGGTGATATGCAGATCTGGGATTTATTGTTTTTGTTGCTGAGAAATGAGGAAAGTAAAACTGATGGATTAAGGCCTTTTTTTGTTTGACTTTGTTAAGACGATTTACATTTAAGTTCAGTTGAGCTATGTAGTTGTATTAGGCTCACTTGAATTGAGGGGTTTACATCCTGTGGTCTTGGGTGATGGAAAATTTGAGTTGTGGTACTTTAATGGCTTTAATTCTGATTACTTCTTTGCAAACAAAGGGAGCATTGGGTGGATATCTGATTTATTTAGATGATTTAATGACATTTCTCCTTTATATGAGTAGGATATATTTGTATAATTTCGAGCATTTTTCGCGCGATTATTTGATCTTTAATTCTCTTTTATGTATATTATGGCTGAAGTCTAAGAACATATTTGAGATGTTAATATGTTCAATTGGATTTCCTAAATCTTGTATAATCGGAGCGTTCAATTATATATGCTACCAGTTGATTCTTAACTTTTTAATATAACCCGGTGATAAACTTTCAATTGGACATCTAGTGTTCTTGGTCTGATGCAAATTAATCCATGATAATGATATGTGTAATCAAGTACTCTTGATGACATGTAATTTCTTATACTTTAGTAGACTAAATTGGATAGCTCATCAGAGGTCTTTAAATTTTATTTAATGTTCTTTTTTTTTCACATATGGCTCTGTTGTTGGAACCAAGTTTTACTTTCTTTATTGTTCCTGTTATTAAAATTACTTTTTTGCAGGCATTTCTATGATTATTACTTCATCATGATGGGATCAATGGTATGAGGGGTATTATGCGGTATTGAAAAAGGTTATGCTAGATCTACATTGATATATACCTATTGCACAGTATGGAGGATGATAATGGTCTTGAGCTGAGTTTGGGTTTATCTTTTGGTGGATCAGCTGCTAAATCCAAAGGTAAAAATGGTAGCTCTTCAGATGCTAAAAATGAAGAAGATGATAGAGGCAGCAATAGAGATGATTTTAAAAATTTCCTGAATGCAGCCAACCAGAAACAGGACTCTGGTACTGGATCTCAGAGAAGTGATTCTATGAAACCTCAAGAGAATTTCTTTAATGATCTTTCCAAAGCCAATGGTGATGCCGATGCCAATATGAACCTGAATGGTAGAGGGCACTGGGTCACAAACAGCACACATGAAATTGAGGAAGCAAAACAACCAGAGGCAAGTAACAAACGCAAATTGTCGTTTGATGACATAAACAATAAAAAAAAGCACGAGAGAGAAGCTCACCCTGCTGATTTACTCAACAAGACAAGAACATCATATATTTCCTTAACTGAGGAAGGCTTGACTGCAGAAAATGAAGATGTAGCTGAGTCTGAAGTTGAGGGTTCAACATCAAGGCTGGTTTCTCACCATGATGATGGTTCTAAACAATACATTGGCGTTGGCGGTGCTTCTGAGGTTCCAAAGGACTTTCGCGGTTTTTCTAATTCAAACATTATGAATCTACAAGGACAAAAAAGGTTTAACAGTTCATCAGAAAATGAATTTAAGCTTGGAAACACGACCTATGGTGTTCCTTGCTCTGTCCAATCAGTAAATATCATGGATATGCCATACACAATATCTATGAAAGAGTCTAATTCGACTGGTGTACCTGGCTCATCTGGCCGTCCACTACCTGGCATGATACAAAAGATGCGTACCTCAAGTAATGAACATCAAGGAGCCCAGTCTGTGAATCCTGGAAACTTGCCGGTTATGTTGGGCTTCTCTGCTGTCCAACTTCCAATGTTTGATAAAGATAATTCCTGGGGGATGGTTTCTCAGTCTCAACAAAACCACACTTCCTGTGCAGGCAGAGATCCACCAAACCTGGATAAACAGAATGATGGATTAAAGATATCTCAAGGTCTGGTACATATATGGTTCTTTATTAAAGAATAAGAAGAAATGAGTAGAATAATCAGTTGGTATGCTGGCAAAATATGCTGCCTTTTCCATGTCATTGACACTGTTCATATGGCTCTTACTAACTTGTCATAAGAAAATTTAGACAGAACATGAATCTTTACTAATATTCTTTTTCCTATTTATGCATTGTTTCCCTACCCAGGAAGAAACTTGATTTCTGAGTTCAAACATGTTATTAAAACCATTTGAAGCCTGATTGTACCTAAATATATACTTTTGGTATGCATCATGTTCTAACTGGTGAAAGGATAATAGCTTTGCATTATTAAAATACTCCAAAGGACTTGTGCAAATACTGCTTTAGCTATTTTTCTTCTGAGGCTTTGCCCACCTTTTGTGATTACAAATTTGAAAATTCTACCAATTATTTGCTGCTGCTGCTCTTTTTTGTCCCTTGTCTGGAAAGAATGCTGGCTTGCTTTTTATTTACAATATTATTGATTGAAAGAATTTTTGTTATTTTTTCTGCTCTGTCGATATAGCTACCATGCAAGTTGATGGGAGGCCCATTGAACGGGCCAAAGTTGAAGGGAAACAGCTTGGCACAGAAGAAGGATCATCTACTCGGGCAGAAGAAGATGGAAAAGTAAGTGGCATGAACCATAGGGCAAACGATGGATCAAACCGTTCAATGGTGGACAGTCTTGCTCTTGATGCATCAGCTATAAAGCCAGGTATTGAAGCAGACCTGAAATTTGGGGGATGTGGTTCATATCCAAATTTACCATGGGTGTCAACCAAGGGTTCTGGCCCAAATGGCAGGACAATATCTGGTGTTACTTATAGGTACAGTGCAAACCAGATCAGGATTGTTTGTGCTTGTCATGGTTGCCACATGTCACCTGAGGAGTTTGTTCGGCATGCCAACAATGAACATGGTAATCCAGAGGGTGGTGCTGGATTATTGACATTTTCTAGTACAAATCCTGCTGCCTCTGCTCAGAGCTGAGGAGTTTGTTCGGCATGCCAATGTACTATTTTTGTTGAGACTGATTAATCAACATGTGATCAGAGAATATTGGCTGTAACTGTCTAACTAGTAAGATCTTTCCTTCCTTTTATTGCTATACCTGTTTATTGTTCTTTGATCATTTATCCAAGCCAGAAGAGACAATACCGCTGGTTTATGTAATAGTCTTCAACACCATTTCTTTGTGTAACAGTAATCTCAAGCATCAGTTCATTACAAGTTGTTTGGATGATCTATGTAGAAAATATTCCTACTCAACAGCGCTGGCATTGGATGGCCTGGATTGGATGCTGGTAACAGTGTAACATAGGATAAATAATGGATTTGTTTGTGAATTCCACATTGTTTGGGGATATGAGAGTTAAATAACCTATGAGCGCAAAGTCCGAAAGTAAAATAGGTTGTATTATAACATCCTTGTGTGCCTTTCTGAACATCCCCGAGCCATGTGGGATGTAGAAACAAAATCAATCAAATATTGAAAATGTTCGAACACAAGTGGTTAAACGCCATGTAACTCAAGCCTGCTTTAATGGTTTTAAGTTGGGAAAAAAAAGTTTCTCTTGTTTATCAGTTTTCCTAACTGTAAAGAAAAAGGTTGAAATTGCCTGAACAAGAAGTCTCAAGTGTCAAAAAGAATTTTGATTGTTATAGATTTTGACGAATTTCAGGACCTATAAACTCCATTATTTATCTACTCAAATCTGAAAAAGACTATGCCAAACCAGTGAACCACCAAGTGCTATACTTCTGGCTCAACTGGGCTGACTAAGTTCATATAATTTCACTCACTTTGTGGCTTTTGCTAGGTTTCATTGCAACTACTTCTGGCTCTCACCCACTCCATTAAGATTAAAAACATGGCACTGGAAATACAAGATAACGGTTCAAGTTGTTAAGATACCAGTCAACATCAAACCAATATTAAATTATAGATAAACAGGCAGTTGAAGTCGTAGAAATATACAAAAAATGTCACAAAAACGTGCTACATAGACTAAGTTTTCGTATGGGCTACGCCTGTTTTACTTTGGTGAGATTGACAATAAACAATAACCAAAATTATTTTCCATGTGCATCTCAGGAAACACACCTGGTTTTCCTATTCGGGTTTGCTCGTTACAGCTGGGCTTCCGAATGAATGACATGGATATGCAGCAGATTCTGTTTATATTTCCTTCTGACAAGACTTAGATAACCATTCTTAACATCATCATGAACCACAAAGCAAAACAAATACATTTTTAGCTTCTTTTTTTTTTTTTTGAATTTCAGGTAACATCGAGAAGAAAGCAATATGCATGAATATCGTGGTTTCTGTAACTTTTAAATGTTTTAAACTTCATATTCATGCATGGACTATTGGCTCTGCAATGAGATCAGATCACCAACTACCAACAGCATGCAAAATTGACACTTCCATTTTCTTGACTTTCTTGCTTTTCTAATGTTAACCAAATTTGACTTTTAACTTGCATCTCAATTACACATTCCTTGATTATATTTTTCACCCAGAAAAATCCAAAATATTGTAATCATTCTCTTTCAAGCAATTATCATACGTGTGATTTACAATATTAACTTTAATAAATGCAGGGTTAGGAAAAAAAAAAGAAGAAGAATTCTAGTAATCTTTTATGGACTTATAAAATTGAAAATGCAAATGCATTAACCTTGTCAATATTGTTTATTTGAATGAAATGAGAAAAATGCCAAATTTTTTATAATTATATAAGCCTCCACCATGTCATCACTACTGAATTTCCAGGCTAAAAAAATTTGCACTGGAATATGAAAATGATTTATCCAGCAAGGACACACAAGTAAAGCCTAGGAAGAAACCAAGAAAACTGACAAACCAGAAAGATACTCTTTTAGGAAGTGAAATAATAAGAGGCCCATGCATAATATACATCTCTTTCAAACTAACCCTTTAAGATCACTCTAGAACATCTCTCAAGTGTTAACCTTCTCATGAATCGGTTACCATCGCCTAGTTTTCTTTTTCTTCTTCTTCTCTTCAGAGACTTTTATGTTGAAGCTCAAACCTATGGCGGCCAGAATGAAACTCCTTCTCAAGATGCTGTCTCAAATTTCAAACCAAGTTTAACTGTTGTTATAGGTATCCTCTGTGTCATGTTTTCACTTACATTTATCCTTCTTATGTATGCAAAATTTTGTCATAGGGGATCCTCTTATTACAACAATCCAGAAAACAACCCTGCACTTATTAGATCGACCTCAAGATTTTCAGGAATCGACAAGACAGTCATCGAATCGCTTCCTTTCTTTAGATTTTCTTCGCTTAGAGGTTCAAAACAAGGTCTTGAATGTGCAGTCTGTCTATCCAAATTTGAAGATATCGAAATTCTGCGGCTTCTGCCCAAGTGCAAGCATGCCTTTCATATTAACTGTATCGATCAATGGCTTGAAAAACACTCTAGCTGCCCTCTTTGCAGGCAAAAGGTCAACGCTGAGGACCCAACAATCTTTGCTTATTCAAATAGTATGCGTTTCTTGTTCAACCAATCTGAGCTTCGAGAGGACTCTAACATAGAGCTCTATGTCCAAAGAGAGGAAGACGGCCATCATGGTTCATCAAGATTCAGTGTTGGAAGCAGCTTTCGTAAAATTAAAGAGAAAGAAACAAATAAGGAAGAACAAGTGTTGATTGTTGAGGATGATGGCGTTGAAAGCGAAGATGATCAAAAAGTTTTGCACAAGTTTAATCACAAGATCATTATATCTGATGCTATTTTTAAGAACCGTTGGAGCAGTGCAAGTTGTTCAGACTTGATGCTTTTGAATTCGGAGATGCTTAATGTACTGTCAAGCAACAGATTCTCTAACTTACAAGCAAAACTTAGTGGCCAAGTTTCGACACCGAGAGCAATCGAAGACGAGCAAATAAAACAGATTAAAGAGGAGATGGAGATGAAAAGATTGTTTGAAATCAAGGTTAATTCAATCAACAAGACTGGTAGTTGTATTAGGGATGCGTCAGGATCGGACTCTAAAGTCATTTCAACACGTCAAGATCCGGCGAGAAGGTCAGTGTCAGAAATCACTGCCCTTTCCAGGTTTCAAGAGCTGAGAATCAAGAATAGAATTAGCGAAACTTTAGACGGAAACGAAAGAAGAAGAAGGGTTTGGTTGCCGATTGCAAAGAGAACAGTCGAATGGTTTGCAGATAGAGAAAAAAGACGTCAACAACTGCCTCAGAAAACATTGCGTGTGTAAATTTAATCAATAACCATACTCGATCATATATTTGAAGCTGTTAGATATATGCTTGTTGATTGATCCTGTGTTTGTGAAAGATAGATTTACAGGAACATTATCGGGCTTCTTATTTAACAACAATTTCTTTTGCTTTAAACAACAAAGTGATTGCTTTGCCACCCTGGTCTTATTGATCAAGCATGTTCTTTATATTTTACAAGGACTCCTATAGGAGGAAAGCCAGTGAATCAGTTTGCAGGAATCTCAACCCCAGATTCCGGAAAATTTACTTGTATCCATCCCACACAAGAAAAATATTTTTAAATCTTCCTTAGCCTGCCACCACTTGAACATTCTGACCTAAGTCCTCCAATCTTGCCTTGAATGAACAAATCAATGAATTTTGTCGCCTCCGTATTTCATCGTTGTAACATACATAACGTGCACTTGCTCTCCCAATTTTTTAATTTTAGGAATCAAGCAACCAATTCACGTAAATCTTTAAAAATAAATAAATGGGCATGGTGATCAGGTTTTCTATTTTAGTTCTTTGAATCTAATCTGGGCTTTTAGTTTGATGATTGTGCAGTAGGTCTACGATATGAGTGTGACCCTGCAACTAGAACTGGTTTAAGAATTATTACACTTGGCAACATTTTAAATGCTTCACATTTAAAGCCACCTTGAGATGGATGAATAATGTTCTTAAGACCCCGGATTCTCTCAATTTCAGAGAAGAAAATTGCTATTAATTCCTTTTATTTCATATTTATATTGCTATAATGCTAACAAACATGTAGAGTTCTCTTGGATAGATAATTATTAACTAGAATAAGTCTATATAAAAAACGAAATAAAAGATAATATAAATTCAAGCTAATTACATAGATATTAAATAGATAATATATATTACCTGTGAAAAATCTAATATGGTAACTCAAAACTTCTAAACTTCTCCTCAAGTTAGTACTTTAAAAAATAAAACTACTATTTCTAACTTGAACATTAGATTATCAAAACTTTATCTAAGTAATTTCTTGTTCATAATATCAATTCTATTTAAATAATAGGCAAGTAGACAATACACGAGTATCTTGTATTTTCTCTTTGATAAAATGTAGATTAATTTTCATATGTTTGATTTTTTCGTAATGCATTGGGTTATCTACAATATTGATAATTGTTTGGTTCCCCCAAACAAAGGTGTAGTTGTTTGAAATTGATACTTTTTAATTTATTGATCTAGCCCAATCAATATCTATGAACGTCGTTCAGTCAATGTTTTTTTTTCATAAAGTAGACGCTTACATAGAATCATTTTTTGATATTGTAAGATTCTTTTGTGGATTATGCATGTGTTGGCTTACCATACTCATAGCAAAAGTAATATCTGACTTTGTACGAGACAAATAAATTAGTCTACTAACCAATTTATGGAATTGTCCCTTACCCGTTAGTGTATTTCCACTATCCAAATCAAATCATAAATTAAAATTAATGAGAATTTCACTAGCTTTACAATTCAACATCCGAATTCACTTGAAGCAAATATAGGATATATTTCCTTGGTGAAACTACAATGTCTCTTTTACTTTTAACAAGGTCCTTTATCTCAAAATTCATGGCAAGCACCATTTTCACCTACTTCATTTCTTATAAATTATCTCCTATTAGTATTATATCATCCACATATAATATTAGAATATTAGTTTTACCATTCATATGCTTAAGCAGCAAAGTATCATCAGCGAGCCCTTGAGTAAAACCATGGCTGCTAAAACCTGAAGACAACTTATTATAAGATACATATTTGGATATAGAGTATGAAGTACAAGATCTAACGTTTTTCTTCAAAGCAACTGGTACGTAAATACTACAACCAGAAAATTTTCAAGAGCTAAAGAATTTGTACCTTGCAACTATTCAAGTTGTGACTTATGCATTATAATCTACAATGATTTAGGTTTTGTCCTAGGTTGAAGTGATTGATCATGAGTGTCATCAGTAGGTATATTACTTTGAATTATATGTCTCTAGAAATAGATCTTTAAGCATGGCTGTTTTAACCTTATCAATCCTCCCTTTATATCTAAACTTTCAAGTCCTATAGATACAAAATTTTTAGGTTGAGTAATAATACAACATATATTATAAATTTGTCTATACAATTTAATGTGGTAATAATTGGTTACTTGATTTTAAAGTGTAAGAAAAAATAAATAATTATATCATCCAATTATATATTATCACATCAGTTTATATAAATAAAATTGTAAAATCTGTTTGTTTGCATAATTTTATTCTTTTAGACGCTATAGCCAATGTTACTTATGTATTAAGATGATGGTATTGGTAGTATAGAATTTCTAAAACACTATTTTTTTCATCTAATTTCTCCCCTTTAGAGGAGCGTTTGGAAAATATAGTTGTAATTAAAAAATGTGACATTTTTAAACACCAAAAATTTTTGTGTACGTGGATAAAAGCACTTGTAGCATTTTACGTAGGAGAGTACCCTACAAATACACACTTAATTGCCCTATGGTCCAACTTTTTCTGTTTATGTGGGAAAAACATGTACAAAGGTTGAACATCCAAAGGTTTTTAGTTAGAGTGAATCTAGATGTCTAAACCCTGGAAAACCTTGAAGGAAAAATGAGAATGTTGTCTTAAAAGTTTAGGACCTTAGTTGTAACCTACTAATGAGGTAAGTGGCTATAAGAACAACCTCACTCCAAAGATATCTAGACAAGTTTATTATGAGTATTAGGGCACAAGACACCTCTAGAAGGTGTTTATTCTTTCTTTCAGTCACATCATTTCGTTATGTTGTGTTTACACATAAACTCTAGTGGATAATAAATTTTTTTTTTCAAATTACTTTATAAGATTGATTGATACTATTCCTTACCATTGTCTATCTTGAGTACTGGAATTTTAGTTTGAGATTGTGTCATAACTATAGCATGGAAGGCTTGAAAAATTTGATCTATGTCAAATCATTCCTTCATTAGGTACGATCAACATTGTCTTGTATAGTCACCATTGAATGTGATGAACCACCTTGATCTAGCAGAGTTAGAGACTCTAGATGGTCTCCAAGAACTAATGCAAATGGATGTGAACTTTTATAGGGATTTGCAGGATAAAGGGACCAATGATGTATAGCAAATTGATAAATTTCACAGTGAAAAGTAAAAAAGATTTTTATTTCTAAACAATGTATGAAACAATTTGTGAAAATAAAAAGAAGCTAGGGTCTGCTAACCTACGGTGTCATTTAGTTTAGTGCATTTTACAGGCCTGAAAGTAGTATAGTTTTTCTCGTTCTTCAGCATTGCTAATCATCCTCCCTGAGTCTTGGGTCGTAAAATTCACAACTAGAAGCAAAAAATTTAGCAATAAAATTCAGTTTTTCGGTCAATTTGAATAGCCCCTTTTCCTGCTGCACTTGAATTGATCCATTAGCAGTCTTAACTTTGCAACTAAGAAATAAACACCTCTAGCTATCTAACATGTGGTAAAGAGCTCTTAAATCTATTACCCAAAATGTTTTTAACCCAAAATTAATATGTAGGGTTGTATGGGCATTTACCATTTTGTAAAATATAACAAGAACCAGTGACATCACAATTGGTTCGAGTGATTAGTTCATACAAATGGTTTAGTTGTTCCTTCAAAAATGGTACTGGTTTTGAGTTATTTGGTGTGAAAATAGTATACCACAAGCATGAAACCCCTTTTGTTTCACTAGGTCTCCTGTCTTTCAGTTTTGTGGTCTCCTGTGCAGCTTCCAACAGGTTGCTTTGGTTTGGTTTGAACGTTTACAATGATCACACCAAGCCTTACTCTTTCTTCTCATACTTTTTTGTCATTAGTAGTATAGTTATATGGCTTTTAGACACCAGGGCAGAGGATTTGGATTTTGGAAGGGTACTTAACCGCTAAATAATCTCTTACTTGGCATCATCACCCTTTGTCTGCTTTCCTTTCTCCTTACCTCAGCAAAAACCTCTCTAATGGACGCTAAAAACTCCCTACGTAAAATTCTTTCACTAAGAAACTTCACACTATTTGGTGGACTGTTCTAATAAGGTATCCCTACCAAACATCCCATATATCCTTTGTTGTATGAAGTAGGAGGTATTTTTGACTGATATTTGCCTCTATTGAATTGATCAGCCAAGATATGATTGCAATATTTTCTATCTTCCATTTTGGATAGACTGGATTATCGTCATTTAGTGTCTTAGTTACACCATTTAAATGATCCATCTGTCCTTGTCCACAAACAGTCGACTTCATTGATTAAGACCATGGTAGATAGTTCTTATCACACATTTTTTAGACCGCTGTCTAAATTACATTTCAATCAACGCTACCTTGAACCATAGCTAAAGATTGTTTATCGTCGGTCTGATCGGACGAAGCTTCAAACGGTAAAGGCACATCATCATAACTGTGCTCCTGCAGTTATCACTTCAACTAAACTCTGGGCAACTGAAAGCACACCTATGTAGAATTGTGAAATATATTTCTGTTCAAATAAAAGAAAACCCAAATAATGGTAAAGAATAAATAGCCAACCTGGTATATTATTGTAAAATTCAGATTGTTTTCCAATTTTGATATAATCAAATCATGGAGCTTATGCATACACCAGTTGAGACAACAATTCGGCTAGAAAATCAACCTACAATTAGCCGACCCTGAGAAATTTATGGAAAGCTAGAATTAAGATTTCAAAATAGGAGGGACCCTAACTTATTTACATTTACATAAATGGGAAAATACACAAATTTAAATATAGAAAACCTATGAACTAATCTCTCCAATGAATTAGTTAGATGGCAGATGCACAAGTTATCATGTCGCCACTTCTGCTTTTTATTTGCAAAAAAAAGTACGCTCTTCAAACTTTCCAATCAGCCAAGAGCTGGCCAGTTTCGACAGGGGTTCATGAAGGAGAATAAGATACCATCTGCAACATATCTACCAAAGCAAAACCAGATAACCACGTTGAACATTCTGCTACCAGTCTTCAAGCCATTCCGGAACATTTAGTTCCTCTACATCTCGAGGTGGAGAAGCTCTAAGAAAAGTAGGGTCCTCTAAAAGGCTTTCCAAGTGTTGACTTATGCGAGAAGATATCTCGCGAGGAACAGGAAAACTTGAATCTGCAATCCCTTTCCAATCAACACCATCAAACCAAGGATGAGACTTGACAGAACTGGAACCCTGGCTACCAAGTCTTGTATTTTCATCAACAACAAGTAACTGAAGAAAAAGTTGTATATGTTGAAATATGATTTAGGATATGGAATATATTCATCAAATTTTAAGAACCCAGGTAAACAAAAGAAAGAAAACACAAATATTTTAAACAAGACCTTTGTAATGAGATGAACAGCCTCTGGACCTAAAGTCTGTGGAAGATTCAACTGCCCTTTGGCAATCTTTGCAACTATATCAATCTCACTCTCCCTCCATGAGCCAAATGGCATTTCACCTAGTAGCATGAAATAAATCAAGACTCCCAACGCCCACCTGAATATTGACCACCACATTACAGGTTAAAGAGAGTTAACGGATGCTTCGTTATGAATGAAAGAAACATAGTTTACAACAGCACATATAGATTGAAGCTAACACCACCTAATCATCATGATCACAACTAAGTATACTATAAATTTTAAAGATCATCAAGTACTTTTAGAAATTGATTAAATTATTTTCAATTATCCTTCATTAAAAAAGAAGTGCATCAAGAAGTGTGAACGAAATGTTGATAAATGAAGTTGCCTTCCTCTCTTTGTAAAAAGTATCATCTCCTTAAAACTACATCAAAACTGCAACAGATACAATGAAACTATGATCATGTTTCATAGAACAAGATCAATTTTAAATGTTCATGTACACATGAAATGCCAACATTCACATCAGATCAATTGTTTATTTATTCAGCATGAATATTAAATTGTCCTTTCATTATTCAATGATATGATGCTTCAAGATGCCATTCTAAAAAATAGTCCTACTTTAAGCATCATAAAACTAAGTTAAGAAAGTTAACATGTTAAATGAAACCGACGAGTGAGCTGCTTTTCTAAGTTACTTCAGCACAAGAGAACAATTTTTAAATTTTCAGACAGACCCAGATTTTCTCTTTAATGGGAACAGAAATTCATTAAAGCTCCTATGGAATTGAATTAAATCCTAAATCCCATAAAAAAGTACAGCCATCCTATCATTCTTATACTTAAAAAAACATTGTGATGGAAGTTTCCATGCCAGACATCCCTTTTCAGCCCAGAACCTCCCATGTCAACCATCCAATGAATCCTAAAAGGATGTTGGGAATATAAAAACTTTATCTTGTGGTTCTAATTAATAAAGTGTCTAACATTCCATTATCTAAGTCACAAAAACTTTAGCATAAGCAAGCAGAGTACAGAGGCTTTTTTACCAGTCAGCAGGGAAACCATGACCTTTTCCCTGGACTATCTCTGGGGCTAAATAATCCGTCATTCCACAAATTGTGAACGTTCGGTTGTCAGATATGTCCTTCCCAAATCTGAAGTCCACTAACTAAGAAACAGCGAAACAGGAAAAAATATATAATAAAAATGTGTAACCCAGTACAATTTACTTGTGAGAGAGCAAAGGTAAATTATCCATGAATTAGTTGATTGAAATGATAACATTGAATTAGATTCTGAAAGCTTAGCATAAAAAATGCACCACCAACCTGCATATGGCCACTTTGATCCAACATCAATACATCAGGAGATATGCCTCTGTAAAGAATGCCATTCTGAAATCAAACCCATAAAGGAATTAAGAAAGTGAGAAATGTGACAATTATAATAGAGCTGCATGACAAATTCAGGGAGGGGAAGGTTTATAAAACTAATTGTAGACATTAGACCTTGTGTAGATCTTCTAATGCAACCACAACACAAGCAGCACAGAATCGTGCAGATGGTTCATCAAGCGGTCTGTGAAGTATTGAAGCCAAAGGGCAAGCAAGTTGTGTGTTCAATAGCATTCCAGCATAAGCTTGATCAGCATAGGTACATAAAACCTGTGGAACAAAAGCTGAAGGGCCTAGATTTTTAATCAGTTTCTTCTCCTTTAACACTTGAGCCTCCTTTCCCAGCCTCTTGACCTTCTGCTTTGAAAACCTTTTCAAACTAAGCAAATTATCTGACAGGGAATCACATACAGAAAGATGAGTTTCTCACTACAGACTGTCTATAGAAAGCCAAATGCACATTTTACTACAACATTTAATCAAATTAATATACATCAGTATTTTCCATACAAAACACATTATTTCAAGTACACTATAACCTGTGCATTTCTACTTTTTGGCCAAAAAGCAGGTCACTCAAGCAAAAGAGCAAGCTGAAACCAGAGCCACTGAAGAAAAGAAATAATACATGATAAACCTACCTGAGTCTCTCAGAAGCACAAGCCCAATCTCACTGCAGTCGGTAGAACTTAAGCACTTTCTCCATTCCTATGAAGAAATTTCCATTAGCAGATTTCAAAAACAGATCGTTTTTCTAGAAAGTAACCAATAGAAGCATAGCTATAGGAAGGACCAGCAATATTTACCACATTAGAAAGACTGACTTTAGCAAGAGTTGAGATATCAATGATTTTGGTGGTTTCCTTGGGAAAATCATAAGTATAATCTTTTGACCTAAATGATACAAGACTGGTGTCAACGAGATAAAGCAAGCATTTTAGCATATATATTTTCAATAAAATAAAAATTAAAATACAAATAAGTCATCTCTATTTTAATCATGAAACTAAATAAATATAAAACAATAAAACTTTTCTACTTCCTTGCTGCAGCCAGATGAGAAATATTGTTGAAAAGATTAAATGCAAAATGTAAGATTATACACTTCGTACAAGAGGTTACAACATACTTTTGATCCTCCTGTTGAAGCTTTGTTAAAGGACCAACTACTAAATCAAACTTCTCTTTTGTTAAAATAGCACATACAACATCATCCACTGCAACCGCACTTAAAGAACTCATATGTTCACCAAGAAGTGTCCATTCGCCAAAATAACTTCCTTCAGTCTTCTTCAAAGAGTGCTCTTTACTGCTATGTGGATTATCATCCTCTTTTTGATTCTCAGATTTCAGGCTGCATACATTTGGACTACTTAATAAGTCTGCATCAAATGTAATTTTGACTTGGCCCCTCTGGATAATATATAGTGCAAAGAGGCATTCATTCTGCATATACAAGTTAGAGAAATTTAATAGAAAGATCAAACAGCAAAGAAAACATATTCTCAAAGAGAATCAAATTTACCCTATCAACTATTGTCTCTCCGGCTGAGAAGGAAACTTCAGAAAGAGAATCTGCAAGTTGACTTAGCTGTAATATTGTCAACCTTGAGAGAAGATCCACTGATCGAAGCAACTTCAAAGATGAAACATTAGAAAACTTGGATATAAGAATTCCTCGAAAATCTTCCCTTTTTAAAGCCCACAGTGTTCCATTAGTCACAGCACGCACAGAAGCCTGGAGAGGCTTGTTATACCTAATGTGTCATACATCACAAAATTAGTTTTATAACTATTTCTAAAGCCACAAGGATCTGCATGAGTCATGAGTCACGAATCATTGTGAACAAAACTCCAATGTGAAACCAT
This sequence comes from Anacardium occidentale, assembly GCA_026122585.1. Classification (NCBI taxonomy): domain Eukaryota; kingdom Viridiplantae; phylum Streptophyta; class Magnoliopsida; order Sapindales; family Anacardiaceae; genus Anacardium; species Anacardium occidentale. The sequence continues at coordinate 383,833 of JAJEJH010000026.1, forward strand.
TAACAGCCTAATTCATGTACTTACAAATGCAAAGGATGAAAAAATCATTAGAGGGAAAGCTAAACAGGTCTTCACAGTGAAGATTAAATTAACTCATGGAAAATTTTTTAACCCAGAACTGTTTCCTACAGAAATCATGCTAATTACAGCTAATTTTGTTTTATTGAAAAAATTGAAGCACATGAGTGAGGCAATAAGGATCTTTTCCGGTGCATTATCTTCTAAAACAGCATATGTTATACCAAATTTAAAAAAATTGAAGTATCTGTCAGCTTAAGTCAAAACAGCAATATCATTTACATTTCAGGAAATGTTATATATATATATAGAGAGAGAGAGAGAGAGAGAGAGAGAGAGAGAAATGCACATGAGGGCAAGCTCCCCAAAAGACGATAACTTCTCAGCTGTGTAGCGCTGCAAAACCCTAGGGACTTCTCCACTTGTTTCTTCCTGCCATGACAATTTATAGTCAAGAAACAGAAGCAATCTCAACATCTTACAGAAAACTAACATCTATATATGAACACATTTATAGCTCATACAAATGACTATCCTAATTCTACCAATCAGGAAAATAGAATGTAACAATATTGATATTTGATGACAATGGATGATAATTCATTAATAAACTAAAGAGAAAGTTTAAAGATCCACCCAAGAAGTTTAGGCTTCATAAAATAGATAAATTTGGAATTTTAATTAAGCAACTAAATAAAGGCAAACCTGAGTTGCAAAGACCTCAAATTCTCCACTGCCAACAACATAAAAGCAGTCACCTTCCCCACCCTAAGAAAAACAAGAGTTATACATCTGCAACTTTAATTCCAACAACAAGAATTATATAAAAAAGAATTCATCCACAACTACTTCCATGTGAAACTTTAATATACTCAAACCATGGTAAATCATTGTGAACAGAACTCCAAAATGTAACCATTATGAGCCTAACTCATGTACTTGCAAATGCAGAGGATGAGAAATCCTCAGAAGGAAATTTAAACAGCTGATCACTGTAAAGATAAAATTACCTCATGGCAAAGTTTTAAATCCAGAACTATTTCATACAAAAATAGTGCTGACAAGTTATTGTTGTTTTACTGATAAGATTTAAGCACATGGAAAAGGCTCTAAAGGTTCCTTTTTGGTGTATTATCTTCTAACATTACTAGATTCAAGCAGTTCACTGAATACTGATGCTCAGCATTAACATTCAAAAAGGAACAAATCATTTCTCTATTTTATTACAAAATTTTACATATTTATCAGTTATTGCAGGCCTCATATCATCATAATACACATGAGGAAAACAATCATTGAAAAATAAGCATAAAAGAGAACCATTAGAAGGTACTAACCTGCTTAACTACAACATCCCCCGCTTGAACCTCTACTCTTTGCATGCAATCCAACAAAGCATGGCACTGGGAATCAGTAAGCTTCCTGAAGAGGAAATGATCATGCAATGCTCGCTCAATGTGTGCCTATAATGTACGAGCAGAAACTATTTTAACATCCATGAATTTAACAAGTATAATTCCTGATGATTAATATTTATACCAATTTTCCCTTTATATTTTATGGTAAATACAAAAGAATAAAACAATGAAGATAAAAATTTACTTCTTCTTCCCAAGTCTTCCTGTGGGCTGGAGATGAAGGAACCCAGACTAGCCCATTCTCTAATGAACTCTCAATGGCACGAAGACGTGCACGTGATAAATCATGCCTTGCATGTTGGCTCCTAGAGCTCCAGCCAAAGGTTGAAGGAGATTCTGATCCTGTCATCTCGAGCACTTGAGGAATAGGGGGTCGTAGGACAGCACCAGAACTTACTGAGTAACCAGCAACACTCTGAACAAGAAGATGAAATATTTTCATAAAGAGGCAAGCGAGAAACAAATCATCTTGTAAGAGATTTTTAAATTTTCCCTTTAATAGACAATAATAAAAATAAAAAAGAAGCTCTCTTACTCCAGTTAGCCCATTAATATGCACAACTATTACAGTGATATCATCTGTACGAGTTTCATATTGTAGCCAAAGACGATAAGATTCTGCAACAATAGCAGCACAAGCATCACGGGGATCTTTGTATTTTGCAACCTGGATATAGTAGCAGAAAGCAGAATAAAGAGAAGGAATGACATTAGAAACAACTGATGCATCTATAGAAAAAACGTAAGGATGGGACAACAAGACTTGGACTACCAAAAAATTAAATAAATGTCATTAAACATATATGCAACCTACAAATTAAAAAATCATTTATACCATCACATAAGATATTCTGCTGACGCCATTTCCAGTATCTAACTTACAGCAAACGAGTGAATACTATATTCTAAGAGTTTTGGGAGACTAGAATGAGTCACAATAGTAAACTATCAGTGTACATTAAACGCATACATCATTAAAAACAGAGATTAAAAAGGATACCTTACCATGTCAACGACAGTTTGACTAGAAAGAAACTCAAAAACCCCATCACTAGCCAGCACAAAGAAAGGATGATCCTTTGTGAGCTCCAAAACAACAATCTCAGGATTTGCAACAACCCCAATCGTCTCAGCAATTGAATCTCCAATACTCCTAGTAAATGCCGTACCTGGATACATTCCGTTAGGGACCCACAATCTAGGAGGATCACCGTCATCACCCTCTTCTGTGTCCCAACACTCCACATCAGGGTCTTTTAAACCTTCAATTTGATCCAATGTCAGCACTCTAGCTCCACACATCTTCACTCTTTCAAGCTCATCAGGTCTAAACGGCGTCTGATCATTAGACAAATCAACGGCCATAATTTCCTTGCCTCTTTTCTCAGCTAAAATGGCTCTCGAATCACCAGAATTCGCCACGTATATTGTCCTCCCGCGAACCAAAACCGTTATGGCTGTCGTCCCACTCATACTATCATCCAAAACATCAGCATGCAATTGCGAATTCGTCGCTAAAAAGGCCGAGTGGCAAGCCTCGACAGGGTCCACGTGAAACTTGCTATCTCTAAGCAAATTCTCGCACAGTTTCTGCTTCACGAACTGTGAACACTGGGCTCCGTGTTCTCCATGACCATCAAACACTCCAAATAAATGATCATCAGGATTGGTCCCGAAAGGAGTGTGAATACAAAAACTATCTTGATTGGCCTTATCAAGAGCATCTGGATAATAACCTCTTTGAGAGAGATACGAATATCTTAACTCGTACTTACCTGACGGAACTTCAACGGTTCTTGAACCGTCAGGAGGAAGAAACTGAGACGAAACCCTTCTGAGTCTAGCAATTCCCAGCTCTGGGTCCCTCAATTGATTGATTCGATCTCCAGTTTGGGAACCGTCCGATGAAGCTGGAGAGAATACAGCAATTTCGTTAGTGGTTATTGGTGCGATTGGTTGAGGTTCTTCGACTCCAGCATCTCTTGGCGTGCAAATCTCGCCTATACAAGCTCTTGAACTTGAACACACACAACCCATCACTCCAACCAACAATAAATTTGCACCAACCCAGATTCTAAAACCATAATTGTTACTTTTTTCTGCTTCTCCCAGGAAATGCAAACGCCACAAACTTATTCAAAAACTGGAATCGTTAATAAAAATTTGAAATGAAATCTTGATCTACTGTTACACAAATAAAACAATAAAATTAATAAACAATTACTATTGTCAATCAGTGAAAGACAGAGAGAGAGAGAGTGTGCGTTTTACAGAATTTAAACCGTGAAAGAAAATTAAAAATAAATACAGAGAGGTAATTGAACTGCAACGGGATGCTTGAGAGAGTGAGCGTACATGCAAACGAGAAGAGCGCAATTGTGGTACGATGGGCGCGTAAAAGTTAGAGATTCATTCAAGTTTGAAGGGGAGAAGACTGGATCAGAATTGGGGTTTCGGACTTCTGGATCTGGCTGGTTTTAGGTGAAGAAGTACGTGTCGTACGTCAGTGCATGTGTATGAAAGGTAACAGCGTCAGCTTTTGTGTAATTTCACGCGCTTAGGAGTGTGACGTTGTGTGGTTTTTTTCAGAGGTTAGTCGCTATTGGTCTTTATAATTAAATCGCGACTTCAGAGTCATCTGAATCCGATTTGGATCGGCACTCAGTCACGCCAAGCAACGCCCTTCACATGTGTTTGCCAAAGTAACACGTGGCATATTTTAATTGGAAAATATGATGCTCCCGAGTTAATTCCATATCCGTACCAATTTTTGTTAAGACATTTTTATTCATAAATTAATTTTATATGGTAAGTCCAGCTAGAATTGGAGAAGTTCTAGTATTCAATAACTTAATTGATTTCTTTTTTGGGTCAAACGACTTATTCCTACCCAAGCTTTCCTAAAATGACCAATTCTATCAAGAAATTTTTAAAAAGTTAAATAATTACTTATTAATGAAAACCAATTATTAAATTTAATTTATTAAAAGCGTATTTTTATTTTTTTTATATAAATTTAAAAAATTTTAAAAATAAAATTAATTTTATAAAATAATTAAAATATAAAATAATAATGATAAATTTTAAATTTTAATAAAAAATTTAAAAGTTACTAGGCATCAGTTGCTGAAAACTTAACAATGGCAATACCATAGTTACTTAATTAGATTAGTAGTTAGACAATCAAATTTGACTATCTCAACCATTGAAATAGTTGTATCCAATTTTTAATTCAATCAAGTCATTATTTTCAACCACCTAATTAAGTTTATGATAGTAGTAGTTATTTTTTAAAATTTTTTTTATTTAATTTTATTATTATTTTTATATATAAAATTAATTTTTTAATATTAATATTTTTTATATTTTTGTAGATAGTATTTTAATCTTCTATCAAAAAAAATGTTAATATACGAACGAAAATTATTTAACAAATTGGTATTTATTTTTTAAACGGGAATTGTTGGTTTCGAAATCCTGGGTGGGAATAAGTGATTTGGCCCTTTTCCCCCCCTTAAATTCAATGAACTTGTCATCTGCTAAGACTATGCCACCGAGAGCGCCACCCACGTACCCTCGTTGTTGCTTTTACTTTATAAGTGGTCCATTTTATATTGTTTATCCATGGAAGTTGATAATATTATTTTATTTAAATATTATAATACAATATTTAGAGTATAATTATGATTTTTTATCTTACAATTTTTTATCTTATTTTAAAATTTATCATATTCAAATATATATATTTAAAAAATTTATTATAATTTTAATAGTTTATAATATGATATTTATAATTTTAATTTATTGTGCTCCTTGTGAATATAATTATCAATTTTTAAAACTATTAATGAATATATTAAAATTTAAAAGTTTTTAAAATATTATTAAATTTTTTTCAAATTTTACAAACCTCTTGAAAATTTTATCAACGCTTCTAAAATTTTTAAAAATTATAGTTTATTATTAAACATACAATTATCTATCATTAATGTCCTTATTTATTTGTATAAGTAAAATTAATATAAATTAGAATATTAGTTTAATAAAATTTTAGGAGTCAAATATTAGTTTGGTTAAGTGTATTTTTGTATTTTTAACAATTATTTAAAAATTTAATCCAATTTATTAATAATATATATTGAGAATTTGATTTTTTAAAATATAATTATAAAGTAATTTCAACAAACATGTGATAGGAAATGGTCATTTTACCTATTATTATTGGGCTAAAAGCCTTATTTCTACTCCAACTTCGTTAAAACGACAAAATATTACCTATTAAGTTTTGAAAAAAAAAATCAAATTTTTATACACTAAATTTAAAAAAAAAAAATCAAAATTTCATCTATCTTTTAAATTTTTTTCAAATAAAAATTATTAAAAAATCAAAAATATCTTTAAATTAAATAATATTTTATTCTTGAAATTTTGTTAACTAATTTTTTAGTTTAATTTATGCTTACTAGAATAAAAATAATAAAAATTTATTAGTATAAATATAAGTAGGGGTATTAATGATAAATAATTATATATTTGGAGTAAACATATATTTTTAAAAATTTTAAGAGGTTTTTAAAATTTTAAAAATGTTTGAGGTGTTTGTTGGAATTCTAAAGAATTTTTTTTTAATTTGAAAATGTTTGATAGTGTTTTTAAAATTTTTAAAATTTTAATAGATTTCTCAATAGTTTCAAAAATGATAATTGCACTAAAATAATATAATATATCTCAAATATATATATTTATCATAATATTTGCATAAAATGATATATGTTCAAGTAAAATATAATTTTTTTAAAATTTTAAGTTGGAAAAAAAAAATTTATGATGCTTTTTGAAATTTTAAAAAGGGCTTTTTTTAAATTTAAAAAAATGTTTAGAGTATTTTTGAAAATTTTAAAATATTATATGTCTCTTTTTAATACTGATAATTATATTCTAAAAATAAAAATAATTAGATTTGTAAATATTATATTATAAATGAAAAATAAAAATAGAATTATTAATTTACCCTTACTAAATTTAAAATAATAATATTTATAATTAAATACATTTTTCTCATAATACTTAAATAAAAATAACATACACACATTTTAATCTTAAAATTAATAATTAATTTTTGAAAAATAGACAAAAAATTGAATTTAATAGATACAAATTTACGACAAATTTTTTAAATTGAATAAATAAAATTTATTATTTTATCAAACTTTAAATAAAATAATTTTTTTACCATTATTTATTTTTATGACAAAAAGTCTAACTCAAACTAATATTTTTACAAACCATTAATGATATTGAATCAATAAATTTTGAATAAATATAATATTTTAATGGTACTCCGCCATTATTATTATTATTATTATATAAATGTTTGGCTGTTCCATTTGTCTAAACCATCAGCTGTTCTGTGTTACCGAAATCAGCGAATTGTTAGCTGGAAGAGTCTTTTTCAATCAACCTGTCAAATTAAATTGTTGAGCAAAAAGTTAATTATTTGCGAATTTAGCACAATCATCTCAGGTGAAGGAGTCACATGGTAGGAGTACGTAAAATCCGTATACCATTAATATTCCTTCCTACCAAATTCGGGACCAGTGGCCTTCAGACGCTCTAATCAGAAGGCCAAACAACTATTGCCACCCAAGGTTTGGCTTAATCACAAAGTGCCATTCGAAAAACTTTTTTAATCCAAATTGCCACCCATAAGAGGGATATATTGGTCTTTTTACATTAAAATAAAAAATAAAATTTTATAAATAATATCAAAAACAAAAATAAAATAAAAATATTAAAATAATAAAAAAATTATTTAAAAAATAAAAAGTATAAAAAATAACTACCGTTGACAATTGCCACCTCTAACTTAATTAAGTAATTGAAAACGATCACTTAACTAGATTAGAGGTTGTCATTGTCGCTAGCGACATTACTTGTGGCAGTGACTGTTTTTATATTTTTTTATTTTTAAATAATTTTAATATTTTTTATTTTATTTTTAAATATTATATATTAAATTTTATTTTAATATTAATATTATTAAAAATATTTTGATCTTTTTAATGATAAAAGGGTGGCAACTTGGATTAAAAAAGTTTGACGGGTGGCCGATCACTAAGCCAAACCTTGGGTGGCATCGTTGGCCTAATCAGAATACCATTGGCTTTTTCTGGCACCCACTCCCTCCCAAGGCGATGCGTTTTGGTAATTCCGCCGCTAGTCACATCAACTTTAGACGGAGCCCACAAGTACTACTCTATGGCACTGCCAGTCAGCTCGCCGTGACACCAAGGGCCAAATAATTGTGCGGGTTGTCACGCTCCGTTTGGCGGATTGGCCCCGCAAGACCACAATGCTAATTCCCTTTTGCTCTGCTTCCTGCACGCCGTTTCCTCCACCCTCGTAGCCATCAATTTTAAGCTTGTCGCCCTTCTCCAGCACGTCCCAGATTCTTACGTCGCTCGTAGCCTGGCATTCACCAAGCTGTGATGATATTGACTTGGATTTTGAGGGTAATTTTGTAATATTACAAAAATAAATAATTTGTAAGAAATCAAAAGGACTTATTTCCACCCTAGTTTGAGGTGCAGACAGTTTTCAAAATCTAAATTTCTTATTTTTTATTAAATTTTTTATTAAATATAATAATAAATAATAATTATTTAGAATATTTTTATCATTTTAACATTAAAATTTTATAAAATAATAAAATAAATTTATATAAATATAAAATATTAAAAAAATTTAAAAAATAAAACAGCGGCGGCGGCGGAGCATCTCTTCAAGCTTCATGCTTCATTTCACAGCTTCCTTTACACCAAGCACAGCCTCACCTTGCTCAGTCCTCCCTGTAGGCTCCAAGAGAAAGCGAGCAATGGTAAGGATAATATCTATGGTGTCCTCAATCGGACCTCTATCCTCCAGGTTCTCTTCTTCTTCCTCCGGAGTCGGTCTTCCTCTCGCCTTGTTTGCTCCTTCTCGGAAGCTTGTGTTCTCTCATCTAGCTAGTGGTAAGAAAACATCAGTGTAGTTTATTATTATTATTTTTTTTATGTTTTGGCTTAATATTTGTTTCATCTAATTTTAAAATTTTACAGTTTTCTTGAGAGCCTAAAATAATAAAGCACATAGTAGTTTTTTTAAAGAATAAGTCTGAAGTTAGGTTTTAAAATTGAGATTATTAGTGTTATTGGATAATACACACTTATGATTCAGTTCCGTTTGATTTAATAATATTTGAAGGGTGCTTTTCTAGTTGATTTTTAACTAGGAATTTTGGTATTGTTGAGATTACGTCTTTCTTCAGAGAGCTGACGAATTGAGTGATATTGCTTTTGTTTCAACTATAGAATAATTTTTGAATCGTTATCCAGCTGTCCTGCAGTCATGGTTATTTTGTCTGAAGAGTTCTAAGCACTTAAGAGGAGATGGTAATGGCGTGGGAGTGGTATCAGCTGGGAATGTGGCACAGGCAAACACAAGTGCTTCTCAAGAAAATGCCCTAGAATGGGTTCAGAAAGACAAAAAGAAGATTGCTCCACATTGTTTGTCGAGTTGGAGATTTGGATAAGACAATTAAGTAAGCAGTTTTAGTTTAACTCCAATTGCATTGTTAATGTAATAAATAAGCTTCTCATTGAAACAATATTATTGTAGTAATTTTGGAAGGTATTAATATATTTGGTGACGTGACATAATGGAGGAGAGATATGCAAATGTCTTTCTTGGTTATGGACCTGAAGATTCCCATTTTGTTGTCAAACTCACTTACAGTAGGCTATCTGCCTGTTCCTTAGTTTTGTTAAGCTTTTCTAAACTCTGAAATAGCTGAATTTCCGGTGACCTTCTGCTGAATTCTGAGATGCCAAATAATTTGTGTAGATGGATTTTATAATTTTTGTCTTTGCTTCATATTTATATATTATTTATTTGTTTCTACTGACTTTGATTGAATGCTGTTGACAGATTATGGAGTTGACAAGTATGATATTGGTACTGGATTTGGCCATTTTGGATTGCAGTTGAGGATGTAATTTCTATTGTTTCTTAAAGCTTGCAGTAGAATCATTCTGCTATTTATATATTTTCCTGCTCTCTTGTTTGTAGGTTCCTTACTTTTATGTAAATGTATTCTTTTGTTCTTAGACTGCTTGCTGGATTGTTGACTCTTAAAAGACCCACACTTGCATGATCTTCTGACTAGGCTGCCAAAACTGTGGAACTCATAAAAGCCATGGGTGGCAAAGTAATCCCAGAACCTGGTCCTGTCAAAGGCGGCAGTACTGTAATTGCTTTTATTGAAGATCCTGATGGTTTTAAATTTGAACTGCTGGAAAGGGGGCCTAAACCTAAGCCCTTGTGTCAAGTGATGCTACATGTTGGTGATCTTGATCGTTCCATAATTTTTTTATGAGAAGGTGAGTATTGTTCTGGACAAGATTGGGGTTTGGTCTTCTTTGTTACTATGTGATTTGCTTTTGTGTTTACCCCACTTGAAGTATAATTCTTGGTTTATCATTTTTTCCGTTTAGGCCTTTGGCATGGAGTTGCTTTGCAAAAGTGATTATCCAGAATATAAGGTTACATTATATTTCCCTATTGGCGAATGGCTTGCATACTATTTCACATGTCAATATTTTATTATTTTGTAATAATCAAGGAATTCAAAAGCAGTATTTGGGTTTGGGAATATGAAATCCTCTTTATGATTCTCTAACTCCTAGCTTGTTTTATCCGATAAAAGGGGAGAGAACATATCTTTTCTAAGAAACAAAGTTGGTCTGCAATTGGAATCCAGGATATTTTTTTAGTTTATTACAGTTAAACGAACTAAAAATATATATTAATGCACATTCCATTTGTTTTGCAAAGATATTCTTGCGTGAGGCACACTTCAAAAATGATAAAGAAACTTTTGTTCAAATTAATAATGAACTTTCTGAAACAGGCGCTTTTTTATATGGCATTTGTTTTTAGAACATTACCATCTCTTCATATCTGCTTTGAGCTAATCCCCCTAACAGAGTTCTTAATTAGCACATTCATTCTGATCACATTCAGTGACCTGTTGAGCATATTTCAATTTCAATTTCATGTTCGACTTATTATTATTATTATTATACACTTTCAAAGTATTTCCCAAATGTTTTTACTGTATCTTTGTCATTAATTGCTCTTTATGTTTTATGGCTATAGGATGTGCATTTTGAGCTGCTTTTTTTTATTTTTTTATATCATTGCCTTTCTGGTAATTGTTAAGTGTATGCATCTCTAGCTTGCTGACATGAACTTGCTGTCACTTCTTTCTAGTATACAATAGCAATGATGGGCTATGGTCCTGAAGATAAAAATGCTGTGCTTGAGTTGACATACAACTATGGGCTTACTGAATATGACAAAGGAAATGCTTATGATCAGGTAGAAATAAGTTCTTTTTCATCTTTTCTCTCAAATGGGTTAGGCAGAAGGTTTTGCTTTAGCCAGCGTTTTAGTTCAACGTAATGAATCCAATGGTGAATTTGTGTGATCTTGGCACATCCAACTAGAGAACAAGTCTGTGTGTGTGTATTCCTGCTTCTGGTTCTTAGTTTTTACTTTCATATTTTTTTCTTCTCACAGTATTGGTATATTGGCTTTGCATCAAGCTTTGTCTATCTCATTGGAGGAAATTAGAGATTAATATCTTTTGTCTTAGCAGACTGCAATAGGTACAGATGATGTTTATAAAACTGCAGAAGCAATTAAGCTGGTTGGTGGTAAAATTACCTGGGAACCTGGTCCTTTACCGGTATCAATACCAAGATTAACACATGCTTGGATCCTGATGGTTGGAAATCGGTAGGCATTTGAAGATTTAACACCTATACACTTGTGCCTGAGACATTCTTGTTTCTAGGCACGAGATCTCACAACACAACAATATATGCACTTCTGACCTGTATCATTTTAGTGTTTGATGTATGACACATCTGCTAGAACTTTTCCAGACTAAGACAATTTGATATCCTTTAAACAGAGCATTGATAGATAAAATGCCTTCTAAGGGAGAACGAATGTTTATAGGATTGACTGTAGATGGGAGACTGCTGTAGATTTCAGTTTGATTAATGATTTTTTAACCCTTTTGTTCATAATAATTATTATTCTATACTTTAAACAAAATGAGAAAAATGTGTGGTAGGAAGCTTACATGATTAACAAAGGGAATTAGAAATAGGTCAGCATAACAAAAATTAGAATCTGCAGCAATTATATAGTTATAGCAAGAAGATAATAGCCCTTCACATGGTTTATATGCTTAAATTGATTGCAAATGTTCATGTCTCTTGTAAATAGAGGCACACGCACAGAGTCTTGCTGTTGTGGTATGTTTTTAGATATGATTTCCAGTACCTGTCTGTTGTGAATAACAAACCTGCTTCTTTATGTATTTGGTTTCTTTTGTTATGGTTAGTTCTCTGAGATTCATTTGTTTTTTTTATATTTTGCAGGTTTTTGTTGATAATGTTGATTTCCTCAAGGAGTTGGAGTGAATTTTAGGGGCACAAAAATTTAAAGCCGGTGAGTGTATCCCAGTTTGTTGATAAGTATCTATTGCCGTGATCATTGCAATAAACATCCTTGCTGTTAAGTTTGGAACAGTGAAGGATTTGTTAAATATTGATTTACCTGTTTAATATGATTCCTAATATTATTTTTGCTTCCTGGATGAAGAAGCTGATTATATGGGTATACAGTGACGCCAAAAAAACGTGATATTTTCTTTAGGGAACTGTTTTCAACTTACTTACCAAAAAAAAAGAAAAACTGTTTTCAAATTCTTGTGCCGTTAGTTTTAGTTGTAAAATTCTTGAACCAAAGGCTGTTGTCTCCACGTTCAATTGTAAGACTTTATTTTTATTAAACTCTTTCTATCTGGTCTTTGATTCCTTTTGAACTCTTATTCCGTCTGCCCAAAGGAACCACCAAAACAGGCCATTGGTTTGGAGAAGTTAAATGAATGCACTCCAATATACTAATTTGTGAAAATTTTCGTTCAAATCTCAATTTATACATGCTTATGGTTGAAAATTTTTACATTTGTGAGTGATAAATTTGTTAAAAAGATAAAGTTTATTTTGTTTTCTTCTTAAAATGGCATCAAATGGAGATAAAAAAAATATTTTTACTGAATTACGTGAAAACAGGGATTCTTTGGTCGCAAAGGGCGTCCAAATTATGCTGTAATTGTCACACTTTAATCTAATTTAAGCCCAAAAAATTATGACATTTAATATAATTTTATATATATATACCTACACACACACACATAATATAGCCATGAGATTTCTTATATCTCATCTATGGTTGAAATTTTTGTTATAATTTGAAGTCTTACACGCGTAAGACTATAATACAAATAGTAATGATTCAATAAGATTCTATGACTGTTATAATGAGATATGAAAATAAGTAAAGACGACAAAATTTTAGACGTGGTTTGGTGCACTAGTTAGAATAGCTACATTCACGCATAAAAAATGCTTACAATGAATATCTTGGGGACCATGAATATAAGAGACAATGTTTGTGTGTGTAGGTGTATGCATATGTATCTACGTGACTCTCTTCTTCTCCCTTAGTGGTATTTTATATTTATATGACTTGTCATATGCACAGATACATTCTAAGGACATTTTGGTTATTTATTTCATTTTAAATATTTAATTTTTAATGTCAGAAATGTTGTATAATTGTGCATGATAGAAATACACATCCATATATGAGTAAAAGGTTAAATTTGTAATTGGTGGTGATGGGCAACCATGCATAGAAGGTGTACGGTTGTTTATTTAAGCTGTTATAGGATAAATTGTGTTTCTATACATTGAGAAATGTGATAAGAACGATTGGAGCTGCTTGAACAATCCTGCATAGAAGTTGCACAATGTGAGTGACATAATTTTATGAAAAAATATATAAAGAATTGAAGTGCTGGCCAAAGATTTATTACAACTCTTTTCATAATTTATCACAGAGAAAGTTGAGGCTGAATGATAGAGATCAGAGACTGTTGTCATCAAAATTGAGACGTCGGAAAGGAGAGGTTATTGAACACTAATAGCCACACAAAGAACTTTGTTGGACTTTGAAAGACAAGTAAATAAGTAGGCCATAATTTTTTTTTTTTTTTAAAATTAGTTTTTGGTTGGGGTAGCATGTTGTTATTGGACATATGTTCAATAATGATTGGTTGAGGTTAATAATTGTTCTATATCAAATTTTTTTGTACCAAAGCATGATAAGGTATTCAATGATAATAGAAATGATAAACATGAAGAACATGTAGGCAAAAGTGACTTGTCATTTAGAAATAGCAAATATGAGCATGTTAAATAAGAAAGATGGGATTTTGAGAATGACTGACTTAGTGTGGGTCCATGATTACGAATACACTATAGTTAGAGATAAAAGTGTGTGCAATCATGACTAAGAGAATGTATATCTGCGCATATGCTTGAGTGACAAACAATTGTGATGGTATTGAAATTACAGTAACACCCATATGTCATATGCTAGAGAAGAAGATCAAATGGGTATAACCTTGTTAATAAGTAATAAAATGATATATGTAATATGGGTGTTTGATTGTGTGGACAATGATATAGATTTTGAGTTGTTTGGATTCATGTCAAAAATTAGAAAAGTTATACTTGAGCAACGACTAAGTCTTTAGTGTAGGCCACCCATAACATGCATAGACGAAAAATAAGAAAACATTGGTCAATATACATAGCCTAAGCTTGGTTATGGTTATATTCGTATGGTCACTTTTTAATAACGATCTATTACCTTGACATGAGTTTTTAGTTTACACGACGATGATGGGTGGTGTGAGTTATGGTTGGCATAACAAGTTCACATCATATAGGTGTATGCCTTTAGTTAACATAAATTATATCTTCTAAAAATATTTTACACATGATGGTTGGAATGTTAATGGCATGAATGATCGTTGGATATTACAAGTTCACATTTTCCCTGCTTTGTGTGAGTTTCGTTTGCCCATTGAAGTTGGATCTATTGGAGTTGATGCTTTAGATCCAATCTTTTTGATGATGTCATTTCTAGTGGTATTCTTTATTTGTAAGTACATATGTTTACACTTATGTCAAGATAAATGTCTTTAAATTGGTGGAATCGTGGTAAAATGATCAATGTGCAGCTTATTGTAGCTTATAATTACATATGGTGGCTAATATAAAAATATTCGTAGCCTCAATATTTTCCTAATCAAAAGTATAGATAATGCATTAAAACTATCATAATATTGAAAGACTTTATTAAAAGGTAGTGCAACATGATTGCATGTCAGCTATATGTTTCATAGAATAATCAGTTTGATGATTCCACATAGATGGCAACTTAGTAACTCTTTGAGAAGTCAGTAAACACAAATACTTCATCCCTTCATATCAATATCTTCACAAATCCAATAATCATTTCGAAGTTGATTAAGGTGTAAACTTGTGTTAAAGATTTGTATGAAATTTGCCATCAAATTCCACATTGAAATGCCTTATTGGTAATGGATAACAATAGTTAAATCAAAACTTGTGTTAAACTTGATCAATATCTTCACATTGAAAATTTAAACTCCAACGAATTAAAATTGATA
The DNA here is from genome assembly GCA_026122585.1 of Anacardium occidentale. NCBI lineage: Eukaryota > Viridiplantae > Streptophyta > Magnoliopsida > Sapindales > Anacardiaceae > Anacardium > Anacardium occidentale. The sequence goes on from JAJEJH010000026.1 coordinate 398,926, forward strand.
TCTAATCCATTTAAATAAAATCAAAACTTTACTAAAAAGTCTTCATGATTGATTTATCAAATAAGTATCAAATAGATGAACACAACATTAAATTTATGATCATATCATTTTATCTTACCTTCTCCTAGAGTTTTAAGTCATAAATCACACATTCTTTAACCCATAATAAAATTTTATCAATTAACAAATAAATCCAAACTAAAAAATTGATATCTATTACGAAAATTCAAAATTTTAAATAATATAAAAAGTAATATAATAAACATTAAAATACTTAATTAAATCAATCAATATTAACGACCTGAAAATAAATGAAAAGTTGAAGATTCGTGGCCTAAGATTTGGTAGGCGAGATATACGATACTGTTTCTGTTCAAATCTCGTTTATGTACGTATGGTTAAAATCATATTAGGCCCTGTATAATTAGGGGGATCGAGGGACAAAAGGGCCCCTAAACAGTAATTGACAATCCACCTTCCAGAGTACCGATTCTCTCGCTTTTCCTCTCCAGTTAAGCTGAACGTGTAAGTACTGAAAGGACCAACCATCTTTCCTGCCCCTGCATCAAGCGGCGTCATTAGTCAAGAAGTCAACCAATCTGAACCTGGGCCGAATTCCAAAACTACCCTTGAATCCTCTGAACCAAACCAAGCCACACTGGGGCCTATCTGTTGTGCGCTGCCAAGCTATTATCTGTGTGGCTTCAAATTCTTCTCTGATACTATTTTGTTTAAACTTAAACCCAAAAAATAATAATAATAATAATAATAATAATAATAATTCTTTGATCATACCTACTTTTATCGCATCGCCAACTCCAATCACAAAACCCTAGCTTTTCTTTCATGATCTGATCCATCGGCCGATCTTAGCCGGCATGGATAGGATCGTCGGTGGCAAGTACAAACTCGGTCGAAAAATCGGTAGCGGATCCTTCGGTGAAATTTATCTCGGTGTGTGTGTGTTTTTGTTTAAATTATCGTATGTTTCTATTACCGAAATTTTTATCATATACGCTGATATAATATTTGCCTGCTGCTCATTGATCTTTGTGAATTTTTTGTTATTAATTTACAGCGACGCATGTTGATACGTTTGAGATCGTTGCTGTTAAAATTGTAAGTTTCAGTTTGATCTTACGTTAATATGCGTGCTTTAGACTTGAAGTTTGTAGATTATGAAGATAGGTGTTTGCGTATTGCTATATCGTTTCATGTTTTATATTTGATGAGCTGTTTAAGCTTGGAACATCTGTTTATACTCTTCAGCTAATTGCTGTTGCAAAATTCAACCCATTCTCAGCTGATAATCCCTTACCAGTAATTATTGTTGTTATTATTACTTTTCCAGGAGAATAGTAAAACGAAGCACCCGCAACTGCTTTACGAGGCCAAGTTATACAATATTCTTCAAGGAGGAAGTATGGGTTACACTATAGTGAACATTGTATTTATTTCTGGGTTTATGAGATGTGGAATTGAGACTCTTCAACCTTTTTGTTTATTTATTCTTCTAGGTGGGATTCCAAACATCAAATGGTCTGGCACAGATGGAGAGGACAATGCACTTGTCCTTGATTTGCTAGGACCAAGTCTTGAGGATTTGTTTGTGTACTGTGGTAGAAAGTTTTCACTAAAGACTGTGTTAATGTTGGCTGATCAAATGGTAAGCTGTTTATGACGTGTATATCAATTTGAGCATGAAATTGTTTCGTTAGATTTCTGGTAATAGTTTTGATGAATATGACTTGTTTCAGATTACAAGAATAGAATTTGTGCACTCTAAAGGATTTTTGCATAGAGACATAAAGCCTGATAACTTCCTCATGGGACTTGGTCGTAAAGCAAATCAGGTAACAATTTTGCACCATATTCTGACTTCAATTATCTCTTCTATGTTATTATTCTGACCTCAATTATGTCTTCTATTTTATTTTAAAATTCCCTTTCTTCCTGGTGTCTTAAGTTTATGCTTACTCATCAGGTTTATATAATTGACTTTGGACTTGCAAAAAGATATCGTGATGCTACAACTAATCGGCATATACCTTACAGGTAGTTTTTCCATATCTCAAGCTAAAAAATTATTGATTTCCCTTTGATTGCTTGAAATTAACAACTTTGCTCGTGTTATAACTTTTGTTGTTGATATTAAGAATATTTTCACCTAGTGAAGGCCAGATAAGCTTTGAGTTTTGCAAAAAGAGTTCAAAATTCATGAGTACAAAGCTAACGTTTGCTTTGCACAGGGAAAATAAAAACTTAACAGGGACTGCACGATATGCAAGCTGCAATACACATCTTGGGATTGGTAAGAAGAATGGGGATGCTATTATTATTGTTTTCTTTTGTTTGGCAAATCTTGGTCTAACCTTTCCTCCTTTATTGTCTTGGTCAGAGCAAAGTCGACGAGATGATTTGGAGTCTCTTGGTTATGTGCTTTTATATTTTCTAAGAGGAAGGTACTGGTTCTTATCTCTTAGGATCGGTAAAACCAATCTTTTTTTAAAGTAAATTTTGGCTGTTCCTAATTGTTTGTTGAAATTCTGTTTTTTATACATTTCCTAGGCTTGAAATATGTTTTTGTCTGATTTATTTTATAAGAAGGTATTCAAAAGTTTCAGACCACATGAAAGGAAAGAGCTGATTCAAATGGTTCTGTGCAGCCTTCCATGGCAGGGGTTAAAAGCTGCAACAAAAAAGCAGAAATATGACAAAATATGTGAGAAGAAGTTATCAACTCCTATTGAGGTTTGTCCTCCATTGCCATGTGTATGAGGTATATAATTTGTTTCAAATATAACTTAAGTTGATGTGCTTTCTTTTCCTCAGGTTTTGTGCAAATCTCACCCTGTTGAGTTTGCATCATATATCCATTACTGCCATTCTTTGACCTTTGATCAGCGGCCTGATTATGGATTCTTAAAACGTCTGTTTCGTGACTTGTTTGCTCGTGAAGGTATTCGAGTAAATAAATTGGACAGCTGTTATTTTTATTAAAAATTTCCATCTTGTATGGGGTATATATGCTTATTATGTCTATATGTGAAAACCAATTTGGTTTGACCTGTTCTAATTAAATGTATGTCTGCTCATGTTTGTTATGCTAGATTCAGAATAAGCATTGTTATCAGTTCATGAGACGTGATGAAAACTGATGAGTGGGTTACTTGATCTTGTTTGATGTCTCTTTGGACATTATTGATATATGGAGTATAAGAATGTAATTAAATATGGTGTCTAAGTTTCTCTTCAACTGACCTTGGTGTTTGATTAGGGTTCCAAATCAAACCTAGATGGTGGAAAGGGGCAGGGGCCAATTTTAAGTAGAAATTGTAGCTTATGTTTTTCATGCTATGCCAACTCTTTGGTGCAAATTAATGATTATTTGATTGCTTCTTTGGCAGGATATGAATTTGATTATATTTTTGATTGGACCATCATAAAGTTCCAGCAAGCACAGAAAAGTAGAAGTCAGCCTCGATTATCTGTCAGTACCAATTTTTGCCCTTATTCTATTTCTAATTTAAATTCAGTTTCCACATTTTTGTGCTTATTTCTTGGATTTGTGGATTTGGTTTATAATGTTTAAAAGTGAGCTGTATTTTAAGTAATTAAGTATTTACTTGTGGTTTGGAATTAAAATATTTTTGGGTTTGTGACTGTATTGTACTTTAAATTACAGCCGATTCCTGGGGGGAGCAGCAGTCATGCGATGCCAATGGATATCAATCACCAAGGTTAGATCAGCTAGCTCTTGAAATGGTATTTTGTGGTTTGAGGCAGTTAGCTGCTGGAAATTTGAAGTTTAGAAGAATTGTAATAAGTTGAAAGCAGAGAATACAATAATCTTTGCTTATACACCTGGTGTTATTTATTATTCAATTTTTCCTGACTCGATTTTGGTGCTAAATTTGGTCTGATGGTACCAATTTAGTGCACAAGTGGCATTAAGGTTAAGACTTAATCTCTTTTGTCTTATTTGTGGTATGGTGTAATCCATCTGGTAGAATATATTTGTCTTATTGCAAATTTATTAGTAGAATATATTTCTCTTATTGCAAGTTTATTAATAACTAAATATTTTTTCTGTTCTTTGGTTGTTTACTCAACTGGAGATTTTTTGTGATTAAGAACATGATTGAACAAAACAAAGTATGACAAATTTCCTTCTCTTTTCTTCTGTTTCACCTATATGTAATTAAGCATTGCAATATGTTTTTTGGACCTATGAAAGATTCATGTTTTACACATCTTTGTGCTTGCATATGCGAGTGTCTCACTCATTTCTTAGGTTATGGAGTGATTGATTAAGAATTTCTCTCTTTCTTTTTTTGCCAAAAACAAAGTTCAATTTTTTAGTAAAATATTTCACTTAGCTAAATAATGAAAACATATGGAGAACACATTTTTGGTGCTGAGCTATAATATGTTGAAAGTAGATGAGGTTTATATAAGATGAAAATCAAGCCAAGGTTATTAAGCTATTGAGTGTAGGTAATCAATTGGATATCTCATTAATTAAAAATGAAGCTGAGATCCATTTGTTCTTTAATTGGCAGGAGGTGTTAATGTTCCGCACTCAGCTGATGTCACAGAGCACATTCGATCAAGCCATGTTACTGGTCCTGGGACACGTGTACACTTCAGATCACCTATGGGAAAGCATTTAAGTCCTGATTATACTGTTGACAAGAATGTAAGTTGTCCAAATTTGTTTATTCCCCATGAATTCTAAATATATCTATTTGACCATCTAAACCAGGATATTTCAAATGGATAGCTGTTGATGAATTTGATTGTTGCAGATTGTGAGTGATGGACACATGCCATCCACTTCTTACTCACTTGCTGGTGCCTCAAAAAGACACACCCCAAAACCAGGGATGCCAACTGAACCACCAAATCCTGGTACTGGTAACAGCGCCAGGGTTGGTCCTTCAAGTAGTTGGATTTCATCGTTGCAGCGTATTTCTTCAGCGAAGTGATCCAACGGTAACTTATCTAGTTCATTCATTGATGTGTTTCATGGCTCCAAAAGAAAAAAATGGAAAAGGCATCATTGTGCTTTAAGTCGGACTGTTTCTTATTGCAGCAAGTGCGTTTATCGTCATTAATGGAGCAGGAAATGTGTGGTGATTTGATGTTATGTTTTCCATTATGTAGCTGGTTGAAAAGTTGCCACTTGGGCACACATGACGGCTGCAAGTGTGCTGCTAATTTGAAGAATTGCATTTATGAATGTGAGCTCACATGGTTTTTTCTCAAGGTGAATGCAAACACATTGGTTGTTATGTGAAACACAGATATTGAAAGTTTGGTTACTGTTCTGTACATAGATATCGTGAATGATTTATAGCATCCTTGTAATTTATAATTCTATGTAACACAAGTTATATGTGAAAGATTTATTTTTCCCCTTTACTAAATTATTTGTTTAGCTTTCTTCATATGGCTGTCAGCAAATAATTTTTTTTTTCACTTGACTCATGATTATGATTTTCTCCTGTGCTCTTGTAACTTTAATGACTGTTGGACAGTTTCTTAGTTATTGGGTCCTTATTAAACCTGACTAAAACACAACTTTGTAGTAATTATTTATATCTATTATGAAGTTATTATTTTGGACCGTTAGTATTGCATTTTCCTTGGTTCAGTTAATCTATCTCTTGCAAGGTAGTAGGTCAGTCAAGCTGTATTGGCGAAACTCGGTGCAGGGGAAGAAAATTTTATGACTTAAAGAGAACATCTGCTGAATTTATATATTTTTGTGATATTACTCTTTAGTCAGCACTGGGAACATATTGTGTTCATTCTAGAATAACTGTTTTTCTTTTAAGACAGTAGATTGAGGAAAGCTTTTGCATGTATATTTGACTTTACAGGCATGATTTTTATTTCTAGTTTCTTTCAAAATTTTTGTTTAATGTTACGATGATAGACAAGGTACATGTCTAATCTGATTGATGTAGCCATACTAATTGTGAGTTTGCGGTGTTATGGCCTGATTTTATGGATCCTTCGCCACATGCGTTTCTATCTCAGTCACTTCTTAATTTAGTGATCCGAGAGATCATTTTGAAGTATTTAATTACATTTTCCAATCATATTTCTGGCTTATTTACTCCGGGAAGTTTTCATCTGTAGTTGCATGGTTATCATATGTACCTTCTTTTTCTTTTAATTGGAAACAGTCCTCTAAATGATATTTTATATGACAAAGTGATGCATTTTGCAGAAGAAAACGTAGGTGTGTAATGTCACCTTCTTAACGATTGATGGACAATGTTGATGTCTTTAGCTTCAGAGTATTATTCTTGCAATAATATTTTGTTTCCTGACATTGTTCTCTAGACCCATTTCTTTTTTCTGATTCAAGTAGCATCTCAAAGTTACAACTTGATGTTAGGTTTACTATATGGTTCCATTCTTTTGGGATGGTAGTTTCCATTTTTTTCCAAATTACTTTATTAATGTGTACGTGTGAACAATTCTAAAGTAACACTTTCAATTATCAGTTAATACGTTGTAACTTGCAGGATAGTTTTATTATCTACAATGTCGTGCAAAGGGTGGGGATATGGCAGGGAGATACTGTTTAGCGATGGCGTTTGAAGACCATGAAATGCATGTATATGGTTATTCATTGTTGGGTAACAGGCTACATAACTACTGATTGAGGGAGTGCTTGAAGTAATTTTTAGGTCCAGACTTCTTAAATTCTTACAGCATCTGGAAAATGTTCTAAATTTCCCTTGAAAGTTAGGTTTTTCTTTTGCGAAAAGGAATGCCTTTGTCTGTCATACAGCTATGAAACTTTCAAGGTGGGAAATCTGTATTTGAAACTCGGAAATAAAAAGGAACGGCTGATAGCCGGAATGACAAGGTCTCTCAAGTGTAACTTAGAGTGCAACTATATGAATTCCAATTGCAGGTGCTCACCAGAACTGTGGAAGGAGAGATCAGGAGTGTTTGTAGGGTGGTACTATTTCGGGGTTCTGCGAATTTATGAAGAGTCCAGGGGAAGGTTATTAATCTACTATTTTTTTTTTTTCCCCGGAGCTCTTTTCCAGGCTCGTTGACATTTTGGATTTTCCTGAAAGCAGTTCACTTAGGATCCTTCAGTAATTAACCCTTAAAAATACCTAACCCTAAATACAACGTACAGGTGTCTTCATTGTGACATAAATGCTATAGCTGAGATGTTTAAGTTGTTCCTTGATTACTGAATTAGATGGATCTGTATTTGTCTTGATGTACGCGCGTGGGGAAGTGTGCTTCCATTGTTAAAGCATAGGTTTTTTCGAACTTTATCATTGGTATCTCTGACAGGGATTGTTTTGATGCTGATATTCTCAGGAACTAGTCTGTTCTATCTGAAAGTTGGACAGGAAATAGGTCTTTTAAAGCCAAGTTTTGCCAAGCATTTAACTTGGAGACTATGGTTGATTCATGCCAAGTGTTTGTGGTCATATGAAGCCGGTTTATATGCTATTATTAATGTGCCATATTTTTTTTCCCCTGCAGGTACCATCGACTTTCTTTTTTGCTTGCGTAAGGGACAAGAAACCCAGGAGCAGGAAACAAGTCAGGCCACGCATTTTAGTTGCCACCGATTGTACCCAATGCGGTATGATGTTTAAAAATTTAATACATTGTATTATGTACGAAATTTTTAGATTTTGAAATATGGGATTGGGACCTCTACTAGTGATGGATTTTTCTTCGAGTTGTTATTTGCTCTTAAGTTGATCATGAGTCGTAACATTATCCAGATCAAATACCAAAGTTTACAAAAACACTTGCCTCATTGCTGATACACAAGTTGCCTTCAATACCTTATGATATCGATCACTTAATCTTAAGCTTCAGAATGATGCTCATGAGAGACCAACTCAATCTCAAAATTTCAGTATCACAAATGATTTTCCGGTACTGAAAATGAGTTACAAAGCCATTATTAGGGTTTAGGGTATGACTATAAAATAATTCAGATAGACCAATACTTAGTTCAGCAACATGACTATCCATACTAGGCAATTTTGAGACGTCAAATCTCTCCTAGACGTCAAGACTAATTCTGACATCACTTCCTATCAGTTTCTTGAGCTGAGAAACATGAAACATAGGATGAATTTTGATTCTACAGGTAACTCCAACTTATAGATTACCGTTCTAATTTTTTCCCAGGACTTAGTAGAGGCCATAAAACTTGGGGCTAAGCTTTTCGTTTAGCCTTTCAGCCAAAATTTTGAACCTGTAGGGCTTCAATTACCAGGGCATATTGGACTTCTCTCCTCAATTTGGCATATCTTTTCATATGTTCTTGGGCATGATGTTAATTATGTTTAGGTACACTCAGAATCTGATCTCAACTTTGCAATGGCATATCAACTTCGTCCATTTTGATGCCATTGGGATTCCAATGAAGAAGACTTGGAGGTCCCTCCCATACAAAGCCTTGAATAGTGTCATTCCCGTAGCCTTGTGGAAGGTGTTGTACCAATTTTCTGCCCTTGAGTGTGGTGCCTGTGTTTCAAAAGAGTTCAACCAAAAATTGATTCATGAGAACACGGTCTTGATTGGACACAATCGCTTAAGGATCTTCATGCCACTTCCGATAAGAACCCAATTCAATCTCACAATTTCAGTATCAGAAATGAATTTCTAGTAATTGAAAAGCAGTTATACAACAGAATTAAAGGAGACAAATGGTCTAGTAAACGCAAATAGTTTTGAGGAATCTGTTGCGAAATGTTTCATTAATTGGTGGGCATCAATGGGTTCACAGCAACACAACTCTTACCATATCCTGACAATTTGAGAGGCCAGATCCATTAATCCTAGCGGTTCGAGAGGCCAGTTCTCTCCCAATTAAGACAATCAATACAATAATTTTTCTACCGCTTCAGTTCTTTTCCCCTTTCTTTATATTCTCCTCCCTCTCCTAACCATTTTCTTGACCACACTCATGTATTGCCAGGTGCGATTGCTGGAATGATCCTAGAATCTTCTTGCTCCTGAACCAACACTTTTTGATATCCAACTACTATTGTCTCCCCCTTCTCAGCTTTTTGGTATTCTTTTGCTGCTGCCGCTTCATTCCTCCCTCTCCTCCAGTGTGAAATTCTATCATATGCCAATCCCAATTATTACAGCAAAAACGCAAAGCCAAAATCCATGATTTGGAGTCACAAAGCACAAATGATCAAACATATTTCAGATCTTCTTGGTTGTAAAACTGAATCGGAATTGTGTTAGGCAGCAGCAATTCCAAAAAAATTTACACATACTATACCTTAAAAAAGGAACAAATTAGTTGCATCTAAAAGACAAGTTGGGCAGATGCAGCAACTCTACAAGTTGAGTCATTTTTGAAATGCAAATATTGGTCTGTCAAATCCCGTTTTGCTGTCTGATAAGCCATCAGAAGTGATGACTTCCACCCTTCTAAATCCAATCTACAAAACATCAATGATGTAAGCATCTTAACATATAGTTGATAATCTGGCCTGCATAAAATTTCTGTAAACCTTGAATGTTTCAGTCAGCTAACACAATAATGCTAAGTGCTAAGAGAACAAAAACTTAATTTATACCTTATCCAGAAGAATTTCCGGAAACTGCTCAGGATGGAAGACAATATTTTGATAATTGGTTGCAGTTGTCTGCACAAGTAAAAAGTGCAACTTCATAAGAAACACAAAGAAAAATAAAATAAATGAAATACCTTGAAAAGTGAAACTATCATTCTAATTCAATATTTGAAAATTTTTATCTTGTAAAATATAAGTTCTCATAAGCAGAGCTGAAAGACAAACTACATAGTGGAAGGTTTTCAATGATCACACCCAGGGAGACCTAACCTAACGTATTTGATTCCCCATCCATCCTTGACAGAAGCTATCACATATTATACAGTTGCTGTTTATATATCAAGTTTTCAGCAACCTTTCTTATAGAATTATTGATTAAACAAACAAAGAAAATAACTTGCATCACATATTGATTAACAAAAACACAAAGAATGTGCGAAAGTCCAGAAGAATTAAAACCTCAGATACACGAAAGTTCTTTTCATATGATCGCCAAGGTTGGGGTTCCAACACAAAAATGCCACCCTGCTAACAATGAAAATCAATTTTTCAGTAAACAGTACACAAGGCCATTTCATAAGCCAAGAGGCAACACTACACAACCCTGACTATCCTTAATAGAGGCATGAAAACTTTTTTTTTTTTTTTATGGCTCAAGGAATGCAACAATTACCAGATGAAGAAGTCTCCATATCCTTGTAAACAAAGTTATCAATCCATCATCACCCCAGTTCAAATGTATCCATTTTGTTACACTCAAACTGCATTGCAGAAAATAAATCCATTTCATCACATGTACAGCATACCAAAATTAACAAAATATAAAATCATAGATGTGAACTTGTTACTAGCAATAAAAGGCAAACCAACTTCATTCTCTATATAAAAAGTCACAGTTATAAATAATCTAGAGTACAATATCCAAAATGCATGCATTAAAAAGAAAAATGAAATATTTCATCAATCAATGAGATTAATGCATCCCACATAAAGTAAGATAGTCTAACCCATGCACATACTAAAGGAGGAAAAAGTAGAAACAAGAAAAATTGAATGCATGAGCATACATGAACATATATAACAATAGAAAGAACAGGCAATAATCTTGTCATTTTCAATCCAAAATTACAAAAGCAGAAGCACATAATAATAATAATAATAATAACAGTGACAAGAGTGTGATCTTATGAACATATAAGAATATCTTTGTACAGTTATTCTAGATTAAACTTACACCACTTAATTTGCCAAATAAAAGCACAGCAGCATTAGCCGGGAATAAATAACTTATAACTCACCAGGAGAAGGAACTCTACTTATTATGGTTTAAGATAAAAACAGACTGCGTCAATCATTTTGGAGACAGAGAGAACACCAACCAATTAGGAAAAAACAGGAAAGCAAGGGAGAAAGAAGAATTTTGTAGTAGCATATTTGTTTTTCAGAAAACTCTGCACATAGTTTTATGTAATATCTTGAAATGAAATTACTCTTACTCAAGCATTATAGCCTAGCTCTTGTTTTGCTACTCAAACTTCTGAGAGATACATGCAAATGTTTTCCTTGGAGGTAAGACAGAACCAGTAAGAACTTACCACAGAATTGTATCATATTGCATCTCTAATGGATGCTGACTATGAACAAAATTTTCTTGTTGGAAAGAAACTATGTCGTGCAGATCCCTTTCTACAGGATGAGAACAAACTTTTGAAACTTCCTCCTCTGCATTGGAAATAACAGTTCCATCAAGCGGATGACCATCTGTATTCCCTCGAAAATCCAATCTGGAAGCCTGAGCACGATTTCTTTCATCCTTTTCCTTTTTCACAATTTTCCTAAGATGCCAATATGCATCCTTAACTCGATCTGCAGGATTACAAGAAGATTCATCAGATGTCATCACAATTTCAACATTTAACACCATATCTGAAGCTTGTGTAGACCCATTAACTATAACAGCAAACAAGCAGCCATTACTGACCCTCTACCCAACCAACAAACATTTGTAGCCCAAAATCAAGTGGAGGAATACCAACACAAACACATGCATTTCTATTGCAATTAATCAAACATCTAGATAAAATACACGATTTTAATGTGAATCGAGCTATAAAATATTAATATAAAGTATACAACATTTTACGCTTTTATAATTGATAGTAATATGTGTAGTTGTTCAGTATATCATCTAAAGTATTTACAGGTTAGCTCAGCTTTGAAGAGTCTTGTGAAATGTGTTTATTACAATTCATATACTAGTCTGGCCCAACATGCTGATCATATCAATTAAAAGAATTCTTGAATAGTCAAAATCTTACCGGAGTCAATGTCAATTCCAAGAATACTTCGGCATTGAAACTTTTTTGCTGCCAAGACAAAAGAAAATTATTTCTAGAAAAAAGTAATAATCACTCTATTAAAAAAAAAAAGATTAAAAGATACCGATTTGAATAGTTATAATGCCAACGTTACAACCAATGTCGAGGCAGTTTTTGCCTTCAAACCACTCCTTCTTAAAAACCTTAAGACGCGGATCTTCATCTAAGCCCCCACCAATCTGTATCACACACACTCAAAACCATACTATACTCTTTAAAATTCTAGAAAAATAAAACGAGAAGAAGCAAGTAGTTACACGATAGCCGTAATAATTTTTGTAATTTCCGAACGGAAAAACTTCTTTGCGTTTCCTCTTCTTCACTTGTGCATGTTGTTGTTCAGCTTCATCACCTGTTTTCTTTTCTTCAACTTTCTGCTGCTTCTTCCCCATGTGTTTTCTCTTGCTGCAAAGGCAAAAGGATGATTAGGGTTCATCTTCTCCAGAATTTCTTCAGCTATTTATAGTCACAATTTTTTAAATTGAACCTGTCTGTCATATAATAGGATGCTTCTTCTGGAATCTGAACTGTTTCCTTTCTTTTTTTTTAAGATTTATTTATTTATTTACTATTAATTATTATATTAAATATTTATTAAGGAGGCAGGAGAATTTTGCCACAATTTTAAGGGTCTTTAAATGTTTTTAAGGATTTGTTTAAAAATATTCAGAAATAAAATACATGAACTATGAGTGTGATGCTACTACCATTAGATCATTTAGGTTAGGTGTGCTAGAAACTTCGCTACGAATTAGTCCCTGAAGTATAGAACATAACAATAATCCCCCTAAAAGAGATCTACATATTTTTTGGTTCTTCAGTTCTAGGATTTTAAAATAAACACTAACAAGGTAATTTGATAATATTTACAAGGCTAAATGACTTTTTTCAACCCAAAAAGACAGATTCTTATGTATAAAATTAAAAAAAACTAATTTTTTTTTTATCTATTTGTTAAAATTAATTATTAGTTTTGATTGTCAAAATAGTTTTTATCATATTTTATCCAGATGTCATAAGTAAAGTGTACGTGAGATGTGAATGTTATTTTTAAAACTTATTAAAGGTAAATGATATTTTTTTATATATTTTTTAAAAATTTATTATATTCATCTTATATATTTTAAAATTATATATAGTTTTAAAAGTTTGTAATATATTTACACTTTTAAGTTGTTTTATTATTTGAGAATATAATTATTAATTATGAAACTATAAAGAGTATCGAAAATTTAAATTTTTAAAAATACCCCAAACTTTTTCAAATATAAAAGTTTGGGGTATTTTTAAAAATTAATATAAGTTAGTTAAAAAAATTATTTAATAAAATTTGAGGACAAACTTAGCTTGGAGGCATATTTTGCCTTTTAAATAATTTTATAAAAAAACATAATTTGTTAACAAATTTAACAAATAGGTAGAATATTAACTTTTTTGAACTCCATCCTACCATAATTAAGAAAAATGTATAATGAATTTGAGATCCATTTATGAAGTGAATAAAAAGTCGTCACTCAAAGTTTTACTTGAAAAAAAAATATTGGTGAAGAGTACGGATGACTTTTGGATCCCTCGAAAAAGACTTAAACCATTTTTACTTATCCAAAGGGCGAGTTCATAGAGTTATGTATGATAGTAAACATTTGTCAGCTAATCACGTTGCTTAGCCTGAGAGCTAAACTCTATTAAAGTGGCTCATTTTAATAGATTTATTAAATTTAATTAAGTTTTCAATTAATAAAAACATAATATGTAACTATTCTAATTATTCAAGAAAATAATTAAAATTAATTACATCCATATAAAACAATAAAATTAAAATTAAAATTAAAATTAATTGCACCCTATCTCGTACACCTTTATACAAAGATTTAATTCTAAACAATCCTAATAAAATAAAAATTACAATGCAAATGGATTAGACAATTAAATAAAATAAATTAATAAACTACCCGACAAAACAAAAATTAATTACTAAATTAATTAGACCATAAGCGTGTTAAATCATATGAGCTATGAGCTATGAGCTATGAGCTATGAACTATAGAAACGTAATCTCGTATTAATTCCAACCTAATGTGCATGATATAATAATTCTCTCCAATGCATGATGAATATTTGAATATGATATGAGACGTCATTATAACATGCTGTCTTAATACAATATATGAGTAGAATACGAAAATCAATCTAATCGAAAAATATGAAGATAAAATTAACATGTTATAGATCTATCAATCCGTTATAATTTCTTTCGGTAGATGTATCTGGATGTTGACTCTTATAGTACTTCTCCTCAATGTGTTATGGTTGTGTTCTTCAAACGAATTTCGTAGACTCAATTCTCATCCTAAAAATAATCCTAAGAAAAAATCAACAGAGTTTTCTTGAAGTGTTTAGCAAAAAGTTCCTTAGAACTGAGAATTCTAACAACGCTATATATAGCTATCAACGCATCCTAATTAAGTTAATTTAATATCTTAATTTAATTAATTAAATTTACTAATTAAATTATTCAACTATCCTAACTTATTTAACTAAATATTCTAATTAAATTAATTAACTACCCTAATTTAATTAATTAACTATCCTAACGGGTGTTCGAGAAACCCTTGATCCTAGGCTTGAGTATATTCATTGAGCCCATTTTTTCATCCTTAGTTCATGTTCCACAGGTTATTGATCTGAAGTCTTACGTAAAAACTATTGTAGACTATTATTATCGTGAAAAACATAATTGGGTTAAAGTGTGGTGTCAACACTGTCATTTCATCAAACCTTGGGTGGAAAATAGTCTTTTGGGCTACTTACAAAGTCATAACAATATAAATTAATAATCTAATATGGTAGAGAAATATTTTTGTTATTTCCAAATTTTCAAAGATATTTTTGTTATTGCATTCTTATCTCAACAACTACAAGTCGCAACCAACCATGACTAGCAATCAACCATAAGACTTTAGTTGAAGACAAAAAATCTTATCAACAATTTGATACTAGAAGAAGGACCTTTGCTCTAGATGGCCCTTGTATACTTTTGCATTCGCCTCTGTGCAATGGCTCATGAAAGGTGGCATACGAAGGTCTTGGATAACAAAGCATTTGAGGAATCTAATAATAATCTACAACCACCTTGTTTCATGAAACGCAATAAGCTAAACCTAGTGAATGACAAAAATACATTTCTAACAATTAATATTTTAATATTTTTATTATTTTTAGAAAATTCATTTTATGAAAAAGGAAAAAAAAAAATTTTAACCGTTAATATTTAACCGTTGACTATTAAATTTATCATTACCTTTGGCTAACGGGTAGGTATTTGAGTTTTTCAAAGTTAAAAAGTAAAATTTTGATTTTACAGAAAACCTTGGGTGGGAATATGTCATTTGGCCTAAAATTTATTAGGATCCTACTTTGCACAATTCCTTTTATAGGAGCAATTTGAAATCATTCTTGTTTCTTTTGAAACCACATAAATATGGTCAATCAGGACTATTAATGAAATGTACTCCTTAAAACGAGTGAGTGGCATAGGATTTCTCCTTATATATTATTTTGATTGTTTTTTGAAGGAATGACAACCTTCTTCATGATCTTTTCTTTTTCCATATGACTTATTTTTAGCCTTAAGAAAATTATTGGCAAAATCTTTTGACTTTGTAAGCTTTAAGGTTGCTATAGAGTTTTCTATCAAAAGATATATTTTAGATATCTTATGAAACTTGGCCAAGTATAAGCATTTTTCAATCAATAATTCTTTCCTAAATTTTGTCTAAGTTGTATGCCTCCCACAGTTAATGAAAAGACAAACTCTTCTAGTGTAGTTCTTATCTTAGGGAGTTTGGTGTTTAGCTATTCTATAAAAGCCTTCAGGAAGTGATTGACTTAGGAAATAATTTTTTGAACCATCTTTTTGTTCCTTCTACAAATATAACTACTAAACATAGATATCAAACAAGTTTAGAAACTTGGTGAAGCTCCATTAGGTCATTAAAGTTTCTAAATGATCTCGAGGATCTTTAGTCTTATCAAAGAGGTTGATGGGTGAAACCTTAAATCCTTCTAGTAGAAGTGCATAAGATACTTGTGAAGATAATGGTGATTCTCCTAGTATGATCTTTGACTCATTTTCTTGAGTAGCTAAGCATTTCAAAACTCATTTAATAGAGGAAAATAAAATGTTTATTTGATGCCCATGAGTAACACAATGAGCATTTAAGTAGTCCCTTATGTCC
The DNA here is from genome assembly GCA_026122585.1 of Anacardium occidentale. NCBI lineage: Eukaryota > Viridiplantae > Streptophyta > Magnoliopsida > Sapindales > Anacardiaceae > Anacardium > Anacardium occidentale. Next base: position 415,138 of record JAJEJH010000026.1, read on the forward strand.
AATCTTTGGGGGTGAGCTATCATGTTAAATACAAACCTTAATTCATCTTGAAATGAATAAATATATCACTCAAGGAGTGATTTTTCTTTTGAATGTCAAAGGTCGACATTCCTATCATGAGGTTTATGACTACTTTACTCTCGATAGATGTCTTTAAACGGTGGATTAAGATCCACAAGATATGAAGTGTTTTGTCGTGGTAAAGGTTGCCTTGATATGAGTTACTTTTAACAAGTTAGGGATTGCCTAGACATTTGACATGTCGTGCACAATAATTAACCTCTCCAGGTAATGATTTATGACTCGCACATTACTATTCGTGAACATCGTCATTTGGTAAGTTCAAGTCTACACCTCATATGTTAACATCATGATAATGTGTAATAAGAACATTGCGTGAGTTATGTTTTGCATGCTAGACATAGAACAAACCACTCACCATAGAGGCTACTTGTCGCCTTCCTTAAGAAAGGGATGAAGATTTTGCATGAGAAACATGATACCTTTTATGAGTTACTTGAAAAGGAAATAATGCCCGTATGGCTGCTACTAAGTAGCATTATTAAAATGTTATATGAACGTTTGGATAAAATTGGTTAAATTAACTATTTGTGTCACAATTTTTTATGGTGTAACATGGTACCCTTCAATCACAAGGATAAGCTAGTTTACTAGGAGTGGTTCAGGTGGTAGGCCATAGCTATGACCTTCTTCATTAGCACGACTAATCGTAGTTATTGATTAAGTGATTCTCTTACTTATTAATGCTATTAAAGTTGAAGAAAAGCTATTGAAAAGAAAAGAATTACTAGAAAATAGTAAAAGCTTATCATAAAAACCCACTTTCTAACGTCAAATTGCTGATTTTAAAAATTGCACCAATGAGTAGTACACCAAACCAATAACATTGTGAAATAATATGAAAAGTTGAAAACTAGAAATAGTAAGAGAAGTGAATTTTTTTTACATGGTTGAACAAAAAAAAAAAAGAAACTCTATATAGGTCTATATTCACGATATAACTATTAATATGTGTGAAAATAATTATAAAAGAGTTTTTTTTTCTTTGGCTATATGTTTTACAGAGAGAGAAATATATTTGAATTAATATATTAATTATGAATAATCATAAAGTCATGGTTTTTGAAGACTAAATGCAATCATAAGAAATTGATATGCCATGTTGAGTTGTGAAGGTCATGGTCTTAACTATTTCAATATGGCTTTTAACTTTTTTTTTAACCCTTTGACCTTGAAGTTCTTCCTTTTGAATTGCTATCACTGAATTACTATCCGTTGGAATTGACTTTGAGCAATATCTTTTATCACATAACAATATTAAGTCAAATCTCATCTATCTCCTTGATGATTTGCTTCCAATGCTTGATCCTTTCTTACTGATTTTGTCATTGTTGACATAACTACCACCACATCATTGTTGCTCAGTCTTTATTACCAAGCAAAGAAATGATGCCTTGAACCTTGGTGTGTAAAACTTCAAGCCCATGATTCAACCACTCGTTAACTACCTTCTCAAAATTTGAATCAAGCGACAACACCCAAGAATTTGATAATGAGAGTTGTGGATTGTTGTCTAACATGATTAAGAGATTTTTGTGATTAACAGGAAGGAAAACATAGGAGTTTGGTGATTAACTATGATGACCAAGGTCGATTCAAGACATAGGTTACTAAAACTTATATCTAATGACTCAAAAAAAATGGGGGTCTAAGTTCTAAAAAAAAAAGGGTTTCATATTGAATTTGTTTGATATATTTATATTATTAAAGAACAATTAAAATGACTATTAATTAAAGTTATATATATTCTTGAGTCTACTTTAAAGAATACACTTATGAAACTCCATAAGCCACTTATTGGACCAATCGTGAAAAAAATCTAATCATGACCTATATTAAATTAGAAAGATAATTAAGTACATCAATAAACATATTTTCTTTTTTAGTATAAATTATCCAAAGACGATATAAATTAAAGGTTTTTTAATAGAACATTTTAATGTGTAAACATTTTTGATGAGTATATATTAATTTATGATTTTGACTATTCGTATTTTTAGTGAATTTTATTTAAAATTTGCCAACTATGTTAAAAATTAATATATTTTTAAAAAATTAAATTAATAAAAATGTTCAAAAAATAAATTAACAATATTTCATAATTACAGAAATTATCAAACATCTATTTTATTCTTAAAAAATCTTAGAGTAAAAAACTATAAAATGTGAGGAATTATATTTAATGTCCATTGTACACAATTTTTCATACATGTCCTTGAATTTATACAATGCCTAGTATCCGTCTTCTATCATTCTCTGTATCTTCATTTTATCTATACATTGTCTTTGTTTCCCAATCGAAGTTATGTAACATTCGTATAATCATATATTTTTTGTTTGTGCAAAGATGTAGTTTTGCTCACTTAGTTAACATTATTGATTCGGTAATATGGGATGATGGCTTTGTGTACCTAGTTTTTAAGATTCAGTTAGATTAGATTCACATCTCGGGATCAAACTTCACTCCTATGATATCTTGTTGAAATACGGTTTTGAATGAATTGTTGGTTGTCGATAAAGTTAGTAGGTTTCGGCATAAACTTCACTCCTAGATATTGTGGCAAATTTTGAAAGGGATAATATTATTATAAATGTGAAGATAAGATATAAATTTGTAAATATTCTCATAATTTTTAGTAGGTTTTTATTAAGTACCATACCAAATTGGCAGTAAATAATATATTTTTAATCGACAATATATATGAAATAATTTACCTGATCAACAGTGATTCAACACAAGCTGAAGCTCGTTGCTATGATTAATTTAAAAGATAACTGGAGCATCTTGGTATAATGTTTAGATTTTATAGTTAATCTTTATATGTTTCTGAAATATGATAACATACATACATGTGTAGATGTTTGCTAGAGATATTAATCATGATGTATATCTGTAAAAATAGATGAATGCAACTTCTAACATTAGAAAATATTGAAAGAATTCTTATTAATTCAGATATTAATTTAGATATAAAGATCCGAGCTAAAAAAAACTTGACTCATAATTTTTGCTCTCAATGCATTTCTGAAATGAAAGCATAAAGTTATCATCAGCAGCTCGAATCTGCTCTATTTAATCTGAACCCACATAGAAACGCTTGGCACTCCTTTATGAACGACAGAAAGAAGATAATATCCCGGAGGAGCCAATTCGCCAGCCATGGGTGGCTCAGCCACAATGTTGTGAACTCCTGGAGAAACATTACTAGCTACTTCCACAATAACTAGAATAACGAGTCTTTGACTCATTGAAATGCCATGTGTGGTAAAAGGTGGTGCATACATTGTCACTTTAAGATCGTCCTTATTAAGGATTTTCCCATCAGACTTAACTTTAATTGAGAATCGTCGGCCATAAGCAAGCACTTTGTCAGAAGGTTCAACCAGTATTTGTTGTCTGGAACCAGCCAGTGCTGGATCCAGGTAAGGGGGAGAAAATTTTTCAACCCTAAGCTCTGTAGGGTATTTGGCATTATATTCGTATCCATCGTGAGTGTTGCTACCTGCTACAAGAATTTTTCCATCTGGCAACACTGCAGCTGTGGAATGGTACATTCTGGCAATGTTGGAAGGTGCTAATTCCTTAAATCTGGAGCCTATTGGTCCTGTAGTCGTATATAAAACGGGAGCCGGATAAGGTTCTTCGGCATCATTCCATGCTGATGTACCCGCTTTTGCGCCATTGAGCATTAACACATCTCCAGTTGGAAGAATCATCATATCGCCCATTACACGAGGACCCGGCATTTTTTCTATTGCCCAAACTGCATCGGGTTTTTGGATTTGTATTCTTCCACAATCTTGTAATGCAGGCAAAAACTTTTTTAGCTTCTCCGCGTAATAAAATGAATCTCGGGCTGCACCACCACAAACCAATACTTCGGCATCAATTTTCGACGTCCCTGGTTGAAGTTGTAGTGGGAGCAGAACCGACATTCCTGATGCTGGGTAATTACGGGCCCCTCCTGGGAGAACTGGAAACTCGCGGACAACTTGTGATGTCTTTGGATTTAGCAAGAGAGAACGATTGTTTGCAAAAATGAAGAGATTGCCATCGGGGGCAAGGTGGACAAAAGGGTATAAATTATTTTCAAGTGAATCATCTACTAGTGGTGGTTGTACATTAGGCAATCTATCGTGGGTTTCTTGGAGCAAGGGGAAGGGTATGGCATCTTTATTGGTTTTTCCTTCCAGTGGAATGAATTCGTAATCGTAAGAGCCACGTCCACCAAACACCATGAAATTACCATCAGGTAAAGTTACTTGTGTTGCGTACCTATTTCATTTCAATCAAATAAATTCTTGTTTCATTCAAAAAAAAAAAAAAAAAAAAAAAAAACTAGACTACTGAAAAGAAAAAGTAGATATCTACCATCTAGGTTTTGCCAGTGAATCTGGGTATTCCCTCCAGTCACAGGTTTCACATGAATCGAGAAATCTCACAGTGGTTGCTCCGTCTCTAAAACCCCCGGTGCCAACAAAGTCTCCCGCCACTGTGAGACCTCCAGATGAGCACCATGTATCTGTTTGAATCTGTTACATCGAATAAAATAACATTAACATTGAAAGTAATATGTTTAACTTTAACATTTCATTAACTTCAAACCTACCTTGAGTGCCGTCAGTTTCCCTGTATCATAATCCAGTAAGACTGCATGTGCCCAACAGTCTTGTTCGCCAGTGGCTTTGTTAGCAATACGGCAAGGCATCTTCTCAGGAGGTAATGAAATATTTGATATCCTCCAAACTGTGGCATCATACATCAAAGCCTTGTTAACTTTTGGAAGTAAGATTAGATGCATTGCCGAGACACCAGAATTAGGAGTTGTCAGCTCCCATTTTCCAAGAAAATCTGCGTAAGTAGAAACGAACAAGAGTGGAAGAATATATATGACACCGTATATGCTTGCCATCATATCTGAAACACAATAACTTTGCGTTGTGGTTACAACCTTCATCACTCAGAATAATTTATACTATTCCTCCATTGCTTGCCTTGCCTCTAATAATTTGTGGTTCAAATAGTTTGCCGATAAATTTGTCAAACTTGACTTTATTGTCTATTTTCAGTACATATATGTATATCTATAGATCAATAATTGTTATATAACTATCAAATAAAGGATCAAATGACAAGTTTCAATTTTACGTAATCGGTTTGAACAGTTAAATATGTGTGGCTGTATGTCTCACGATCAGTTCAACTGACCCAGTTAGACATTCAAACTCAGTTGTTCCGAAATTGGGTTAACTTCGGTTTATATATACAATATACTAAATATACCATTCAATAATATTCAAGCATAATTCTAAAGAATTTTTTTTTAATAAAAAAATTAACTAAATATATATTCAAAATATCCCCCTTTAGAAAATTGTGGTTGTGGAGGATGAAAATCTTCTAATACCAACTGAAACCTTTTTTAGGGCTATTTCATTTTAATTGATTAACAAGGTGTTGACAAAATTCATAAAGGATATAGCCATGTTATGCTTGATATTTTTAAAGTTATAAATGTAAAAAGTAGATTGTTTTAATAGTTATATTTTAAATCTTATATATTATAAAGTTTGCTGAGTTCCTGGAATCATCAGCATATTAGTGACTTTGCATCTAATCTAAGTGTGCCATAGTAGTTGTTATTAGAGGACTCAGAGGAATTATAAAAGATATTAATTTGACGATGAATATAATTTTTTTTAGCACTCTAGGGATCATTTTAATTTTGTTGCAGTGTATGTGTCTCTTAACATATTATTAGAATTTTTTTATGAGAATATGATAATATTTTCATCCATTGTAATGCTTATGCATGTACTGTGTCTTATAATTAATTGGATGATATATACACTTCTAACGATAAGAAATATTTGTAGACAGGATTAGAACTAAGTTAAAGCCATGTTAGTATTAAAAAAGAAAGACCAGAAGACTATTTTCCACCCAAGTTTGCTGAAATGAAAAATTTTTGCTTTTTAGGTTTTTAAAAAACCAGTTTTCATCCAAGGTTTGTTGGCATGGAATGTCATGTACGTAAAATAATCTATCAAAATATGTGGAGAAAGAATTTTCAATTTTTTTTTTTCAAAAATCATATCTATATCAATTAGATTAGGTTAAGATATTGATTTAACATCTTGATCATATGATTCAACTTTTCAAACTATTATAGTTCATAGTATATATAAACTCGTCTTAATATGTTTAGGTGAACTCTATACAATGAAATCTCTCATAGCACTTTTATGTGGACGCATACAATGAACGATGTGTTATCTCTATGAGTATAATATCTTTTTTTGGGTGCATAGCCTATTTAATTGATGTCCTTCACAACAATCTTCTAGAATGTAACACCCAGTCTGCTATATATTCGTAGACCTATATATATATATATATATATATATATATATATATATATATATATATAGCGATGGATATTACTTTGACTGCTTACTGAAAATATGCGGAAGCGTGTTTTATAAATGTGGTGGGAAACTAAACCCACTGTACAGTATCCTGAAACAAAACTCATGTTTATAAAATAATAATACTATCTGAAAACATAAAGATACTATACAATCTGAATGCATGAGCAATCTAAAGCATGCGAGCCACAAACATGCTATCTGCTGAAAACTGAACATATATACATGCATATATCTGAAAACTCGGGTGAAAACCCGCTCAAGCCATGTCCCACACACCAGCCATCTCTCGTGCACCAAGCTCAGCTCCCCCAAAACACCAACCTGCAAAACAGGAAACAACGGGGAATGAGTGACAAGTCACTCAGTAAGCACCTCCTACGTTTACCCTCGGGTAGGCTCTAGACTAAGCTGCTGCTGGCTAACTGCTATCTAGGCAAACTTAACTAAGCTCCTGATAGCCTAAAAGCTTCTTCTAATCCTCTGCTTTTCTTATTAATTCTTACGTTCTGATAGGATTAGCTGAATTCTTTTATTTCTATTCTGACATGATTCTGATCTTACTGTTTGTATGCTCTGCCATGTCATGTACTATGTATCATGGTATGCTAAAATCATGCTATTTGCCCTTGGGCCTGTTTTTTTCTGAAAACATGTTTTGAAAACTGATGTTAGGATCTGACGATCCAAAACACTGAAAAATTAAATAAAATATGTTTCTAAAATCTCTGTATCCAAAGATACCTGCTATGCTGATCAGACTGATGAAAATAGGAATTCGACATCATGACCAAGTGGGCTAAACCATACCAGCGAAATACTGGTAAGTTAAAAAGTCCTACCATACCAGTCCTCGGACCAGTAAGCTGAAATCTAACCAATCTGATCGAAGTCAGAAAGCTGAAATCCTACAGATGCCTCCTCGAATTCACCCTGAATAATTGACTCGGATATCGAGCCCTGAATGTTGAAAATTGATGCAATTGGATCACTTGATCCCTTTTTCTGAAAACACTGTTTAACATGTTATGCTGAATGATGCTATTCATGCATGTTATCTTTTAACTTCTCTTTTCTTTCTGTTCTGTTTTCTGTTTTCTGTTTTCTGTTTTTGTTTTTTTCTGTTTTCTGTTACTGTTCTCTGTTTCTGTTTTCTGATTCTATTTTTGTTCTCGTCTTTATTTCTGTTTTCTAATCGTAACCTATCACTAGATTACGTTATTTAAGTCTGGTGATGAGTTTCTTGTTCTTTTTCTCTTTTCTTTCTTTTCTTGTTATTGAAATTCTACTATTTCTTTTCTCAATTTCTCATTTCTTATTTCTTTCTCATTTTACTAAGGCGCACGGGCATGCACTATCGGACGCACAGGCGTGCATGCAAGTGCACGGGCCGTGTGTCGGGCGTGCAGCCCAACCGTGCAAGCTTCTGGAAATCTGACTAAAAACTCATTCTTGGCTAATGCACGACCGTGACCCTCGGGCGCACGGGCGTGACCCCTCACAAAAGCTGGTCGTGCATGCTCGCATACACGGCCGTGACCTTGCCCAAAACCAGAATGCACGGGCGTGCATGAACGAATGCACGGGCGTGCATCCAGCCCTCTTTCGACACCCACGACCGAAATCCGCAAGATCACACCAAAAACTCAACCCAAACTTATCACATTTCTAATCAAACATACTAACATGCAACATACAATGCTAATAAGCTAAAAACATGCACAAATCTCTGAAATAACCCAACCAAGGAAGCTCAAATCCAAGAAAAAAGGGAAAATGTAAGAGAATACTTACCTGGAGTTGCTAAGATCTTCTATCTCTCTATCCTCGGCTGAATCTTGGCTGGAATAGTTGCTAAAGCTGGCTAATCTCTCCCTCAAAAAGCTAGGGTTTCCTGGAGAGAAAAGAAAAGGGAAAAGCTGACTGAAACGGGCGGAGAAAAACACTGGTTTATATACCAGCAGGCATGCACGGGCGTACATAGCGAGACGCACGGGCGTGCATGACGAGAAAAGGACGCAGGACGTGCACACGAAAACGCACGGTCGTGCTCCTTCCACAAGCTGCATATAAAGCCAAAAAGAGACAATTCTACCCTCTTATCTCACTAGAACCGATTTCTAACTGAAAAATCTCTCTTCTAACCCCGACTCAAGGCCCTAAAAAGACCATTCTAACCTCGGGCTGTTACATAGAAAACATGTATAAAAAATCTGAAGAAAAAATCATATTTTCATGGGTGCCATTAAACCTCTCTATCTATAGGAACTCTATATCTCATACATATCCACAAGGGATATTTGGGTCATACATATATTCTATGAGATATTTATGTTTCAATCATCACCCTACTTTGAGAAAACGTGCATATAAAAAAAAAATCAAAATTTAATTGTTTTTGTCTAGTGTTGATTTGATTTGGTTTGATGATCAAGTGCCAATCATAAGAATTTGATTTAATTGGATATGGTTTAGAGAAGGTGATCAATATTGTTCTTGACTAAAGCTTGATTCTTGTGTTAATTTTAGCTCTTGAATGATTATTGGGTTTTTTTAACACAGCCATGATGTGTTTACTTAACTTAGAGAAAGTTTATGTGAATTAAGTTATATCAATAAGTTCTCATAATTGAGCCCTAGAACCTGCCGGATTATCTCTTGAAGCAATGTCCCAGATTACACATTTCTTGAGATATGATTTAGGCAATCTTTGAATCGTTTGAGTTTTTCTAACCAACCTTCTCTTTATATTTTATCCCTAGTTCACCCCTTTTAAAAAGAAAAAAATTAAAAAAAGAAAAAGAGAAACCTAATAAATAATAGTTGCTTGTATATATGATTCCTTACTCAACCTTCAACTTGAGTAAACATCTTGGACTCTCGATGAGTTGACATTAAAAATAAATAAATAAATAAAGTGATTGATAAAATAGAGAGAAAAAGGAAAAAAAAATTAAAATTATTAATCGTATGAATTGTGGGATGGGATAAACTGCACCAAAAAGTAAATATTATTTATTTAAAAAAACCTTTAATATTAAAGTTCTCTTGCCTGGTTTTGTTCTATCCATTTGTTTTTAACCATTACCTAGACCTAAAATTAGAAACTATGATACAGATCTTTTGATCATTGGTGATGTGCATATTCTCTCAAACGCACTTCCAATACATTATGAGATAGTGTTAACATTTGAAATAAAAAAAATTAAAAAATTTTCAATATTTTGAACTTTCTTTAAGGTGTATATTATATACAATCTTTGAGGCAAATTTTGTGAATCCAAAAATCTGCTTTGCTTTTGGGGGCATATGATACATCTTATTTTTGTACACATTTATATTCCTCCTTAATCTTAAATTTTAGTTCTTCGTGATTGTTAAGTCTGATTTTATCTAAAATTACATAGTTTAGTTATTTTCTTGCAGGCAAAAATTAAGCTTTTCACAAAAAGAAAAACAAAAAACTAATTAATAAATTTCCAACAGGTCACATGAAAATGCTGCAGGGTAATGCGGGAAAATAAGTACTCGAGTTTAGATGAGATTAATTCAATCACCATTACGTGGATCCTTTTGCAATTTAAATAAGAGTGAGAAATATGAGACTGCTTTAATTTCTTTCGGTTTAGGAGAATTGCTTCAGCTAGAATTTGTCTTCTAACATGCATACCAATTCAAGGAGAAAGACTTTGCTTGGGAGACTCCTCTTACGCAATTCAATCGAATGAAAAGGAGGCCTTGGCAATTGGGAAGAAATGGTAATATACAGTTGTGTTTTCACCAATCACTTGGGAATATGTACAGCAACAGACTATGTCAGGTGACTTTGACACGACCCCTATTGTTTAGGGTTTCTATCAATACAGTAAAACACAGAATATAGCCAAAGGTTTTTTAAATTATGCCTTCGTGAGATTTTAATGGGTCTGACTTGCATGTTTTGATGGGCTAATCCACTATGTTATATTTTTTATTATTTATCGGTTCCTGGCGGCCACCACACCCATAATGTTGTGGTTCATGCCTTTAATAGGTTGTACCAAAAATAAGACTCTAAGACTAATCCGTGATCCGACCCAATCCTCGACTGTATCTATTCGGGGATTTAAATGGGTGAGGATGTAATAAATAGGGAGTTGAAAAGGATTGGTTAGGTAAAGTGTATAAACATAGGTCTTTTAGTTTGTGGGGTTGTCTTTAATTAACTTTATAATCTGATTTTTTTATTTATTGTCTTATTTCAATTTTCAAATTGTTAGATAAAATTAGAATAAATATAATTTTGCTTATTTATTTATCTTTAATTTACGATGCTTTGTTCATCATTATATTACTACTATCGGGTGACAGCGGGCACTTGTATATGTAAAATTTATAACAATTATCAGCATAACAAAACTAAATTACAAATTGAATTATAATGTTACAGCTTTTCAAATAACTAGTACATTTAATCAGCAACAATAATGAAAAATAATCTTCAAATCATGCAACAAGACCTTGCAAAAAATAAATTATAAGAGAAAAATATTCATTCGAGAATGAACAAAAATTTTAAGTAATTAATTTACCCAAATCAACAACTTTTGTTTAACAAAAACTGACGTATTTGAAATTCACGACCAATCTTTTTCACAAATAAGAGTCCTTACACTTTTAGGGATGAACGACTTTGAAATGAATTAAGTACTTTAATACTAAACGCAAATTTAGATACAATAGTTGAAACATGTATAATTGAAACATCCCAAGCCATCAAGGAAGGTATTCGTTATCTAAATGCATTTATTTTCCATTAGTACAATACATCAAAAGAACTTGTCCAATTTAATTTTGGGTCATGTCGCTACATGTTCACCTTTTGCTTCTTATTAAGTATAGAATCCATAAAACCCAAGCATCATTTGAAACTTCAACTTCCATTTTATTTGAGTCGATAGACTCCATATTTGATTGCACATTAGATAAGAGTAAAATGCATCATAAACATTGTACATGAATGTCAAAACTATTTTCACTATTTCTTTCTTCTTTTAAGCATCATTACCTTGATATGATACTTCAATGCTAAAATTTACATATGACAACTATTAATTATGACTTGAATTCAGCAAATAAATAAGGTTAAAGAGATTAACACAAATCTTTGGCCTAATGATGTTAAATTTGTTTCCTATTAGAATTTGGTTTTCATTTTTCTTTTTCTAATTTGTACATAAAAATATGGTTATTTGGTTAAGAGATTTGAAAGTGCAACCTAAAGAGTTTGTAATTCCTTCTTATTTGCAGCATATTTAGTTTTCAATAACTAGTTAATCTTGTTGTGTTAGGTTATTTGAAAGAAAAATTTATTGGGGATTTTTGAGTTCAAAGTTTGAATGTGAAATCTTCACACATAATTTTGTGCTTATCAGTTTTATTAGTGAATTTTTTTTGTCCCTCTTTGTTAGTAAACATAGACTTATATCGGACCATGCAAATTTGTGTTTTTCTATTTTGCCACTGTATTTGTTTAGCCCAAATAAATTTGCCTCTACCTTAATAACAACTTACATTTAGGATGAAGAATTACATCAATGAATAGCATAATATTAACATTATTGATATTTTCTTAATATTTATCATGTTTTTTTTTTATTTTTAATCTCAGAAGTCCTTTTTTTTTTTACAAATGTGTCATCATTTTCACGCTATGATTTAATCATTAATCTAACCCCAAATAATTTTTTCATATATTGGTTACTAGTAACATAAAATAAGTGTGACAAGTGTAAAGTGGTCTCATAAATACTTTAAGACTATGTATTAAATTATTCCCAATCCTTGTTACTAGGTACACTCTTCCTTCCCAAAAAAGAGTGGTCACTTTTCAACCGCTACCACTTAAAGTTTGGCCTCACTTTTTATGAAGTAAGGCCCACATATGCCTTATATAAATTTTATGTCTGATTCCAACGTAAGTAGATTTCATCTTGTTTTTACATATAAACAAAAAGGACTTTTCATAGTTATTTTTTCTTGTCCCATGCAAGATGTAAATTTTTTAAACCTAAAAAGAGACGATCTAACATATTTTACTATAGAATGAATTCTCAAAATAGAAGAATCTAATTCATTTAGCCTATCTAAGAGTTAAGTTCAAAATACAAATAACACACCTTATATGCAAGTATTCACCTTGCAAGACACTTCCATTCTAGCCATTAAGTCTTCTTCTCAAATATTGAATGCTCTCATCATTCGAGTTAGCATTGTCAATGACAATAGTGAAAATATTATCAATCCCCCAATCAAACAAACATCTCTTGATAGCTTTACCAATCACCTCACCTAAATGACTAGAAATTGGAAAAATATCTATAATTTTGTGATGTAATTTCCAAACATCATCAATAAAATGAGCAGCGATACACAATAACTCAAAATTTGAATTGATTTCCATGCACCAGTAATAAGACAAATTCTTGAAGGCAATTTTTGAAACAAGTTTCAATTTACTTCTTTCTTCTTTAACGAGATTATGACGATCTCTAGCTATAGAATGTCAACAAGGAACTTGAAAAATGTTGTTGCATTACATGAAAAAAATCACAAAATACCTTATATTCAACATACCTAAAGGGCAATTTAGTAATAATTATCATTGTAGCGAGAAAATTATTGCATTCTTCTAGATAAATTTCTAAGATGTAAGGGATTGTGTAATTCCTCTATGATTGACATTTGTTATAGGTTGAAAAACTAAGTTTCTTTCAATATTATCCATGTTACATGAATATTGTTTACACCTACTTAAATGGTATCTCAAACAACTTGTTCCATTGTAGTAGACATGCAAGTTAGTTAGAACAATATTTGCATGCAACTCTTTGTTGATTAGCATTTTCATAGTCATTTTTGTATTTAGAATAAGCCCAAACTTAATATTTTTCCTAAAATGGAAATCTTTGATGTTCTCTCAGGTTTAATGTTTTGATAAGTTGACATCAATTATATTATCAAAAGGATTCCCCTTATTTGGTCTGATGGCTATACTAACAGTAGTAGTATTTGTGCTATTAGTTGTGCTTAACATCTACAAAAAGGGAAAATGCTAGATTAGATAATGTAATAACAAAAAATATTTACAAGTTACAACCTTAAAACCTAAACTCTAACAGCATAACATGAAGAAGTGGTACCTTGATTGGAGGAGCATGATTAGTAACAATAAGAAAAATTGATAGAAAATGGAAACAAAAAACTAATAAAGAGGGAGGAGCAAATGGAGAAGAAGAGATGTGAGAAAGGATTAGAGGAGGTGACCAGAGCCTTGTTTTTGAATTTTATTTTGCATTATTTTAACTTTAAAACGTCATAGTAATGGGTATTTATTTTACTAGGATTGGGTGTTCTTCATGAAACTCTAAAGTTAAGTTTGCTTCAATCTTGGTGGAAAGGGGAACGACGATGAAATGGTGTTGTTCTTATTTGGAATAACAATAAAGCCTTTGGCTACAGGTTTTTCATCTTATTGCAATAGGTGTTCCTTTTTTCATTGTTCATTTTGTCCTAAACTTGGTAGAACTATGAATAACTTTTGATACAAGATTGTTCAATACTGAATGATTATTTGTAGAACAAGTGTTCCTTCTTCATGAATGATATTCTTTTTCATAAATGGTGAATGGTCAATTTACTAAAGACCACAATTTTTTATTTAAAAATGTAAACTAAACCAAAAACTTCAAAAAGTAAAAAAATTGTGGACTGAAATTGGAATTGATAGGTTGATAAACTAGTTTTCTCAATTTGATTTCATCGATTTTGGTTTGGTTTCTTCATGTATAGGACATAAGTTCTCTATATGTTGAACCAAATACAAAATATTTGCACATTGAATTTGACATGAGTTTTCTATTAGAGAAGGTGTTCAAGAGTCAATAATATATTTAAGACTAATTATGTAATTTCATCTAAACACTATATCATATATTATTATTAATAAAATTTTTTATCTATTATATATATGTATGTATGTATATATGTATGTATGATAAATGTCTTCAGATTGACAAAATTGTGACGAGAGAATCAATATGTAACTTGATGGTGAGAACCTTATAGACATGTATGATGGTTAACTTAAAAACATTTATAGCTTCAATATTATTCTGATCAAGGACATAAATAATATAATAAAACTATTATCATATTAAACGATACTATGAAAAGGTAACAATAGATTTGATATATCGAGGTTGTCATTATCAACATAGTGCAACATATAAGTACATATAAATTGCATGTCCACTGGACTGACCCACCAAAAATATTTCATATAAATGATAATTCCAATATTTAAAGAATAGATCCTCTAACAAACAATGGTGCGTGTGATTTTTAGACTTAAAATCACTAAACTATTTTGTGCACTATTGATTAGTTTGATACTATCTAGTATAGTCTTTTTTGAAGAACTATTAATACGATACTTGTTAGTTACATTGAAAAGTGTAAGAAGGCTATGATGGATCTAAATAAAAATCATTACTCTCATATGTGAAAGAAAGATATCTTGTGGTGTTATTTGACAGGTAACTATAACCAATTAAATTTATGCCTATAATAGGGCTTAGGGTCGATATCCAAATCCATTAGTACCTAATAATTTTCTTGAAATGCATGTCAAAAAGTCAAGGAAATTGAGGTAGATACTATTTTTGTTCCTTATCCTTGTTGAGATATTAGAATAATAAAATAATTTAATTGCATAATAATTATATCATTGAAAGACTAAATTAGTTAACATTGATTCTCTATATGTTAGATAATTATAATGTCTTGCTAGAGATTATTCAGGGTGCATAAATAAATAGATGATTAATTATAGATTAATCATTTTTTATTTATTGTTAACTTAATAGAGAACCTATGGGTCACACATTATAAGAGATTGTTTATCAGGATTCAAAAAATTAGGTTTTACAAATAATGACTCATATTAGGTCATTTTGGAGATGGTGAATTTAGATATATGAAAATGTGTCATAATATTTAGGAATAAATATTGGGCACATTGTTAGGTTTGGTTAATATAAATTAAAGGATTGATGTCAAATTGCAAATACCTAGTGTAAAGGGTGAAGTATAAATAAAAAAAAAAGTTAGGTTTATGAGTTGTCTCATATAAACTGAGACATATTCCATAAACCCTAGCCCTAGCCACCTATTGCAAAAAGGGGAAAAAATTCCTTTCAAAATTTTCTCTCTCTAATACTCTCAAACCCAATCTATTCATACATATTAGCACTTGTGAGACCTCTTAATGATTTTCACACTCCTTTGGTATCATAGAGCCCCTATATGAACAACTATGGTCTTATTATTCTGGAATGAATTTAGCTTGGTGGAGCCTCTAAACACAACTTTTAAGCACTTTCTCTTGTAACTATTGGCATAATAATCCCTTTGATCCAAGTGCCATGACTTTCCAATTCAAATTTTTTAATTTTTCTATTGTCATTATGTTTATGGATTCAATAAAACCTTTTCATTCTCTACACGTCAAGTGGGAGTCGGAGCTTCAACATTAGTCATTGTAATGGTAGGTAGATGTTAGATTAAGATTTTCTTAACATTAGTTACGTTATTGATTACTACAGCTAACCAAATCTCCATTTGTAATATAATCAACTTACTAGCCTCCACATGTGGCTATTGGTTTTTTTTAAAGAGGTTAGTCATGGGGGTAAACAATTTTATGACCAATAGCAACTATTTTCATAGGAGTAACAATTACATAAGAGTGGTTAGTTATTGTGTTTTGCTTATTTTCAACAAGTGGAATGTTCTTGAAAGTGTTTTGAGTGCAAGCCATGGGAAAATGCTTGAGCTAAAGAAAGTTTGAGGAAAAATTTATTGAACTGCTAAAGAGAACTTTTCAGGGGTCCTATATTTATCACCAAAAATTGTTAATACAAAAAAAAAAAAAAAAAAGAAAAAATTGCACTAAAGTGTTTACATAACTATCTAATGGTATTACATGAGAGATGTGGTTATAGTGCTATAGAGAATGTCTAAGCAATTAGCAAAAACAATAAGCAATAAAAAAGACAGATTGTTTTTTAAATGGTATGGTTCCCTGGCCAAAACCTACATCCATTGTAGTGTTATATATTCTTCCTTTTTACAATGTGTTCACATGAAATAATTACAAATAGTTATTAAGAATTCCGTAGAGAGAATCTGAAAAATATGTTTGTGAGGATTACTTTAGTAGTTAATGGAGATAAAGAATTTCCTAGGGATCAATTTGTTCCACTTCATTTCTTAATTGTTTTCTTCAATTTATATGCTAGGAGTTAAAGGATGTTGGTGTCATTTGTCTGAAGATTTTATTATGTTTGCATGTTTGTTCAATTAAGAGAGTAAGCATAGCATCAAGCGTTTTATATGTTTGAAAGAGGTTGGGAACAATGCCATCATTTTTCATCAAATGTGAAATGTGTAATTTGATCGGTTTAGTCATTTTGCATTTGTTGTGTCATTGAGATAATACCTCTCATTTTTATTAAATGTGGCCCAACCAACTTGGTTGGCAAGGTGTTAATTATATCAAATGGCTCGATTTGACAATTGGAATATTTTACTTGTGAGTGGACACAAAGTTATGGCTGTGTTGCTAGAACTTTCTCTAACTTAGAGAGCTTGTACTCATAGAGTGAATGTGTTAGTCTAATTGACAAAAGTCTAAAGACTCCTAATGTAAGTTGTTTGCACTTTTAGGTTGAGTCATTTAGTTGCTAATCTGGTAGACGCACATCAAGAATATATCAAGTAACTACTACTACTTGAGGTACAACCATTAGGAGGTAGACTCTGTCCAAATAACACTTGCCAACTATATTTACAAATTGTTTTTTTTTAAAAAAAGCATTTATATTCTCAAGTTGCTTAGATATACAATAATGCATGTAAAAATATAAATTTATAGTATTAAAAGTTGGATCAGACTGACTTATTGGATTGTCTTTTACTAGAAAAAATAGTTTCAGTTCGTTAAAAACCATTTTGAGAGTTAAACTAGTTTGGATATCAATGAGTAGAAAAAAATCTAATTTTTTGAAATTCATTATTGGGATTTAAAAGTAAAACCTGTGTATTAAAATTGAGTATACATATTATTTTTATGTTAAAATAAATTAAATTACACATTTAATGATTTAAATATTACTTTTAAATAATTAATCACTTGACTATTTTGGATTACCCCTTCCGCCGGGTGGACTTTGGTCTGAATTCAATACATTACAGAAATCCCCGTATATTGATTTCATAATACTGTAGTTTATAAGTTCTTGCAGGTCAAATTTCAAATGATGGGCTTGAGGTGAATTCTCGATAGCAAATTTGAATATTTTGCTTATCATTACCAACAACGTGTCTTATTGTTACAAATTTGCTATTGCATTAGCTAAGTTTCTCTTTTATATTATACATGAGTCATAGTCAAATGATGATGATTTGGATCGATTATTGGAAGCTCTCTCTGTAAACTAATTTCCCATAAATTAATTTATCCAATTAACAGCATCATGTTCCTTTTCCACTTAGCCGTACAACAATAACACTGTTGAAGAAGTGGACACTTTAATTTTAGGAAGAGATAAACAATACTAAAAAGATATCTCTAGTTTCCTAATTACAAATATATAATTTAAATAAAAAAAAAGGACTTTAATTTTATGATTAAATAATTCTAATTTCATATCAATCAGTCTTAATAATTAGCTGTTTTTATTGTCATTGCCGAATCTTGTGACTGATTTGATATTTGCGTTCCTGAGTCGATAACAAGAACGATTAATTATTTATCGATGTAAAAAAGAATATGGGGCCTATTAGCATTATAAAATTATTTATTTATTTATTTGTCTGAGCATAATTGAAAACATAAATTTCAAGAAACATGGGGAAACCTAATTACACTTCCACTTTTTACAAAAGCTGAAAGAGTGGAGCCTAAAGAAGCCAGCTGCTTCCGCTTGGCTCTGGCATCTTCGATCGTCGCGTAGTCATGGACAGTTCAAGAACGTGGCTATCTTAATTGATATGAAGTAATGTTAAGCATTGAGAAGGCATTCTTTTTAGTGCATTTTGAGGCAAATTTTCTTAATGAAAATTGATAACCACATGTTCATCGTGAAACCAGTATCACTGTTTAGTATCTGTAGGCTTCTTAACTACTTGTTTGATTAAACTGCCCGAATAATAATAAACTTCCTGTAATTCAAATTCCAATGCTTTGACTAAGCTTGGCGTCACAACCTACTTCAAAGCGATTCAAACCATTAACATGTGTTAAATTAGAAGGGCATGTCTTTCATAGCCAAGTCAAAAAAATTTGAGTTGACAAACGTTTTGAACACCGATTTTAAAAATATGGTCTCAGATGTTGATCCTAAACCTTTCTTTTAACATATTTTTTTTCATAAATTGCCTCGAGTCAATGGCTCCTGCCACGATTTAGGTAAGTAAATTATTTGCTTTCAAAGTATTTCTTCTTTATTTGAACCTTTCCTTAACTTCATATCATGTTTGAGATTAGTAGACAATTATAATTCTGAAAAGAAAATTCAATCCTAAATTTATTGGTGATTGTGTTATAAAATCTTTTGAAATTCAACTAAACTTGACGTGGAGATATCCGATTTGAAACTACCAACTCAGGACTTTCTAAGGTTTGCCCTCACCAAGAACTTGTCAATACTACTTTAAACGACTTCCAAGAAGTCTTATCTATAATTCATTCTGATTATGTAACGAATTATAAGTGAATAAGAAATTGTATGTATAAAAGGTTTGAGATCTAAGATATTATAAGAAATTGTATGTATAAAAGGATTGAAATCTAAGATATTATAAGTATAATTAGTAACAGCTAGCAGCTTTATTCCGAAGCATTTGCTCATCCCTCTCTCCCAGAAATTAAAAGGGAAGAAATTATTGTCGCCTTGCCTAATTAAAATTGTACTAATTATTTATAAAGTAGAAATGAGAAAGGCTTAAAATCGCCTCTTCGCCCTGTCTATATATCTATTTTTTTTATTGAAATTGTCTCTATAGTCAAAGCACAAAATATGAAAGAGAAAATCAAATTAGGTTTATGTTTGACAGTAGAATGTGTTCAAATTTAAAATCTATGGAAACTATTAAATTTGGGATTTCCATTTAAGTGAAGAAAAACATTTTTAATGTAGACTTCCTAATTTAATATGTAAATCATCTTCTCTGAACAATACCATATAATCCAACGCATAAATGAGAGGGCATTGTAGCTGTCAGTGGCTTTATCAAAATCACAAACGAGAAACTTTAATATGCACTCCACACTTGATTTACTGGTTTCATTGACATGCTTTATTCTTGATCCCCATTTTTTACCTTCTTAAACAATTTCATGCCCTATTGGACAAATAATAGAAATAAAAGAGAATAAAAACATTCAAAAATTTAATGAATGATGTTAGCTTTTTTTCTAAATGGGAGAATTATGACTTTCTCACTTCTTTGACAATTCATCAACAAGAAACTTTAATTGTCTTCTACAGAAAGTCAATCTACCTTTCAATATTACATATAAGACTCCTCCACATAATTAAAGCATGTTTCATGTTTATAACCTTGTTTGATCTCTCATAAACTTGACCGCAATGAATAATTTGATGGCCAAAACAACTGGTTATCTTCATCTTCTGATCTGACTTAAATGCTTAAAATTTGAATCCATTTATTTGAGTGGCAGAAAACAACTGCTAAAGCGATAGTCTGAGCTCCAAATCTACTCCTTGAGTGTCACTAGATTCAGAATTCTGGCTGCTTGAGCCTCTTGAGTTACTCCTGTGTTTCTTATTCCTCTTTTGCTGTGGATCCTATCATGGATGTAAAAAAATATCAAAACGAAACCTAGGCACCAAGTACAAGTCCTTTCTATCAAAATGCATCTAAGAGTACAAAATCAACCACACTAAATAGTTTAGTGTATCAACCTCAACTTGTAGATTTAGAAGGTGTCTATTCATGCTCGGTTCTATAAAATGTTGGGTCTCTAAGATTCTACTTCCAGGGTTCCAACTGCTGCAAAGGATTCCAACATATATATTTGTTAGAATCGGGAAATACAACAGAATAAAATTCGAAGAAATTATTGAAATCAAAAGTTAAATTTTATAGAAATTTCGTTTGAAGCTCTCCTTATCGCAACATTTTATATTTGTGAATATAATTGTTAAGTACCTTGCTGTGGTAGTAGGTTGTAAATCACCATACATGAAGGTTGATCTTTCTAAGTCGCCTAACCCCATCTGTAAGACGATATGATTTAGACAAATTTAACAAGGCACTATTCAGGATCGTATATATATATATATAAACCAAAGATAAAAAGAATTAATTCAAACGCCTATTTGCTTCTTAAAATGCATTCATTCATTTTACAAACAGCAATTAATGCCAACCCTTAACTATTAGGGTTGATGATGAATTATGTGCATTGAGTTTTGGATTTTATTTCTTGAACAAATATCTAGCTAGGGTTGGGGACAATCAATAAGTAGAACCTCCAAAAGAACTAAAACTGACCAACAACAAATTTTTAGACATCCTACTTAATTTTACTAAAATTTAAAAGCAAACTGTGTAAAAATATACTCAGATGATATCAATGATGAAAAAAAGACTATTTCTTTCTTAGCTATACTTTTCTGCTGTGATTTCTCTTACCAACATCGTACACCTTCGTCGATTATGCTAGAATAAAATTAACGAAGCATGAAAAAGAAATCAAGTCACAAATAAACATGAAGACCCACCAATATAGAGCATGAAGCAATAATGGGTCTATTCCGAAATCACTTCAACTGAAACTACAGAAAAGAAAGCCCATATATACCGTGATGCTGGGGTGGCAACCGTAGGAAGTTGGGGATGACGACGATGATGAATAAGAAAATGATGATGATGGTAGTGATGAATAAACAGTTTGCACTCGTACATCCTCCTGCGTGAATAGTAGAAGAATTCTAAAAACTTGATGAAAAATCTAGAACTTATTAATCTTCAACTACTATTCACTGCCTCACAGCAAGAGAGAGAGAAGGAGAAAGATGGAGAAAATACCTGGTTGAAAGGAGTAGGGTATGGCGAGTGAAAAGATGGATGGTAGTTACCCATTTGACCATGTAATCTGATCTTCTCCAGTTGAGCAACACCAAGACCTCTCTGTGGTTGCTTAGGCTTATCTGAATTCTTCTTCCCTTTCCTTGAAGATCCAGCTCTTTCATTTCCCAGGTTTGGCTCTCCAAAATAACCACTACCCATCTTCAGCGTCTCTGTGCGCGTTAGTGAGAGGGAGGATAAAAAAGATATATAGATGGGTTTGGTTTGAAAATCCCTAGCTTTCTCTTACAGCAAAACTTGAGACAAACGAGCTGCCGAGAAATCAGAGATCTCCTATACCTCTTTTAAGGCTGTTTAAAACACAGTATTTATTGCATCGCTGGATCAGATTTTATAAAGATTTATTTGATATATACACATAGATTTTGTGCTCTTTTTCTCCATCTTCACTTTTGCCTCGTTGAGAACTTCCATAAATTGTTTATATTGCACTGTACTAATAATAATAATAATAAATATATAATATATAATATTTTTTCTATTATAAAACTTTCCTTTAGTTGTGGATTTGAAGACTAGACTTGAAAGCGATTGTCTCTCTGTTAAATGTATACTCTTAATAAAGCAATGCCATCCTACGCGCCATTGCACTGTAATCATTTTAAACTCGTATTCTTTCTAACATCTGCATTCGAAGCTTCTATCCAAATAGATGGTCATCTGCGGCCCTGCGCACAGTAGATCACCTGGTTCCTACACCCCACGCTGTCCGATCCCAGCATCTCCTATTTTCTATATTTAAATATCTTTCATTTGATCGTCCAGATTTTTATTTATCATTTACTATTTTGAGTTCTATGATGAAACCGTCTCACCGGACTTCAACCCTAAGCCCCAGCTGTGCAATTCTATAAGCAAACTTAACAAGAAAGAAAAGGAAAACAATAAAATAAACATTAAAAACCATTAAATTTATAGATTCCAAAAATCTTATCAGCAGCTTCAAAGGGATTGTCATCTGTGCAGAAAAGAAATTATCGCCATTAATATCTGACGCTGTATCAATCTTAATTGGTAAAATTTTTATTTTATTTTATCTTTTTGAAAGAGTTAATGAATTCCCAAATTGCAGTAGTTTGTAAAACAAGATGGAAGAATTTATGGTAATTTGAAGAAAAGATGGAGATAATTTGAATAAGATGGCAGGAACCAAATCTAGTTGAGCTGTTTCACGCATGATTTGTGGGTCATATTTTATGAGTTGTTTGTGTGGTGGAAAGTGAGAATCCTCCAATTTCTAATACAGGCATGTGAACTCATGCAATTACCGATTAAACCCTATATATAAGTTTGAAGAATGAAGATTAAGGTAATTTATGTGGCACTGACTTCTTATAAGAGTTTACAAATTTAAGCTGCAGATACCATTGACAACTATGTCACTTACAATATCTAAACACAAGAGCTGAAGCACCTGAAGGCAATACTGGTGATCCCATATCCGGAGGTCAAGTCTGGACCTTCTCAATAAAGGAAGACTTCGCTCAAATTCAATTACCTCTAAGCTTTTGAATAATCCATGTGAATCAAGATGCAAACAGTAAGGATGATAAATTCTACTGCTTAATTGCTCTATCCAAAGCGTTCAAAATGACCCCATCTTTGAAAAATTTCGCTTCAACGACAGGAAAAATCTCAACATAAAATTTGTCAATTTAGATATGTTATTAGTTTATAATTTAATGCAGTATGGAAGTGATAGATAAACAAACTTAATTTTTTTAATATTCAGTTTTACAATATCACAAGTAACAAAGTCAATAAGGCAGTCACTATGGGAACGCAACCCCAGCTCTCTCATATAATATTAATTATGTGGTCCATGACTAATTTCAAAATAATATTAGATGTTTGAAATAAATGTACAAAAATAATAAAATATAGCTTAAACATCTTAATATTTTAAATTAAAAAATATTTTGTACTCGATTCAAATGCAACATTCAACCACAATGGTTGTTCTTGTTGTCTAGATTCAGCATCTAGGTCAATAAAAATTACTTCATTAACAATTTTTGATGTAACGTTTGGACATTGTAGTCTAACTTAGGAGTAAATTTTTCCATTCTGAATAAAATTTAATTAAATTCATCTCCCGTGAATCAGATGATAATACAAAAATAAATAATATTGTATTTGTTAATTTTTCTTATTAATTATTTATATAAACTCATGTGTTTTAATGTAATTGATTAATCTGATCATACTAAAAAATATAATTTTGTATCTTGAAATGATAAGAATAATATTATTGCAAAAGAAAAGGCGATGATACTTGTTCGACCAACTCTCTCATTCGTATTTATATCTGCTTGCAGGCGCAGCTAATAGCCCTTTGCCACGTTTTGCAGCCTCTAAAACTGACGTATGAATGTTCTTGCTACCATGAAAATTTAATAATATTATATATAAGATATGTCCACACATTGGTTTAGGAAATAAAGTAGATAAAGCATATGAATGGATTAAATTAATAAGCCTGAAGTTGGACAGTGTATTGTCTACCTGGGTTGAACTTGTTGATGATGTAACCATAAGCTGGCTTCTATACTTATTCCTTGAACGTAGAAATATAATAATATAAGGAAATTAAAGTAGAGAAGAAAAAAAGGGATTATGTTGATTAGGTGTGATTTGATGAGTGATGTTGTTAGTAATAATATATAATATGAGAAGAAACAAAGACAAAGCTTAGTGGAGAGAGATGTAGAGAATATGATATCTACTGTAGATTGTGGGCACATGGAAACTCACAGGTTGCATTACTCCACACGATTTGCAAAGCAGTATGATCCCCTGGAAAACGCTGTTTATGTGTCTGTGAAGAGCCAAGATTTTAAAAAATAAAATAAAATAAAAAAGCCCTCCATCCAATTATAAGACTAAATCACCCACTATCTCATATTATATAAGATTCTTCATTGATTATTCCTATATCTACACGGGGATTTGTACCAAACACCTTAGAGAGTGAAGGGGTTTTCCTTTGCTTTTCGTTTTTCTTTTCGGTGATCCGTTGTTAAGATCGATCAAGCTGGATTTGAGTTTGTGTGTAAGAGGGAAAGATCATATAAAGAGTAGACTCTAGGTATCTTAACTTTTTTAAGTTAATTATAAAAAAGAATCCTCCAAGATTCCTGAAAAAGATCGATCATCCAACATGATCATATCTGCTGGGGTGATGTGATCTCTCTACTTTTATTCTTAAGATTCTTTAATTATATTTTTATAATTTTTCTGTGTCATAGATATGTTTAATATGAAGTGACTTCTTGGCGATACATGTAACTAACTATATAATTTATCCAAAAGAAGTGTCCATAAGAAATTATAAATGGCTATAAATTATGCACAATATTATACATAGGAATGTTTTCTTAAAATATAAGAATCCTGCTAAAAGGATTTTATCTCAGTGGCCCTATAAAAGGAAAAAGAAAAAATATAAAGAAGATAGAAAGTGAAGTTATGATGATCAATCTGTAAATTGTCATTAGTTGTCTCTAAATTATCACATGTGTAATAGCTTCACAACTTTCCCTTCTTTTTAACTTTGATTTACTTGGATCTATCATTTTACTTAATTATTTAGTCTACAAAGGAAAAGACAAGACTCATATGCATATCGATTTGAAAAGATAAACTTCGATCTAATTATCTGCAAGTAGTCCAAAAATAAAGGAATAATAATAATAATAATCCATTGCCCGTTGCGTTCCGTAAGAGAAATTAAACTAGGGATGCAATATATTACTTGAGCTCCTTTTTCAGCGTGATGATGTCTGTCTCATGTAGCTTATATTGGTTTGGTTGGAGATTAATTTTATAATGAAGTTGGGAGTCCGGAATGAATTCTGATTGCTTCTCTAAGTTGTCATGTATAGTCATATATATCAAGTAATGTAATTAGTCTTGGACTTGAAGAAGGGACTAGTGCTAATAGAAGATAATTTGGAGCCAAACCAATCATTTTAAGTGTGCGTATACCCATTTATATGCGTTGCCAAGATGGAATAATATCCGGAAGTTGAAAAAAAATTACCGATTAATTGTCTATTCCATATACGAGACTGGTATATTTTGTTAATCAAATAGAATGCAGTTGGAATAGAGCTATATGTACAAAACCCACATACACACACACACATATATATATAATAAATCAATTCCTATTGGTCAATTTGAACTTCTTAATTTATGATAATTTGGATAGATCGTGTGGGCATATGAGCTAAAATGCTTTAGGCGGTGACCAAGATGCTTGTATGCTTAATTAAAAGGCCAAAGGACTGTGTCCCACCCATAGTTTGAGGTGGGGACAATCTGTCACCCTCAAAGTTTCGAAAGCCCAAACTTTTACCTTTGGAAGGATTTTTTTTATAATTTTTCTACTAAAATAACTAAATTACCCTTTTAAAAAATAAAAATTTATAATAAAATTATAAAATAATTTTTAAATATAAATATTTTTAAAAAATATTAAAAAATTTTTAAAAAATTAAAAAACATATTTAAAAAATTTTTAGAATTAAAAAATTGAAGCAATCATCGCCGCCGGTGTCGACGGCAGTGGTCACCCATAATAGAACCAGGTGGTCATTTTCGACCACCTAGTTCACGGGGAGGCCAGATCGGCCGCCTCCAGTTTTGGAGGAGGCGGCTATATCTGACCGCCTCCAATAAAATTAGGAGTCGGAAACGACCGTAAAGGATCGGCCTTGGCCCCACTAGCCGTTTCCGGCCTTTATTTCAGGCAGAGACAACCGATCTGGCGGCCTCCTCCAAAACTGGAGGCGGCTAATCTGACGGCCTTCACCGAACGGGGAGGCCAGATCTGGCCTCCCCTGGAACCAAGTAGTCGGAAATGACCACTTGGTTCTATTATGGGCGGCCACCGCTGCCGGCATCGGCGGCGGTGGCTGCCCAATTTTTAAAATTTTTTTTAATTTTTTTAAAATTTTTTAATATTTTATATTTATATAAAATTTATTTTATTAATTTATAAAATTTTAATATCAAAAAGATAAAAATACTCCTATATTATTACTGTATACTATTATTTTTAATATTAAATTTGGTTTACGAGTGAGAGTTTGGGCTTTTCAAACTTTTCAAACTATGGGTGGGAAATAGTCCTTTGGTCTAATTAAAACAACATTATTGAGTCAATCAACCTCTGAATGGATACATGCACAATATCTTATAATTAATTAGCTAGCAAAGCTCAGCCTAAAATATAATGCCTATGAATCCAAATTAAGCCTTGGTGGATGATTTTATTTTGAGATAAAATATTAAGTGAAGAAAGTCTCTTGAGGATTGTATAATTAGGATTAATTATGGGATTTTATACAACTGGAAATGGGACCTCGGAAACTGCAATTAGAGTTCCTGATAGACCCACATGCGGAGATTCTGCTAAATTCAACACCTAGCACCTTCGGACATTGCAGTCAGCAGAGAAAATCTTTTAAAAGGCTTCACAAATGACTTGGTAATGTCACACTATTAATGCGTTTGGTCCTCTTGCCTCCTATTCAATTGAAAATACTAATCCCAAAACCAACATCCCCAGTGCTGCTACGATCTATCTTGGATACGGTTTCTTACGTTGCTGATTTAGAAAATTAATCCCATTACTGTCATTAATTTGATTTATTTTTCATGATCGAAACTCTCCAATAATTTATTATCCATATATTGTATTCATTATTTATGTTGTGCTTGATCAATCATATAGGTTTTAGCTCGTATGATCATTCATTTTGTTGATTTTTAAAATTCGTAAGAATCAAACTGCCCTATCATATTTTGAATTTAGTTCCACTACTAAATAGGATCGCAATAACATGTGGATGAATATAGAATGAAAGAAGAATACACTGGAAAGAAGCATATTTCAACTTTGAAGCATGTAAATATTTTTCTTAAGGTGATATTTGTTAATATATAATTAACTTGTGGTTTTGGGATAGTACAAATTCACTTTTAAGATACAATAATTTTTAGAAATTTAGAGTTTGCAAACATTAAAAATTTTCTAAAAATATTTTGTAGAAAATATGATGACAGAAGCAATAGAAAGTATCAAAGTGAAGATAATATTTTAAATACACTTGTAA
The DNA here is from genome assembly GCA_026122585.1 of Anacardium occidentale. Classification (NCBI taxonomy): domain Eukaryota; kingdom Viridiplantae; phylum Streptophyta; class Magnoliopsida; order Sapindales; family Anacardiaceae; genus Anacardium; species Anacardium occidentale. Next base: position 442,989 of record JAJEJH010000026.1, read on the forward strand.
CATTATTCATACAGGTATGAAAATGCACCTTAATTAGACATTATGATAGTGATTAATCAAAAGATATTATAATAATTTGTGAATAATCATAACTATTTATATTTATATGTGAACCAATACAACGTTTATTCATAAATGAACAAGACCTTTAGCTTTAAATTATTAAACTTTTTTAAAAAAACTTTTAACCTTTAAAAAGGTCGAACCATTTATTCTCACCCAAGGTTTTCCTAACTAATAAACTCTCACCTACAAATTTTTATAAAACTAAATATTTATTTATTGACTAAAATCAATAAATAAATTTAACAGTCAATCGTTAAATTTAATTGATCAGAAATGCATTTTTATCTTTTAAAATAAAATTTTTAAAAATAATAAAATTTATTTTGTAAAAATAATTAAAATATAAATTAATATTAATATAATTTTAAAACAATAATAAAATTACTAAAAAAATAAAAAAAAAAAAGTCACCACCGTTGATAGCGTTATCGATAGTAATGACCTCCAAAAACATAACCAGATAGGTTTATGTAGGCCATTGCCGCATTTGTATTTTTTAAAAATGTTTTGATTAATTATTTTTTGTAGTGAAAGCTATTTTAGTTATTTTATTAAAAATATTAATAAAATTAGAAGAAATTTAGTCTATGGGTGAATATTTGGCTTTTAAAAAATATTTGGATGAGAATTGTCATTTAGGAAAACCTTGGGTGGGGACAAGTTGTTTCACCTTTAAACAATCATTTAAATTTAAATAAATCATTAAATAATTGTTTAATAATTAATATAAGACTTTAATGGTGTCTAAACAAATGTCAAACCATAAAGGATTTAACACACACTTAATTTCATTTAATTTAATGTCTTTTATTCAATTTCAACTTGTCTTTAAGATTAGAAGCAATCAATTATTCAACATTTCCCTGTTTAGATTGTAAAATTAATCGATTTACATATATAACAAGTCTTTTTATATAAGTTCAAAATTTACAGGTGTAGACACATATAACTCATACATGTCTCAAATTTATATGTTTAATATCAACTAAATTGTAATAATAATAAATAGATATGAAAAATTATTATCTCCTAACCTTGCTTCTATACTAAAATCTTCTTAAGTTATTATCAAAGCTTCTCAAATGAATACAAATGGGCGCTTGTATTTTAATAACAAGTCTAAAACTTGAATGTGAGAGAAGTCTTGATTTAGGAGTGGAGAAAAAACTCAATTTAGTTTATAACTTTGCATTGGCAATCATGCAAATCATCATTCACTAATCGTCTCTTGATTTGATCAATTATTGCATCGAACTTGTCATAAAAATTACTCTAATTCTTACCCACTAATATATTAAACTATTTAATACATTTAATATCATTTTCAATTATTTTTTGTTATTTACGAGTAGTGACTATTAACTATAAATAGTGACTAGTGACAAGAATTAGACGTAACTAATCTAATTTAATTTATTGAACTACTATAAACAATTCTAATCAATTGAGGTTATATAATAGCATCTCATCACATATTATTCCAGACAACTTTTATTAGCAACTAAGGGAACCCTTATGGAAGTCTTAAAAACAAGCTCTAATGTATTTGAATTCAAATTCATACCCCTTTATCTCTTAAATATAAGGTTTTGAATTTGTTAATATTGTCCAACTCTACGACATAGATTACGTTGTACTTTTGACAGCAATACTCTTTTTTTTTTTTTTTTGGTAATAATATAAACACTCTAATTAACATTATATTTATTGTAGGGATTCCTACTGTATATTACTATAACTGCTTCTATATAAATAATAATAATAAAGTTTTGAACAAAATAATTAATATCTCTAATAATATACAATAGAAATGCCTAAAGCTGAGCTGAAATATCGTAACAGAAAAACTACGTGGCATACATAAGCTAATGTGGGCCAACATAACTTTTATATATTTTGAAAACTCATACAATATAGGTGTGTGTATATACATAGACATATACTATGCAATCACATGCAAATAGAAAATCGTGAAAACATGCAAACCAGAAACATGCTGCAAAAACTACTAACTGGATCCCAACCGGCAACCATCTCCTCCTTTCAGCCCCCACTGTACTGACCTGAAAAAGAAAATAAAGTAGGAAGTGAGTGATATATTCATCCAATAAGTGTTTCCTATCTCTGATCCTAAACCAATCCTCCTCTGAGGATTTTCACTGCAATCAAACATTAAAAAACATATATACATACTGGAGAGAAATCGAACTAGTTCTCACGTGTATTATTCTAACATGCATATCCTTGTTCTTGTATTCATATTCTGTGATTCACGTATTATTACGTAATTTTCATGTATTCTGAATGTCTACTTTTTTACTGTTTCTCACTGATTAATTATAACTGAACCATGCTCTGCTGTGTATGTTATATGAAAATGACATGCTATAAAATATGTTGAAATCATGTCTAGGTCTTGGCCTATTGACTGAAAATATCTTTCTAAAAACTAGTTAACTGAAACATTACTATTAGATTCGAAGATCCTAAAATCATTTGAAAAAGTTGATATAAAAGCTACTGTAAAATACTGAAGTCTGTATCTAAAAACTATGTATTCAAAGATACCTACTATACTATACAGACTAATGAATACAAGAATTCAACATCCCGATCATGTGAGTTTTCTATACAAACACGTGTTAAAAACTGTCTAAGACACGTGCTACCTCTAAATCTAAAATCTGAATACTGATATGTACACAAAAAATTGATAGCTAAATTGATATTGAATCTGAGTGTAAAGTACTGTATACTGATCTTATCATCCTAAGCTACTAGCTGAGCACACTAGCATATACTTATATATAGTGGCTAGTATAGTCATAGACCTTGATGCTGGCTCCCGTATCGGGTGTATTGAAACTCATAAGTGTCTCATTGTATTTATCCTTAAAATCAATGTCTGAATCATTATATTTTTCTACTAAAAACATGTATTTGGGTCTTTGGATCCCTTTCTGAAAACACTGTATGACATGTCATGTTACAATGTGCATATGATGTAGTCTGTATGCTTATTTGATCTCATTTCACTGATTTATATCAATTATACTATTTTTATTATGCATTATGCTTGTTTTAAGCTTTATTCTTAATTTCTGCCAAATGCACAGGCGTGCCTATCTAAGTGCAAATGCGTGCATAAGCTTGTACAGGCCGTGAGCTAATCGTGCGTGCAAGTTGTGCTAAGTTCTATGATTTCTCTTTGTTTTCTCTTCTTCTGCGTATGCATGACCGTGACATGAATATGCACGGTCGTGACTTTGTATTATTTAGTCGTGCATGGGTACGTGAACACGGTTATGACCATGCAAAACACTATATGCACAGACGTGCACTATGAGTACTCTGTTTTAGCATGGTCATGGTTGATCATGCTTATTCCCATCAAATTTTCATACCAATCATGAATCAATCAATTCTCACACCCAAAACACTTCATAAACACAGGCTTATTCCATCCATAACAACAAATCACATATTCAATCATTTTCATATCTTAAAATCTTATACATATATACATATCACATACTCATCAATCATACAAGTATAATCGCCATCACCATCATCTCAAAATCATCAAACATGCAAGGAAACATCACAAGCATGCTGGGAACGAAACCATACTCAACAACCAAGCATCTAATACATCAAAAGAAAAAGGGAAAAAGGTAAGAAACACCTACCTCTAGCCATAACAAGCAAGCTTTTTCTCTTAAAGCAAATCTCACTCTCTAGCTGGATGAAGAGCTCCTAGATGCTGATCTTCTCCTCTAAGGTTGTTAGTCTCTAGAAAGCAAAGGGAAACTTTAGGTGAAATGGCTAAAAAAATAGGATAAGATTAACTTAAAGTATGACGACTAAATCTCATCACATGCACGGGTGTGTACCTCAACATGCACAATCGTGCATGACTAGAAAATTGCACTAATGCTATTTTCCCATGCTTGCATGAAAAATCCTTTCAATAAGACTCATGCAACAACCACCTAACTTTGGGAAACATTTATTTCACCTCTAAACTCTCTCACAATTCTAGTATTCTCATCAATGCTTATTCTAACCCCATATTAGTAGCCTAAAAGACATTTCTAATCCTGAGATATCACATTTATTAGAAACTCTAATAATTTAATCTAATTAAAATGAGGTCTAGTAAATTAGATTATCTTGTTAAATTCATCCATTCAACAATAACTACATATGTAATCTCATAGTGTGTTGATAACCAAAACTAGGTTAATTTACAAATATACCCTTTTCGCTACATTTTTTCTCATACAACCATCATTAAACGTTTGGTCAAGACTCATTATTCATCACCATGTAAAAGAGTTGCTCTCTTGATGAATTCAAGACAATAAGAAACTAGTGATCTTAAGTCATAATATGGGTTCATACAAGACTTATCTTATAGAGAAAGTATTGGGGGTGCCATAAGGGCCCACAATATGTGTCCCTTAAAACCTTTTGGAGTCATAAATTTCATATATATGAAATAATGTTTTTAGCCCATATGTGTTAAATCATACCTTATATTCTGATCAAATATAGTAGTATATAAATTAAAGGCACACCATCCACTAAAGGTTAAGTTATGCATTCTAAAGTAGCTAAAATATGATGTTTATATTTTTATTTTGATAATTGTATAGAAACATAAACTTTATGTGAGTCTAGTTCAATTCATCTTTTATACAAAAGCGTATATGCCTTACAATCCTCATTTTAGTGATTCAAAACTCATCACCCTTACATAGATAGACAATACAACAATTTTATTGAAATAGATTGTGAAACTCTTGTTTGATGGTTTTGAACATAATTTTGAGCTACAATAATGTTTTGTGCCTCTCATACATGAGAACTTCATATGAACATAGATAATATCTATTCATAATAGCTTTAAAATCTTGATCATTAACGTTAGCACATGTGAACATGTGTAGTAAAGGAGATCACATTATATATTAAAACTTTTGTTTATGGAACAATGATTTACATTATTTCATGCTTAGGGTATAACCCTAATATTTTTCCAATTGAACTTGTTATTAGTGTCAATATTTCAAGAATTTATCAAAATTTTTAACTATAAATTTGGAAATATTACACACATTAATCAATAATGATATCTATAATTTCTCTAATCAACAATACTATTATAGTTTTATGCTACATCTCGGTATTCATAAATATTTATAAAGTAATATTGACTTTGTTAGTAGTGACACCACTGTTTATTGTCATGTAGATGAATTTTAACAATCTTAATTTTTATACTCAATCTCCTTTTCATTAAGTATTATGTATGACCTAGTTGTACTCAAAAGTAGTAACTTATCAACAATTTGTTCGTACCTATGAATCTTAATCAAATCTTGTGTAAAGGTGAGGTTCTTATTGTTGGTGACTCAAAAACGCTTTAATATTGTTCCTAATGTTATATTGCTTAATCAAATCTCAAGACAATTTCTTAGCGAATGGATTTACTAAATTATATTAGATCTTATCTAGACAACTGTAATAATTCAATTAGAAATCAGTTGTCTAATGTACTCATTTCATTAGCTAATATGTCTATATTTACCATTGTAAATCTTATCCAATGCTCTAAACATAGTTGTTTCGCTATTATAGTGTAAAAATATAGTTGACATCAATTGTGGCCACAACTTTACATCAAAATTTTTTTCTCACCTAAGCCTCTTTGCCAATTACAACTAGTGCTATGAACTCCTATTCCATAACAGAATGTTTAATACACGTTTGTTTATTTGATTCCCAAGAAACTGATTATACACCTAAAGTAAACATCCATTCAGATGTGAATTTATTATCACTTACATTAGCAATGGAACTAGTGCTAAAATAACCTTCAAATAGCATTGGAAACTTATCATAGAATAAGTCATAGTTTTGAGTTCTTTTCAAATTCCAAAAATTCTTCCAATAGCTTTCAAATGATCATTACTTGAATTATGTGTATATTTCTTTAGCTTCATATTGAAAATGATATATCATGTCTTGAACAATGCATTACATACATTAAACTTCTCATAACACTTGCATGCTCAAGTTGTGCTATATGAGCCTTTGCAAAATTTTCAATAAATGTCATAGAAGCATCAAAAGAGTGTTAGCTTCTTTAATCACCAAGTGATTAAATTTGAAGCATTTTGTTCACATAATGTGATTGGTTTAACGTATAACCTCCACTAAGTTTTTTAACTTTCATGCCTGAGGTAGTATCAACTTCTTTCAAATTTTCATTTTAAATTTAGATTTTAAATACTTTCTAGTTTTGAATATCCCTTTAATAAAAGTACTAAATATCAACAAGTAATCTAAATACATACAAACAATAATAAGTTTGAAGATTCAGCATGGATGCACTTGTCAATAAAGTTATACATAAAACCAAAAGAAATGATAAATAAACAAAAATCAAACTTCTCATGCCACAATTTGGGTCTTAATTTGCTTAAATGTATACAAAGATTTTACTAACTTGCAAACTTTATTTTCATTTCTAGGAAGAATGAAATCTTCAGGCAACTCTATATACATATCTTCATCTCAATCTCCATTCAAGAAGGTTGTTTTAACATCCATTTTATGTATAAACAAATTAAATATTGATATTGCCATGTGGAGTTCAGATATCATGACAATCAAGTCATTAGGCTCTTATTCAACCATATTAGCCCTATTGGTGTTATTTTATGTTTTATGTTTCTTTAAAAATTTGCATTCCTTTTTGAAATGTCATTTCTTTCCACAAAGATAACAAGACTTGTTCTTCTTATTGTTGGAAGAGGTTTCTGCTTCGAAATGTTTTCTCTTCTTTCCATTCATATTTTTTAGTTTGCTTAGTACCTAGTTTCCATAGCATTAACTTTATTCGAACCAAACGCCATATTGAAATTATTTTCTTGAATTCAAATTTTTTTCTCAATTTATGTGTTTTAGGAGTTGGTCAACAGTTAGATCTTCAGATGTAATCATTTCTTTCTATCATGATTCCAAGTTGAAAGGTATTTGAAATAATTAGCAACTTGAAATGATTCAAAAATTTTCGCCTTTAGATCTTTCAATTTAGAAACAAACACTTGCAATTCATCAACTTGATTCATGGAGTTATTCTTTACCATAGAAAATCTTAAATACTTCGTGCAAATAAAATGATTTGTATCTTATTTCTCCACAGCATATTTCTTCTCTAGAACATGCCAAGTATCCCAAGGAGACTCTATAGAGTGAAACAGACCATTTAAGCAATCTGAAATATTATTAAAAATGTGCCATTTACAGTGTACATCATCCTCTTGTCTCTTTTATGTGCAACCTTTATTCTAAGATGTAACAAAATTCTCGAAATCTATTGTCTGCAAATTTTAAAGATTTTCTTAAAAAAATAAGCGGATAATAGGACATCAAGTAAGGGAACTAACTCAAAAGTATTAAAAAGAGAACAATACTTCAAGGGTTACAAGTGCAATGATTATTCACTTGTATTTGTCCATCATTTATATAGTAATAAAAAAACACCCTGATTTTATACTATGAGCAATTGTAACAGCTAATGAAAAGACACTGTAACAATTATATCACATCAATTATTAAACAAGTTTATAGTTAGTATATGACTTTAATTTAATTTGCCTAAACAAACGCCAATCATCCACTTTATCTATGCCTTTCATTTAATCTATCTTATCTTTAACATTACAAGCTATAAAAATATTCAACATAATAAAGATAACTTTGATTAGAAGATATACTAAAAAATTTGTGTCCACGGTAAAAGAAAAAAAAAAAATAAAATTCATACATACATGCCATTCCAGACATTTGTTCAATAATCTTCTAAAAAAATGTTGGAAGTAATATTTGTAAAAAATATTTTGAAGTAATTAATTAATAAAAGAATCAAATCTTTTTATCTAAAAAATAACAAGCTGAACTAAGGTTGAGTACGCAACTTAACTTAAAAGTAGAGCCTGTTTCATTAATCCTTAAGCATGTTATGGCCTTAATTTATTTGTCTTTCAACCTGCTCAATTTGCATTAGCTTTTTAGATAAACATCTGTACAATGTTACTCTTCATCACGTGGGAAAGTTTTTTATATGAAATGCTAGATCGGGAATAATGAAGTAATATGAAAGATGAATTTGTTAATTGTCTTATTGTAAAGCATCATTGATGAGGTCACACGCCTTCGTGGTGAATTATTTTAATAATTTAATCCATACTCTCGTACTTAGTTTATTAGTTCTTTATTATGAACTTCGGAATTTGATTATGCTGCCCAACATAGCTCACGCTTTTACATTACAATATCTAGCTTGCATGCATGCATTTAGTCACATTATTATTTTTATAATCACTGCAGTTTTGTGGCACTTGACCATTCTAAAATGTATTAGGTTTCGGCTCTGACAGGTTTTTTCCACTGAAGAGAAGGGTTTTTTTGTTTTGTTTTTCTGTCCCAAAATAATTAGAAGATATTTATAGTCGGGAACGTATACATGACAGAAGATTGTCACAATTTTGGGATCAAAATCTTCTGTCATATGCATGGTTAACAATTAAGCAAGGAAAAAAATATTTTAATTGTAATGAAAGAGCTTGTTTAATTATGTAGGATCATTCTGGAGCTCGAGCAGAAACACACAGCTTGTTAAGCTCATGAGGAATTTTTCATAACATAAATTCCATAAGACTGGTTTACACCAACTGGATTGTACTGGAAGGTTAAACAAAAAAAAAAAAAAAACACTCTCTTTTGCAGGGAACACTAAAAAAAGGCCACAAAATGAAAAATAATAATTGAAAATCTATTTTCCATCTTTATAGAATTTTAACTATAAAAAAAAATCATCATCATTTATAGTTATAGTTTTCTTCTTAAAAGGATTAATTACAATAAAAAAAAATCTTATCGTTATAATTATATTTATTGATCATTAAATATAATATGAACAATAAAAATATTTGTTATTATAAATATATTTTTTAGTTATTAAATATAATATTAATAATAAAATCTTTTACATAAATAAATTTATTAATCATTATACATAATGTCAAAGATAAATATATATGTTATTAAAAATATAAATTTATTTAATTATTAAAATAATAAAAATTATACTTATAACGAGTAGATATTTATGTTTTTGTTTTTTTTTTTTTTTGACTAAATTTATTTTAGTGGAAAAACCTAACATTAAATAAAACAAGTTTCAATACAACATATATGAACATATGTATAGTTATTTATATCAACTCGCATTATTTGTAAGAAAGACGCTAATTTTGGCAAAATTTTTCACTGAAATTAACACCCCGACTGTCATTTATGCAAATTGATTGGCTATTAAATTTGCATAAATTAATCGGAGTGCTGAATTCAATGAAAATTTTTGTCAAAAATAGCAGCGCCCAATTTATGAAGGTTTAAAACAATGTATTACACTTAATTTATACCACTTAAACATGAAGCGAACAATACAATGTACTGACCTACAATTTTACTTAGCATTATAATTAATTTTATTTTCTGAGAGATGAAACGTCTTGCCTACTGAAAATATTTTGAAGAAGGATGTTGATCAACAATTCATAGTCGACTTTTAAGTGTGAATCCAGAATACTGCAGCCCAAATATGAAACCCATGAGATCCAGTAACACTGTTGGGCTTTTCTGGACTTGGACTTGGCCCATCAAGGCCGAATATCCGTCTTGTTTCACTAGTGTGGTTGCCTGCCAACAATTAAGCTGCGAAGAAATTTTAAACCGAAGAACTCAACAAAGACAGTGGCTCATAGGATAAGGATTTTAGGACTCGCCTTACGTTTCCCTTCTCTTCAATACACTCTGTTACCAACCTCCACACACTTTTTCTTTTCAAAGTTAGGTATCCCTTTTTAATTATATATAATATGAGCTTATGGGATTTGTTTTTCGAGCGTCTTTGTGTTAATGTTAACTGAGACATTATTTGCCTGTTGGTTTTAATCTTTCTCTGATACTTAATATGCTTTGTAGCGGTTTTTCTTTTCTGAATTATGCATGAACTCTGTTTTCTTTTAAATGTAATTTTGCTTTTGAAATATGCAAGCTTTGTCTTACAGTCCATTGAATTGCAATACATAGTTTGGCTATAGTTCAGATGGATGGTTATTTGAGATGTTAATTGGTTTTTTCTTTCTTTCTTTCTTTTTTTTGGTGTTTCTTTCTATACAGTGCATTTGAAAGGCTTAATAATTTTTAAAAGTTGTTTTTGCAATCTGATGAAATATGCTTTCTAATTTTTCTGTGTGCGCATGAGGTTTCTATATATTTATATCATAACACTTAATTCATCATTCAGTTTATTTGAATAATCTGGTTGAATGTGAGTTTGATGGGGTGGCTACTTTAGAACTTCAATTTTCATCATTGTCTTTTTTAACATTTGTGGTATTAAGCTCCAACAGTTCGGGGAAAACTAGAATGCCCTAGGGATGTTTGGTATATTTAACTAAAAATTTGTTAACTTTTCTTCTTGAATAGGAATCTAGCACGCTTACTGCTATTCATGGTTTGGGTTTCCAAGGACTTTTAAAAAGTAAAATGTGGTGCATTGGAACTCAGTGAGCTAATATTTGGACAAGTGATTGAAAGTGGATTCACACTTTCAACCAAGTGAGAGAAGAAGAAAGAAAAATAATAAATATTAACCACCTTTCGACCAAGTGAAGGAAAATGATCATCTTGCTTGCTATAGTCATGTTATTATTCTTTTAGTGATTATTCTAAATAAACTTATTGACTGAATTGGACTTGACTGATTATTTTGTGGCTTTTTGGCATTTGAAGCTATGAACATTGTGAATATCTTAAGATAGAATATTGGGACTTCACTGGTCTGATTTACTTATGAGATTCTTTGCACTTTTTCCATTGTCAAACTTCTGTTTGTCATGCCTAGAGATTTTTAAGTTTTGGCTGTATCACAAAGGCAAACTACCTAGCAGCCTTATTGAATTCATTGAAAGTTTTACCTCCAGGAGGATGTATTTTCACTATTGGCATTAGCAATACTCAGAATTGTCAGAATAACATTGATTTAGTCTATAACTTAAAGTGGGCTTCTTGTTGTTTGAAATGATATTCTTTTTTAAGCCAAATTCTGCAAATATGGAAGCTAGGACCATTTATGAACTGAGACTTAACTTTCTCCTTGTCCTGTTACAACATTGCTATACCCATATGAGCCATTTAACCTAGTTAGCCAATATGAATTTGTTTGAATGAGAAAACTATTAGTAAAGCAGATTTAATCAGACAGCTCCAGACCAGTGCACAACATGCAATTGTAAAATGTTGCCTGTTAAGCTAATTACAAACACTGGGCTTCTATAGTTGTAACATATTCTATGCGCCTTGAAATTATCTCACCTGTACCTGGTCATCTCTTTTGCAAGGATTAATAACCCGTGCTTTTATTATGTGCAGGTGAAGATCTGACAATTAACTAGTTTTAGCTGCCAACTAGACCCTAAATCCTGCTGTTGTGGTTAACATGACACCTGTGATCCCATGTTCTATAAGCAACATCTCACCCATTCCTGTTAATGCTTTTATAACAAAGATTTTTTTATCAAGATGCAATTCAACTAGAAAATCTGGAAAACATACAATATCCACTACAAGATATGTTTTACCTCTTTCGTCTTCTGTTAGAATCTTTTCAAGGTACCAAAGTGGGGGTGTTTTACATGGTAAATCAAGAATCCATATGACGTCAGCCACAGGAATTGATGTTGCTGTAGAGGAACCAGATTCACCTGCCACAGATGAAGGTTCTGCTGGGCCCTCAGACATTCCATCTGATGTGGTTGAAACAAGTGAAACTTCCTCTTCAAGATCAGATGTAAGTCTTACTCCAGCTCAGTCCAAACGGTCAAAACCAGGTAGGAAAAGTGAGATGCCTCCTGTAAAGGATGAGGAATTAATTCCTGGTGCTACATTTACTGGTAAAGTAAGATCAATCCATCCATTTGGTGCTTTTGTTGATTTTGGAGCTTACACAGATGGCCTGGTACACGTTTCAAGGTTGAGTGATAGCTTTGTTAAGGATGTTGGAAGTTTTGTTTCTGTTGGCCAAGAGGTGAAGGTCAGATTGATTGAAGCAAATTCTGAGACTGGACGTATTTCTCTTACCATGCGGGAAAGGGATGATATTAGCAAGCTGCAGCAAGAGAAAGATGCTCCTGCCAGTGGTGATAAGGCAAGGCCTGCCAGACGGAGCACCTCAAGGTCTAATAAAAAACAAGCTGAGGTAAAAACCACCAAGTTTGTCAAGGGACAGGATTTGGTAGGCACAGTGAAGAACTTGGTTAGGGCTGGGGCTTTTATATCTCTTCCTGAAGAGGAGGAAGGATTTCTTCCTGCATCAGAGGAATCTGATGATGGACTTGCTAACATGATGGGCGGCTCGTCACTGCAAGTAGGCCAAGAAGTCAGTGTGCGGGTATTGCGTATCTCAAGGGGACAAATAACTTTGACAATGAAGACAGAAGATGATGCTGAATCAGACTTACTGGTTGCTGAAGGGGTTGTCCACACTGCAACGAACCCCTTTGTGCTGGCCTTCCGCCGAAACAAAGATATTGCTGCTTTTTTGGATGAGAGGGATAAAACAAAGAAAGAAGCTAAAAAAGCACAAGAACTGAAGACCCCAAAAGAAATCGAAGGAAAGGTAATTCAAACTGAAGTTGAATCTACTATTTCTGAGGTGCAGGAGCAACCAGAGGTTAGTGCCACCTCTGCATTGGATGAAGTTTTGGAAAATGATGAAGTTCCTTCAAAGGAGGAGATTGTGGAGGCTGATCTAGTATCTGGCTTATCAGCAAGTGTGGATGGTGCATTCCAAACCCTGGAGAAAGAAACAGATGAGAGTAGCAAAAGCTTGGCTCCTGAAGGGAGTGTATCTAGTGAGAATACAATCGAGGCTCTTTCAACCAACAAATCTGAAGAAAAAGGTGAACAACTCTTGTCTTTGGACAGCACAAAAGATGAAGTTGTAGAGAGTAAAAGTGTTGATGTTGTGGCAGAAGATGAAATGCCAATACAAACACCCACTGTAGAGACCAAAATTCCTACTGCTGCACAAGCTGAGGACAAAGTGGCAGGACTGACCCCTGACAAAAATGATGGTGTCTTCGTCTCTATCGTACAACCTGAGGAAACCAAAGGTTCATTCCATGCTTTACGTTTACTTTAATTTTTATTTACTGTTTGTATACTTGCTGTCTCGGAAACATAATTTTCATCTTCCAAATGGCACACTTACAATGTATCATGCAATTCTTCACAATTAAAGATATGGCATGTGCTTAACCAAATTATGCACATAAAAATTGTGAGCTGATAGTTTGTTGTTAAGATATTCAGCTGGTAAAAATTACATGTTGGTGGACATTTTTAAGATATAGATTATGGTTTTGCAAACAAATAAAAACCGGCGAGGCATATCAAACATGATTATATTATGATGGTTCTTTCTATCATTCCTTATTCCATGTTATATTTCAGAGAAGAATCATGGTGACTAATATGAAGAGAAAATTTCTTCTTATTTGGCCTCTTCTTAAAATGTCATAACATGGTGTTCCTTTTAGTTGGGTATGTTTTCATTCATGTTTGTTCTGGTGAATTTCTTCTTATTTGGCCTCTTCTTAAAATGTCATAACATGGTGTTCCTTTCAGTCGGGTATGTTTTCATTTATGTTTGTTCTGGTGCAGCTGGAGAAGTTGATGAACTCTCTGATCCATCTGGAGAATCAGCTGTGAACAATAACATGTCTTCTGGAAGTCAGGTCATTGAGGAAGTTGTGGAGAATCAGGTCAATGCTACCAAGGATGAAGCACAGATACAAGCACCTGCTGCTGAGACTGAAGTTAGGACAACCTCAGCAGTTGAAGATGAGAACACAGGACCTGACCCCAAGAAAAATGACAATTATAATGGACAAACTGATGCCCCTTCTCCCAAGGAAAACTTGATTACAGGTTTGGACTCTAATTATAATCCTTTTGGCTACCTTTCTTGCTTATTCAAAGGCATTTATGATTGGGACTTGATGGCTGCTGGGACTGTTATAATTCGTAAAGATGTTGTAGAACTGGAGCAAGGCTTCAGATAGAAGCTGTTTGTGGTTGGCAATATCATCTTTTTGCATAATTTAAATGAGGAATCATGTGACAGTGAATGGTGAAACTCAGCAATGATTCGAGTTAAGTGACAGTGTCATGTGTCTGTAATTAGTATAGCAATGGCTGGTCATTTTTTGGTTTGTCTAATTAGTAGCAATGGTTCTTTCTATCGTACAACCTGAGGAAACCAAAGGTTCATTCAATGCTTTTCATGTATTTCAATTTTTAATGACCATTTGTATACTTGCTGTCTCGAAAACATTATCTCCATGTCCAATGTGGCAACATACAATGTATCCCACAATTCTTCACAATTAAAGAGGTGGCACGTACTTAACCAAATTATGCACATAAAAATTGTGAGCTGATATTGTTTTGTTAAGATATTCAGTTGGCAAAGATTACATGGTGGTGGACATTTATAAGATATAGATTGTGGTTTTGCAAACTAATAAAACCGGTGAGGCATATCAAACATGATTATATTATGATGGTTCTTTCTATGATTCCTCATTCTATGTTGTATTTCAGAGAAGAATCATGGTGTCTAATATGAAGAGAAATTTTCTTCTTAGTTGGCCTCTTCTTAAAATGTCATAGCGTGGTGTTCTTTTTAGTTGGATACATTTTCATTTATGTTTGTCCTGGTGCAGCTGGAGAAGTTGATGAAAATTCTGACCCATCTGGAGAATCAGCTGTGAACAATATCATATCTTCTGGAAGTCAGGTCATTGAGGAAGTTGTGGAGAATCAAGTCGATGCTACCAAGGATGAAGTGCAGATACAAACACCTGTTGCTGAGACTGAAGTTGCAACAACCTCAACAGTTGAGAAGACAGGACCTGATCCCAAGAAAAATGACAATTATAATGGACAAACTGATGCGCCTTCTCCCAAGGAAAACTTGATTAAAGGTTTGGACCCTAATTATAATCCTTTTGGCTACTATTCTTGCTTATTCAAAGGCATTTATAATTGGGACTTGATGGCTGCTGGGACTGTTATTTATAATTTGTAAGATGCAGTATAACTGGAGCAAGGCTTCTGATAGAAGCTGTTTATGATTCGCAATATCATCGTTTTTCCTAATTTAGATGAGGAATCATGTGACTGATGAATGGTGAAATTCTTCTATGATTCCAGTTATGTGACAGTGTCATTCTAATTGTGTCAGGTGTCTGTAATTAGTGTATCAATGGATGGTCATTTTTTTTATTTGTCTAATTATTATAGGAGTGGCTGGCTCCTACTAGCGTGTACCATCTTTTCCTATTTAAATCTGTTTGTGGATTGCAGTGTCTATATCACCATCTCTAGTAAAGCAGCTTCGTGAAGAAACAGGAGCAGGAATGATGGACTGCAAAAAAGCTCTTTCAGAGACTGGAGGAGACATTGTCAAAGCTCAGGAGTTTCTTCGAAAGAAAGGTTTAGCAAGTGCAGAAAAGAAAGCCAGCCGAGCCACTGCTGAAGGAAGAATTGGTTCTTATATTCATGATAGCAGGATCGGCGTCCTGGTAGAGGTTAACTGCGAGACAGATTTTGTCTCCCGAGGCGACATTTTTAAAGAGTTGGTTGATGATCTTGCTATGCAGGTGGCTGCATGCCCTCAAGTACAGTATCTTGTTACAGAAGATGTTCCTGAAAATTTTGTGAACAAGGAGAAAGAAATTGAAATGCAGAAGGAAGATCTCGTGTCAAAACCAGAGCAGATCAGGTTAAAGATTATTGAAGGACGGATCAGGAAGAGGGTTGAGGAATTAGCATTGCTTGAACAACCCTACATAAAGAATGATAAAGTGGTGGTAAAGGACTGGGTGAAACAGACCATTGCAACAATTGGTGAAAATATTAAAGTGAGGAGGTTTGTGCGGTACAATCTTGGGGAGGGCTTGGAGAAGAAAAGCCAGGATTTTGCTGCTGAGGTGGCTGCTCAAACTGCTGCAAAACCAGTGGTAAAAGATCAGCCTTCTTCAGTGGAAACAAAGGAAACTGTTGAGAAGTAAGTGACTGCTTTCTGTGAACTTTGACTTGTGATACGCAGCAAAAATTTGTTTTACTGTGAAGACCTCAAGACAACATATCTTTAGAGCCAGTTAACCACTGAATTTCATTTTAATTTGTGTTGTCTGACAATTATAATCTTTATTAAATCAGGATCTTACCTCAGCAAGTGAATGAAAATCTTTCATTAATGATGATGGAGATAGGCTTCATTTTCTCTCTAATTTTCAGCAATTATGTGTATTCAACATTTCCTCTAGCATTTTATTGCCAAAACTTTTTTGGTTCTGCAGCTCCATGTGAACGGGAGACTTGGGACACTCAGGTCTTAGGGTCGGGGGAAAATCTGTCTGTCCATCTGAGGCTGTTTATCAAACAAACTTTATTTTTAACTTCCTGTGAAAATAAATGTGGCTTAAATATCTTTCAATATGTTGCAAGTCTTACGAATGTTCAAACTCTATTGCAGGCCACCAGTGGTGACCATCTCTGCTGCACTTGTTAAACAACTGAGGGAGGAAACAGGAGCAGGGATGATGGACTGCAAGAAAGCTCTGTCTGAAACTGGAGGGGATCTTGAGAAGGCACAGGAGTACCTGAGAAAGAAAGGCCTTTCAGCTGCTGACAAGAAATCAAGCCGACTTGCAGCAGAAGGCAGAATTGGTTCGTACATTCATGACTCGCGTATTGGAGTCCTAATTGAAGTCAATTGTGAGACTGACTTTGTTGGTAGAAGTGAAAAATTCAAGGAGTTGGTTGATGATCTAGCAATGCAAGTTGTGGCCTGCCCACAGGTGCAATTTGTATCCATTGAAGACATTCCACAGGAAATTATAAACAAGGAAAAAGCAATTGAGGTGCAGAGAGAGGACCTTTTGTCCAAACCAGAGAACATAAGGGAAAGAATTGTGGAGGGGAGGATCACTAAGAGGCTTGGAGAGCTTGCTCTCTTAGAGCAACCCTTCATAAAGGATGACAATATTTTGGTTAAAGACTTGGTGAAGCAAAGTATTGCTGCTCTGGGTGAGAACATAAAAATCCGAAGATTTGTTCGATTTACTCTCGGAGAGACAATTGAAGCATGAAATGGGAGAATTTCAGAAATACTGAGGAATACCTTGGGAAGCATAGGTGGGAGAATTTTGAATTGGAAACTAATCGGATTCTTTTCGTTGTGATTAAAGCGAGGTAGTTTTTCTTTTCTAGTTTGTAATATGATCCACTACTTCTGATTTTGAAGAGTCAGAACATTTCAAATCTATTTTATGCAAAATGAAATAAGAAAATACATTTCCCTGGAAGCATGTTTGTACTATTATTTTCAGTCAATCGAAATATGGCCTTGTAACACATTTGTGTATATTTCCCGAAAAGTTATGTAAGACCCTCTCCTGGAGAGGGTAATTCTGAATAGTGACAAACAATTTCGCCCTATATGTCAAACAGACCTGAAGAGAAAAT
Organism: Anacardium occidentale; assembly: GCA_026122585.1. Classification (NCBI taxonomy): domain Eukaryota; kingdom Viridiplantae; phylum Streptophyta; class Magnoliopsida; order Sapindales; family Anacardiaceae; genus Anacardium; species Anacardium occidentale. The sequence goes on from JAJEJH010000026.1 coordinate 460,731, forward strand.
TTTGATTTGTCCATTAGTAGTTGGTAAGGAAAGGAAAATCACTGGCATCATGACGATTCCTCGGTCTCTAATTTGAGAGAATTTCCAATAAACTTAATGAGAATGAAGAAAATATTGTTGATCAACTATTTTAGTTTCCCGAAGTTCCACCACATCAAATTAAGATCAATAATGCATGAATAATCAGTTGAATCAGAGTCCCCACAAAAGTTCGGACTCAAGTTTGAGTCCTAACATTTGCCAAAAAAAAAAAAAAAAAAAGAGCCTATTGTGCCGCAGATGCCCTTGAACTGCAGTAAAATTGATGGTTTAATCATGAACCAATATGGCTAACCCGGTCAAACTGGTCCAACCAGCAGTTTCAGTCTGGTTTTCTAACCTCCGTGAGTCAGATACCGGAAATAAAGAAAATCTCTTCCATTCTCCATTAATGTAAATTTCTTGAGTATTTTGTTTATGATACACCACAATACATAGGCTATGTAACCTTTCTTTGATTCCTTTTTGGAACAAATCGCCAGAGGTCCACAGCAATATCCACTTCTTTCTTCTTATGAAATTTGTATAATTGCGGAACATCATACCGAAGCTGCCCCCAAAAAAAAAAAAAAAAAGCACAAGAAATCAATTAGGCGCAATTGGATAAACAGCATCATTTTTTACAGTCCAGAAAGTATAGTAATAATAGTAACACTCACAAGCACATACGCTCAAAATCACTTAACAATGCAAGAATGAAGAATTAGCTTCTCTAAATGAGCACCATTTTATAGGGTCAACAAACTGGCTCCAAAAAGCCATCTTCACTCACCTCACACAGAACCTCAGCACTACTAGCATTAAAGTCCCGCAAGGCTGCCTTTTTCACATGCTGAGATGCCAAGAAAAAAAGATCTCGTCATTTGTCAGCCAAAGTAAAAATTTACCAAAAAATTTCAGACATTTCAAGGTCACATGAGGTATATAATTCCACAAGGAGGCCTAAAATCAAGCAAACAAACAAGTCAAATTCATAAAATAAAAAAGAACATAGCCATGTATGGAAAAAGAAAATGAAAAATCATATGATGCTTCCCCTTATTATGTAATATTTTAAAAGATTAAGATGACATAAGAAATAAGACCTATCATTCCATTTAGTACAACTTTTTTCGAGCAAAACTCATGAAAATCGAGCCATTATAAAAAAGTAGCAAGTTGTATAATGCGTAAACATGAAATAATTGTCTAGAAATAAATTAACAAAGTAGGTTTTATCACAAAGAAAGGATATGAGGAGCTTCTAAAATAACATTGTATTTTTTACGCAAAAATTTCAAAAAGAATTAGATAAAAAAAGACTTATTGAAATAGCTCAAATTTTGAACTTTATCATTATACATAAAACCATTCTATTCAATCACTTGTCAACTCTTTCTTGAGTTGCAGAGAATCAAATAAAGAAAATGAAAAAATAGAAAGTTTTTAATTTTAGGAAACATCTTTTACGTAGTATATAAGCTGTAACAAACAAGGACTAAGAAGAAAAGGGTGGGAGGGCGTTTGTGGAGCAGGAGCAATCTGTAATTGGGTCTCACAAGTCCTTACACATTGATTACTGTAATTACCAGATCAAATATTTTGCATAAAACTGACCTTTCTGCAAATTTTCCAAATCGATTTCATAAAGCTGATATTTGCATAAACAATATCTAGCTAGTAACACAAATTCCAATTGTCCTCATGGCCACACTTTTGAGGCCAACCTAAGGGGGAACGCTTAAAAAAATACACCCAAACAAGTAAACAGAAAAAGTGAAAGGAAGTACCATATATCCCTTTTTTTATAGAAGCAAACTGCAAATAGTGCAGTGCTGTTATACAAATCTAACAAAAACAGAATCCAGGTGACATATTATACATAATGTAATACCTGAGAAAGATAGATACCGATGACTCAATTACCTTAATTCATGTAACAATGAGAATGGTGTCTTAAGATAATTGAATGACAGATCAGATGATGCCATGTGGGAGTGGCAATAACAATTTAAAAAATAACAGCTAAATATTCCAAGAAAAATCACTCACATCTCTTGTGGAAGTCTTATGCAAGGAATAAACTGCTCCAGAAGCAACCTAGCACGACAATCAATACACAAGCCATGTACATATAATAGATCAAAAGAGATCGAACTGAGGCATATAGCATCAATCTTTAGTCCTATATTTACCTTCAACGCCACAGCAAGGAAATCCATATCAGCCCCCTTTTTCCGAGTTCCAAATGGAGGATTCATTACAACAGTATCAACAGTTTGACCTAAACATGAGACCAATCATAAGGTAAACAAATAAGTAGAACAAGATCAACAGCAAAGTAAATGAAGAAAATATCTCATAAACTTAATTTTTATGTTAGGCAACCCACTAGAAACTCAAATGCCTTTTTCTCCATCAGTAAATATCTTATTAATTGCACAAATTAATGAAGAAGCTGCTTGGGATATCACTGATAGACAAACGTCCAACATGGTGTAAGTATATCCCAGAGAAGAGACAGTTACCAATAAACTCATTTCTGTCACAAGGGAAAGCTTATTCATAAACCTCTAATTCCTACTTCAATAAACACCACCAATCCCTCTCATTCAGTACACAACAATGATCCTCACAACAGGGATAATTAGAAAATTAAAAAGATGAACCACAATACAATTTTCCTGGAACTTCTATCCAGAAAATTTAAAAAATAATAATGAAGGCCAGGTAACCGTAAACAAGGAAATCTTTTTGTTGCATATGCACAAGACTTCAGCCAAGGAAGACTCATTGTCTCTTAAAATACCAAGTGCTAATTGTATCTCATGAAACCAAATCAATAGATGTACCAAGATGAAAGTGCATGAAACGAAGCTAGATGAAGATGTTTCTACCTCTCAATTCTAAGTTCCTGATGTCACATTGAATAAAATTTATGTCCAACTGCAATTCATCATGAAAGGACAAGTCATCAGTTTTCCGCAACTGTTCTAATTATTGAAGCTATAACCAAATTATCCATAGAGATATAGTACTGCATGCTAAAAACTTAAGATACAGTACCTCAAGATCCTCGGCATTTGCCACTGCTATCTCAAGACAATGTGAATCAATATCAATAGCAATAACCTGTCTGTTACATAATTAAAGAACAAAAATAAGAAATATAGAAGGAAAAAGGTTCACAATAAAATAACTAAAAAAAATTATACAGAGATCAACAAAAAATGTTGTGTCAAGAAACCTTTTTCACCATCTAAGAACACTTTTCTGTAACAATTCGGTTCAAATAATCCATGAACCAACATCTATATGAAAGATTAAAAAAAAAAAAATACAAACAACGACCAGTATAACTAGTTGTTGAGGAAGGATACATTAGATATAAAGATGACTATTTGACAAATTTAAGAAGCGCACGCAAAAGAAGCGGCCAAGACATGACTCACCCTGCACCCAAGAGTGCAGCTGCAGCGCCTAACGTACCACACCCACAACCAAAATCTGCCACTATCTTATTGGTAACATCCTCATAAGAATTCTCCGCCTGATCCATATTAAAATATCAGTCATAGATAGAAAATTAAATCCTTTAACCAATCAAAGAGTGATAAATACAGTGTAAAGCATGCGAGCAGCGATGTGGGGTCCCGTCGGATACTGCTCTAGATCCACCTGCAGTAACACAAATATAATCAGAGCCTCGCCCAAAGTCCTCGAATCATTCATAAAGCGTGCAAGTGGGAGAGGAACCTTTGGATTGGAGAACTGTTCGAGGTCACCTAAGAGGCTTTCTAATTGTTTAAGCTTCATCTTTAGCCTTGGAGAATGAGAATCCACTCACAAGATTCTTCTCCTTAAAACCCTATTTCCGGACTTTTAAAGAAGTCTACCATGGACAAGATAAATGGTTTTGGTTTTTCATATGAGTGTAAAAGGGTAAGATATTCTTGTTAACAGGTTAAAATACCAAAATAACCTTTTTCGCTGCTAAATTTAACGGCAAAATTTAACGAATAGAGTTGAATTTAACGCGGCTTCCATGATATTTTAGCCGCCATTGATAAAAATATAAGGCCACGAGACTTATTTCAGGATTAACTAAAAAAGGCCAAAACAAATCCATCAATTTTTTAAAATTTAAATATGTATTTATTAAATATTTTTTTATTTAATTTGATTAATATTTTAAATAAAATAAAAAATTATTTTTTAAAAAATAAAATTATTATAAAATATAAAATTATTATTTAAATATCAAAAATAAAACAATTATTATTACTAATATCAATAATAATTATTATTAAAAATAAATTAAATGATTAAAAATAATTATTTAATTCATAATTATCATTTTTGATCACGATTATCAATATTGATAATTGTTTTTAATTTTAAATATGTTTATATTTTTTAAATTTATTTTATTTTAAATATTTAAATAAGAGTTTATATTTTTTATTATTTTTATAAATTTTATTTTATTATTTTTATAAATTTTTAATTTGAAAAATAAAATTACTTTCCTCACAGTTAAAGTTGAATATTTGAGTTTTCGGAGTCAATATCTTTTGAGTGAAAACGGTGGTGGGAATTAGTCGTTTGGCCAAAATATAAATAAACAATCGAAGCGCTCAAGGCCGATGGAGAGACCAAGGGTTCTTCTTAAGGTTACAGTCATAGGCTCGAGGTCCCGCTTTTGAATTGGAGGTACCTCCTCTTCCTTTTCCCTTCGGCAACAATTTATCGTTTTTTAGGGTTTTTCTGTGGTTGGTAATTACTTTTTTTTTTCTTTTAAGAACTAATATATTTTTGTATTATCGTTTAATTTGAACAAACTCACTCTCTTGTGTAGGATAGTGGGTTAGGGTTTGGTCAGACTGACGGGGCTTTTTATTGTGGTTGATGAATTCTTATGCATAAATATTAATAGCTCTGTTTTATTTTTGTGGAAAATGATTTATGTATTTATTCAGTAATGGTAGAACGACAAGGTTTTAAAGATTGAATTATTTATTTCATTTTTTTAGAATTGATACCTTTTGCCAGTGAAAGATGACTTTGTCAGACGAAGAAACTAAAAAGCTTTTCAGAATCAGGAAGACTGTGATGCAGATGCTGAGGGATCGGGGTTACTTTGTTGGAGACTTTGAGATTAACATGACCAAAGAACAGTTCCTCTCTAAATATGGCGAGAACATGAAAAGGGAGGACCTTGTTATCAATAAAGCAATGCGAAATAATAGCTCTGATCAGGTATACAATTTATTGTGCAAATGTGTAGTATTTTTCACGGCCATTTTGACTTTATATGGTATTCTGTTTTTTGGTTTTTTTCTTTTCTCATTCAATTTTCCATAGCTAATTTGATTATATGTTGTTCATTGATTTTTCTCTCCTAGATCAATTGGTCTCCAGTCGAGTTTTAAAGATATATGACTGCATTGTCTTGTTAGACATGGTTTCCATGCTTTGTTGTCTTTTTTTTTTTTTTTTTTTCTTTTTAGCCTAACTGGTTTCCCTTGTGTACCAGATTTATGTTTTCTTTCCTGACGAGCAAAAGGTTGGAGTTAAGACAATGAAGACTTATACCAATCGAATGAAATCAGAGAACGTGTTCAGAGCAATATTGGTGGTTCAACAGAATTTGACTCCCTTTGCGCGGACATGTATAAATGAGATCTCTGCGAAATTTCACTTGGAAGTTTTCCAGGTAAAATTAGTTGCTTCTGCGAGATTTGGCTAGCTGGGTTCATCTGATTTTTCAATTTTTCATAGGATTATTTGTATATTGCTTCTGCATGATTTCTGCAGATCAGTTACTTGACCGAAGATTTTGGTTTATTTGCCATGGATAATCTATAGTAGCAATACCTGTGATCCAACCTTTGAACTATATAAGAGTTCAAATGGACTCTTATGTAGTTAAAAGATTTTGGTTTATGGGCCATGGATGATCTATGGTAGCAAGGTTTTTCAAATGCCTGTGATCCAACCTTTGAACTACATAAGAGTTCAAATGGAGTTATGATAAGGCATCAATTAGTTTCTGAAATGTTGCCTTTGATAAAGTACCTATGAGTTGTGCAAAAATGGTTTTCTCATGTCTTTATTCCTTTTTTTCTTTTTTTGATTATAATTTTCAAGAGTGATTTTACACAAAGGTGTTTTCATATTTCTGTTTTCGTGTTCATTTGTGGTAAGGGCAAAAGGTTATGTTCCGAATTTGTGAAGAATGATGTTAATTTTGTTTTTTAATTTGTTGCTCAATTTATAAAGGAGGCGGAGCTTTTAGTCAACATCAAAGAGCATGTTCTCGTTCCTGAGCATCAGGTGCTTACTAACGAAGAGAAGAAGACATTGCTGAAGAGGTACACAGTGAAGGAAACACAGGTAAGTTTTGAGAATCTGGGTATCTTCTTGTAAAATCTGCACTTTGTTTGATTGATGGTGACATATACTACTAATGTGGTCATAAGAAGTTCTGATCAACTGATGTGGAACTATAAACTAATCATAATTCTTTTGCATTGATACATAAAAGCTTCAAGAAGCTTCCTTGCTCTGACAGTTTGCAGTGACTTCTCGGTAAAATGGTCGCACGTTTTTTCTGGTTGAACCCCTTATTTTTACCATGGACTCCACCCCACTCTTTTGCGCCCTCCCCCCCAAAAAAATAAAAAAGGGGAAAAAAAAAAGGCTTGTGTGTCCTGCCTGTACAATTTAGTATGTGAGTTTCAGACTTTTAAGCTCATGGACTTTTTTTTTTTTTTTTGGGGGGGGTGGTGGGTGAGTTGGGAGGAAGAGTGTTGTGAATGTTACTTTACTAGTTCCAAGAAAATAATAGTAATATTTATTCGCCAATGACTTGATTAATGATCAATTATAAATTTACACCAGTGTCATTAACCCCCCATGGATAGTGGTTTAACTTTTTGGCTTATTTATCTTGTTGGCTGCTTTTTGTTGGGAGCATCTTAAATTAGAATCCTGAGTAATGTTCTTATTTTTGTGAAGTGCTACAAATTGCTATTATTACTGGAGGTCCAGGTGTCAAATTTTGTAGTTTATGCGTTTTATACCGACAGCTAAGTTTGGTTTTACTTATTTCTGATATTCTACTGCTTTTATTTTCTTGGGGTGGTTGGAGCTCAGTTGCCTCGCATTCAAGTGAGTGATCCAATTGCAAGATATTATGGGCTTAAGCGTGGACAAGTTGTGAAGATTATCCGGCCAAGTGAGACTGCTGGTCGTTATGTCACCTACCGATATGTTGTGTAATTTTTTGTTTGATAGGTTTAGTAATTACTTAAATTTAGTATCAAATGCCAACCAAAGTACTTTGATCATGGCTTGTCTCAAAATGCAAAACAGAAATGTTGAGTTTTGGACCTTAAGACAACCTGTGATATGGGTTTGATAAGCATCCTTTGTGCAATCAGTGAAATCTCGTGTTGGTACAAAGGAAATGAGAGTTTCGGTTGTCGAGACATTTTCGTTGGGATAATTTGAATGTTCTATTGAAGAATTGTGGTGTCTTCCTTTATTTGTTACAAGTTTTGGCAGGCTGAGTTTTGGCTAATCAGCAGTATAACTTACCCAAGGACCATTTTACCCCATCAAAAATGTCTGTTTGCTTTAACAATACGTGTGATCTTTGTTGTATTTGGATTGCCAATTCACTCTTGTCAATGTTCACTCTGAATAGAGAGTGATAGAATCACTTTGTTATAAAAACATGCTAGTTGATTTCTCCTGTTTAACACTTGCCCAAATAGATCTACATTTACTTGTACCAGTCATGTAGACGATAGAAAGCAATTAAAGGAACTTCAAATCTTGACGACACAACAGAGATTAAAATACCAGAGGTCTATTTAATACAAAGTGAGAGAGATTTTACATCAGACCATTTTTACAGCCATGGTCATAATACTTCAAATTAGAAAAGATAAAGAGACGGAGAAACCTATCAATAAATCATCCAGCAACATTAGGTCTTGGCGAAACCACTGAAATTATTACTTTACTACACAAGTCTTCAATTTCAAGCATGCATTAATAGCAAATAGAGGACTCAGTTAAGCAGTTTCAACATTCAGATGGAAGCAATTTCGAGAGTTTTTTGGCACTTCACCATTGCCCTTGGAGCTGCAAGCAGCAAATAAAGAAAAATGTATCAGTCACTTTGGACCCTGGAATTACGATTTACCCTGAATTAGGATTTACTATGCAACCAGATACTACATTGGATAAATACATAGTAGAATTTTATTGGCTTAGAATTACCGGTGATTGGATTATAAATTAGATGAGCATATGAATATAGTACACTGTAGAAAATAATATACCTAAGCCAATAGCTTCTGAACTCTTCATGATCCTAAGCCTCTTGCAAGAGTTGCTGAACATTCTGCAGCAGCAATCAGCAAGTATTAGAAGGCTCCATTCACAAATGAGAAGTTGATCTACTAAATTTGCAATACGCCAATTCCAAAAATTTGAAATGACTTTGAGCAACAATTCATCCAACCTAGAATGTTCCAGCATTTTGACCTAACATTTACAAAATTTTAAGTTGAGAAAACACTTACTCCCAGGGAACATCACCAACTAGCATCCAGTCACCATCCTTATCTTCATAGGTGAGTACATATTCAGAACCGTGGAGAAGAATTATTAATCCGGTCTCACTCAATCCATCTCGGCTGGGCACATTATGAGAGCCACACTGACCTGAATCACACGTTTTTAAACACAATTAACTTCTCTTCCCAAAAAATGCCAGTGTTTATCCTTAACACAGAGGTTTTTGAGCGGTTGTGCAGAGATAAAAGTGTGGCAAATGCTGGACTGGAATGAGTAACAAACATGTATTACCGATTGTAAAGCAGCTGAACATTTTCTCTAGAGCTGACGACAGTTGCATATAGCTCCCAAAGGTTTTGAGGTCAACTTTCCGCAGATAGGGAGCACCGTCCATACTGACTTTGACATACAAGCACCCCAATCCCTGCTTGCCTTCAGAACCTTCTTCATTTTTTGGAGAATGGGAAGACATTGTGTTCTTCCTGAAAGAGCGAATTGGTGGCCATCCCACAACTTGTGCCCTGTCACAACACACACACATTAAGGTTTTACAGTTCGCTGTGATTTCCTTGAAATAAAATCTCAATCAACTTTCTTTCCATATTTAACGCTATTATAAATTGTAAACAAATTCAGATACCAATCTCCTGTAGAAATCATAAATACTAAATTTAAAGGATGTTGATAAATCTGTACTTGCAACTTTATCTGCAAGACATCCTTAAAAGTGATCAATAGAAAGCCAAAACTGAGGAAATTCAATTGGGATCAAAAGCCACATACAAGCAAAAATCACCATGATGCTAAAGAAATTAAGAGCGCAGTTAAGAATAATAATCCTGTAGCATGATTAAGAGCATGGTTAACGACAAAAACCAAGCATCATAAATTAGAAGCCAAGAGAACTGAACAACTTAAAGAGCAACAATGCATTGATTGAAAGAAAAACTCAAAAAAATTCTAAATTTTTCAGCGACTATACCGCAAATAAAGAAATATCATTAACGACAGGCACTCACTCAAATTAAATACTGATTTGCTTCTCCTTAATAAGATTTTTCTTGTAAAAAGGTAAATACTGGAAAACAGTCTAGGAAGACAAGACAAACCGAAAAAAAATTTTTTACTTTGAAGAAGAAGCAATCCCATGAGGCTTCTTGTCCAACACCACCACCGGCTTTGGCGACTGAGCAGCAGCCTCTGTCACAACTGGAGCAGGCAAATGCGAATTGGGAGAGGCAAGAAGCTTTGAACCATTACTAGCAACAGCTGTTGGAGAATACAAGGCAGGGTCAGATGTAGAGAAAACCCACTTGGCATCGATGGCATCAGAGAAACCCCTTTTAGCACCTGGACCGGCAAAGCTTTTCAGTGAAACAACCACAGTGTTGTTCTTGTTCGCACTACTCTCTCTTTCAGGTGACTCTGACCCCGGTAACCCCAGTCTCAACTCCGTTGCTTTCAGGTTTAATCCTGACTTTTCCATTGAATTGGGAACCGCTGGCTCTGCTGATAATCTTATGTAATCATGCTCTACTGACATACTTCAACACTACTTACACAAGCATCAAACAAGTTTCTAACTCTTAATTTTTTTCTGAAAAAACAAGATATATCAACATTCAGTTGATTATTATTAATGATAAAAGCAAAACAAAGAAGCTTCTTTAGTCTTTCGGAGACTATTTTTTGTTTCCACGTATTTCTCTATCTACTGTAAGTAACTACTAAGTCTGATACTGAGAAAATGAAGTAGAAACGCATTTAACATTTTTTTTATTAATATATAACTAAATTATTATTGCTATTATTAGATAGAGCTTTTTGTGGGTAACCACTCCGACAACACACAGAAAGTTCCGGGACAAACTTTCCGACACTGTCCCTTATTTAATCTATTTTCAGAAAAAAAAAAAAAAAAAAGATGAAGAAGCTAAAGTGCGCCGTGCACATGCTAAGATGCGCAAGTACACTGTTTGGGAGAAAGGGAAAAAATAATTCAGGATGGCAGAAAACAAAAGGACGAAATGGTGGCCAAAATTTCGCGGATTTTGAAGAGGGTGGAAGACAGAAAAGCACTAGGAAAAAAATGAGATATTTTGGCGGATTCGTCGTTTAATTGCTGAGAAAGTGAAAGAAAGCTGACAGGAGAGATACTCACAAGAGAAGAGAAAGAAAAAACGGCAGTTTGATGAACTGAAAAGAAATCTGTCTCTGAAGACCTGAAACAGAAGTCAGTGTTGCTGTTTGTTTCCTCTAATTCCATATACAATTAATTATAATTAAGGAACTTTTCAAGTTTTAATGGACATAAAACTTTCCTGCCATGACAAAAGCCTGCAGGGATTAACAGAACTCCACGCAAAGAGATGGGTTGGTGGGAGGCAAAACGGCTATAAGTTACATAGATCGAACGCCATTGCAAACAAGAACACTGAGCTGCAAGACCATTTTTTTCTTTACTTTATCTGAATATCAGGGATGTTTGAAATGAGGGCATATAGTTAATTACTCTGAAATGCAAGTCCAGAGATAAATTTTTTGAAAAAGAAGAAATATATGGTAGGACAGTGACAGTGACAGTGACAGAGACACTGGTTTAGTTTCGCAACTTACAAGATAGTGGGGAAGAAAAGATTGAATTGGGCATCTGTCCTTTCTCAGTAACGATGAGCTTCAAATCAATTTGTTGGGGTTATCCAAAAACTTCCATTTTCATTGCCCAACGATCTCCACTCAAATTTTCAATATAATTATAAATGTAGGCTCTCTTATTACTCGATATATATGAATTTGAATGGTGGCGGAAGCATTTGTTTTGTGGGTCATTTCTATTCTCTTTGCAAAATTTGATCCCGCGTGTTAAACTCTATAAGATAATGGATTAACCTCCACTAACGCCACAGGATTCTAAATTTCTTTTCTTTTTTCCTTCAATTTATTCCATAGTCAAGCAGAGCATCCATTTTACAATAATGGCAGTCGCATTCAGACCAGAATTCAGTACTTAGTTAAAGAAACAAAAGTTAGGATAGGTTTGGATTTCTTTAATACGTGCTCTACTTCAGCCAACTATTATTTCATATGGTTTTAGACATGGACCCAAAAAACTAGCTGATGAATTGAAAACCAAACAGGGCATTAGATATTTAGTGGAAAACTCCAAGAAATGAAATGGTTGTCATGATCAGAGCAAAGACAGAATGAATCTTAGAACAGCAGCCACTGGGCCATAGTATACTGGATTTGATTAATTAAAGTACTTAGTTTAGGCTCATTTACGATGAATCAATATCTACAGTAGTTAATAATAGTGTGAATTGCTTGATAATCTGACACATATTTAATTGTTTAAAGTTGTCATACTTAAATAAAATAAAATAAAACACATTGACAGAGAAGCAGCTCAAGGACCAATACTCACAATTCTACAAAACATTGTGGAAAATTTTGAATTTTCACTAAGCACACAATTTACTGGATTTGTATTATAGGGAATTGGGATAAAAATATCCAACACTGATACCAGAGCCTAAGGTTAATGTTCGTGCTGCGATTCTGTAAAACCTATTTTTAATTCAATAAAAATATTTAGGAATTCTTATTAAAATTGGATTAAAAATTTTGAATTTTGGTTTCAAGTTAATTTCGATTAATTTATATGAAATTAGACTTAGAAACATATTAAGATGCTTGCTTGGATTCATTTTTCATGATTTGTTCGTGAAATTGCATCAAAATTTGATCGAGATCAATGAAAAATCAAGACTTAAATTATCATAGTTTTTTCACGATTTTGTTGGATTTTGATAATACTTGCATTGGATGTTGGTACAATTGAGATCGTTGGAATAGGTTGATCAAAAGCCCTATGCTTTTTAAGTTTGCTTAAGTGTCATAATTAACAAATTTTACATTATAAAAAATCTAGGGTTCATTATGATTTTGGATTGTAATCAAGTTGTGAAAAGTCGATTAACTGATATATTTGATATATAGATAGCACAAACCGTCAACACTATGAGGTTAGTTGATTAATCAATGATTAACTATCACTAATCAACAGTCATCGATCAGCTATCCTTTGACGTGTGGTGACGCATAATGGTGCATATGGTTTTGCTTCAACATGTGAGGCATCATTCCAATGTTTTGCCAACACGTGTCAATGCTTCGATGCGTGAGAGCATGTGGGACATTGTTTCAATGCTTGACAGCGTGTGAAATACCTAAGTTGGCGTGTGACAATGCATTGAAGTTCAGTCTAACGTGTGGACTCAAATCCAATGGATCCTACGATGTGTGTGAGCAAGTGTAACCTCTTTCCAACTTATATAAACTCATAACAATGTTTTTGAGTGCATGTTTCAAATTATGCAATGTTAAATAATTTGTGATGCATGTGTAATTTTTGTTTTTAGTTCATTTCCATGTATAGGATCAATATATTGACTATGGATCGTTACTTGAAATATAAAATAAGACTATATGACAATTTAATGGCATATGTTGAAACTATGAATATAGATTTTTGAAGTTAAAACGAAGTCACATATAATAAGAATGTATAAATTTTTAGGATTGTGTGGAAGAATTATAGTGACATATAATAATAAATATGAAAAAAATCTACTATTTTGTGTCTTTTTCCAAATCAACGGAGTACAAGACATGTAGGTTATCGCAATCAATTCAAGAACTTCATTATGAATCAACATATCTTATGATTTTGGACCCACAAGCTTTCTATTAATATGACAGTATTTGGATTCGAACAAATCTTAAAAAAGACTACTAGTGATTTCTAGTAAGATATCACGATCATCCATCTAACAAAGTGTAGGACCCGCCGCCCCGAGTACTCCTGCTGCTGAAGAATACTGTTCTTTTACTTAATAAACTGAAAATTTGGGTACCCGAGATGGGAATCCTACGAAAAAGAAAGAAATCTGCTACTATACACTGTAAGCGGAAGCTGAAACTGATACTGAAATATACAATGAGCCCAAACTGGCTTTTCATTACTGTATAAATTGTTTCTGTACATAGATATATACATCTGAATACATACAAGACCTCACAGGTCCACAACTGAAAACAAAATACATGCTGGTAGTGTGTGTGGGGTCCTCCTTGCCAACCTCAATCCACCCGCTCCTCGCCAACAGCACACTGACCTGAAAAGGGAGGAAGAAGGAAAGGGATGAGTGATAAAAATCACCCAGTAAGCATTTCCTACTTCCCTCAACCCACGCAAGCACAAACAAGGGCATACATACCTGATCTCGGCCCTATCACACATCTACACGCTTGCGGGTGCTGAAACTGAATACTGGACGGCGGATTCTCATTATTAATTAATTACTGATATGAATGTCATGCCATGGCAACTGAAATCTAAATATGCATGCATGCGAATCTCTCAATGTACCCTAAGGTACCTGCTGTATTGATCAGGTGGATGAACACAGGGATTCGGCATCCTGGCCAAGTGGGCTGAACATTCTAGCTATTGGCTAGAAAGTTGAAACTGAAATACTGCTGAGCAGACTGACTGGTGTCAGAATGCTGGGTCTCACAGATGCCCCCTCGAGTTCATCCTAAACTGAAACCCATACATTGGGTTCTGAATGTTGAAAACTACTGAATTCGGATCTCTGGATCCTCTTTCAGACTATATGTTGTGCTATGGATGCATATACTGTATGTCTGAGCTGATTTCTGGATTATCTGATGATTATTAGGTCTTGGATGGATTACCAACCTTTAATAATTCAATTTCTGCCTTTTCTGGGAAATTCAAGCTGACGCACTGGCGTGTGGACTAAGCACACAGGCGTGCAGGAGACATACACGGCCGTGTAGGGGAAAAGCACACGGTCGTGCATGCACACACGGCCGTGCTAAGCACGGGCACACGGGCGTGTGCCCAGACACACGGGACCGTGCCCCGGTCGTGTGCCTGGCCGTGCAAGCTTCTGGAATCTACTATGCATTTCACGCAAAAGGAGGACACACGATCGTGTCCCTCAGGACACACGGTCGTGTCCTCAGCTTTTCAGACCGTGTGCACTTCGTGCACACGGTCGTGCCTTCGCAGAGACTAGGGCACACGGGCGTGCTCTTGCGGGCACACGGCCGTGCGCCTTGTCTTGCTCAGACATGACTTGTCTACAACTGCTGGAAACCCAACTGATTCTCATCCAAACTAAAATTAAATGCAATCAAACATCCAAGGCACTTCAATATACACATATCATGTATCAATTTCATCTTCCATCCATTTCTACTGAATTCACCATGGCCACTCAACCATTTCTCTCACAACACACACACAAGCAAAGCAAGCATGTTATTGGATGGGAAATAATCATCTCAAGCATCATATATCATCACATATACTCAATCAAACATGCTGGAAATGGAAACACACGTTTCCAACCATACTAAACATGCATCAAAGCAAGCTGGAAACGCTGGAAGAAGTAAGAAACACTTACTTCTTGACATGGCTGCTGGAAACTTAAACTCAAGCTAATCTCTCTGATCTCTTACTGGATTGGGAGCTGCTAGGAATTGGATTTCACGCCTAGGGCTGTGAGCTGCTGAACACAAAGAAGAGAAATCTGAAATGGGTGAGAAAATGCAATAAACTCTCGTCTCTCCCTCTTTTCTACCCACCTGCACGGGCGTGCAGGGATGATGCATGGGAGTGCACGGATGATGCATGGGAGTGCACCAAGGGAAATGAGGGAAATTCATTTCCCGTGCTTCGCATGATTAAAACCTCCCTAAAGGCATCATACGAAGGCCACACAGTTCTAGAAAACTACTATCTCACCCCTGAACTCTTTTAGACCCCCAATCTATCACTGAATTCTATTTCTAACCCCAAAACTCTACCCCTAAGGGCTTTCTAAAAACCTGGGATGCTACACAAAGTGTCACCAAATTAAACTATTCATAGAAATCTACTATTTATATACTAGGTTTCAACTGACGCAGGAAAGGTCCTTTCACATTCCTTTCTTTTGCTCCTTATATTTACATAACATAAAACTAGTGAGGTGTCCATGTTAATGGAGATTTTCTGAAACAATATTATAGCTTTGGCTCACAGTATAAGCATGTTTTATCATCTTCAACCAAAAAATTAAACCACTGTGTCAACACATAATAATGTAACAGGAGTAGCTCAAAAAAGTGTATGACATGCTAACAAATTAGACAGATTTGACATCCAAATCAATCTAAACAACCAGTAACTGATCCAAGACTTTTTACACGTTCAATTACCTAACTGTTATTATTTTAGCAGTGGGTCTCAAAAACCTTGAAAAACAAAGGTCCAGAGCTCCTGGTGTTTTCCCTTAATAATTTGAAAATATTTACATTATAGTAAAAAATTCAGAGTGGAAAAGAAACGAAGAGTTCAAGTTATCTCTTTAAGATAAATTTCGCGTGTACATAACTAGGTGTGGATCTAAAATATGTTGGCCTCTTCCTGGAATATAAGTTATAGCATTTATTTTTAATTTTCCTGAGAAGGGAAGTCTGCTTCAACACATTGAAGATGGCAGCTTTTCCGAGTGCTAGGCAATGGAAAAAAATGGTGGGAATTGAGTCTGCAGACGACCTCTTATATCAACAGTAAAATTTATTTCAACTGGAAATTAAAACTGAAATATCAACAATTAAATGAGACATGAGTATTAAACGTCAAAGGTAATTTTATTATGCATATGAATTTGCATTTTTTTTTTTTTTAATTTAGGAATATATCAAACATGATATTTTAGGTTGGCGAAGATGAGATGGATTAAAGAAAGTTTACGGCAGAAAAGAATTGTGATGTTGAATTGGAAAATTGATGTATGGCTCAAAAAGGAAGGTGGAGAGTCTCTTCCAATTCCTATTATAGTGAATTTCATATTCGAGACTGCACTTGACAAACCCATCCTGTCAAATGTCAAACATATATTAAGTGTACAATCATGCAAAATTTATACTCAATTATGTGCTTAAGAAAAAGGGCAACACTTGGTTCATAAACCTTTGTCGAACTATGGCAACACTCGCTTCTTTTATTCTTCTAGCTAAACTGGATATTACAAAACTCAGCTCAATGCATTTTAGGGCTGCCCAGTTAACAGTTTTGATTTGTCATTGCTCCCAATATTCTGCTCGGTCCTTCTCAGGTGATGCTGCTTTAACTTAAATTCCTAACTTTCAGTCAAATACGACATGTTTTAATCACAAGGCCAACCCTCATCTTCAAATAAATAAATAATACTATTATGTAAAAAAAAAAAGTCTTATACAAACAAATTCATAACATGTAAAATGATTAGAGAACTTCCCATGAGCTCAATTTCTCCCGTGGTTAACTTATCAGACTCCCAAGTCTATTCTCCATGGAATCAATCTTTTCTCCAACTGTCGATTGATATAGGGATAACATCTCGACTATCCAGCAACTGCAAGAGCCCCTCTCTCCCAGGTTTCAGTAAACTCGATGTGGATGACAATACTCTTTTTCCAGGGTCTTCTGGTATACTTGCTACCCATCATTGCAGTAATTCAATATCATAAAACTGGTTAACACTACATGTAAACTAATGCAAAAGCTAACTCTAGCATAGATTGCTAGCAGTGAGATTCAAGCACAATATTTTGTCAAGGAGATTCGAGACATACAATTTCCTTGGCACAGTAAGATTGTTAGCAATAATCTTGGTTGGTCCTTTCTTCAACCACCCACAAACATACAAACCATATTCAATCAGTGTAGGACCTCCTGAAGTATCACTTAAATCTCGATCCTGATATTTGGATCCACACCAGGAAAAGATGCCACGATAATTGAGATAGGTTCTTATAGGACCTAGGGTGTACAAGAAGAAACATAAAGGCAAGGGCAGAGAATTGGTGTTGTGTGGTGAGATCGAGCAATCTCAGAGAGGGACATGTGGATAATAGTGGGGAGAAGGAAAAGAGAAAAGGGAAGAGAAATTTTAGGAAGGCTCTTGCGTGGGAGGATTGCCACCTCTAATTGCCAGGGCTTCTATCAAATTGGTGTTATACACGTCTCAATTATCTAAGACTAAAGTGGCCTACACGTCATATTTATTAATTAATTATTATTATTATTATAATTAAGTGTTGATTTTGGGAATGAGTCAAAAGTATTCCGAGTAGGACTCTAGTTATGGGATATTGATTGAGAGTTTGTTTCCTTGATGGAAGGAACAAATTGTCCAGTTAATCAATTTGGAAATGTGATTTTTTTTCTCTTCAAATTGACAAAATTAAAGTGTATATGAGTATTATAAATCTCAACTATTGGTTCTTTAGACTGGTTCTTTATGATTTAAGCTAAATTCGAATATTCTTTTATTCGAATTCGATTTGAATCAAATCAAACCCTATTAGAGTTGTTGGGATATGGGAAGATAGGTAGTTTACACATAACATTGGCCATTAAGACCCAGATTTGTAAAATGGGCCGACCCTCCAATAGGTTTCCAGGATCGTGATTTAAGTGACTTCAATCTTATAAAAAGTTTAGGCCTAACAATTACTATTTTTTAATTAACAAGTAAATTATTTAATAAAGAGTACGAATATAATATTATTATATACTGTAATGATACTCATTAGAATAACAAGTATTTACATAATTATAATTTTTTTTTATAAAAGCATATTATATATAATAAATTTTTTAATTAGAATGTCTTAATTTGAAATTAATTAGGATAGTGTGATTATAATATGAATTCTGCTATACAATTAGAATATTCCTTAAAATAATACATAAAATTAAACACAAAAAAGTCTAACTATCATGTGATAAACAACTAATTATACGAATAATATATAATGACTAAACACATTATTTATATGTAAATTGACTCAGAAGATAAATAAGAATCGTTCTATCCATTAATATCGAAAAATGTGAATTTAAACAATTCTATAATTTGATCAATCACATCTCATCTCTATCTCCTATGATAACAACATTTACTAATTACCAAAGGTTTCAATTGGTTTGTCCACTTAGCTTTGATCATTGATGCAGAAGATTACAATTAGATAACATGAAAATAAAATAAAATAATATGTTAAATCAAAAGAGCAGTAATCTTTGGTAGCATTATGGGTATATTAGAGGTTATTTAAAGAACTAATGAAGAAATTGGGTGACTTTTTGAAGCTAAAGTCAAGGACAATGTGACATGTTTCTCATTTTATTAGTTTGTTTGGTTGAGATATTTTCGCTTAAGAAAATACATCCAAACAAGCGTCTGAATATTATATGATAAATAATTAATTATCTGAAGAATTATATAGTAACTAAATATGTTATCTACATATAAATTGACTTAGAATATAGATAGAAATCCTTTTATCCAGAAATAACAGGAAGAATGAGTTTTAATAATTTAATCATTTCCACAGTTTGTTCAACATTTCATTTTTATGAAATAAACATGATTAATAATTTGATTTTTTCAGCCATCTATATTCAATATATTAGGACTTGAGTGTATTACTTTTAGTTTTTGTAAATACTCAATATCGTTTTTTTCATCTTGTTTTATAAATAGAGGACATATATAAAGACAACAAGGTATTAGTCGGTATTCTCATATTGTTTCTCTATCAATTTCTTTTCAGAAAAGTTAATAACATAGTAGTATACATAAGTTTTTGATCGATAAATTTGAGTACTTTAAAACTCTTACTTTGTTTGTTAGTGTTTGCGTTGAATTGTCTTTTTAATTTTATAAACTTCTTATTGGTGAACATTTGTCATCAACAATCTCACGTTAGAAGAAGACTTTTAAAAGACTCTTCTTAGTTTTTCACCAATACTTTGGATGACTCCCCAAGAAAGGAAGACAAACTCAACTAATCCCCTGAGTGGTCAAGCTAAGTCAATCAAGTTGTTCTTCTTATAAAACAACTAGCACTCGTTACCAATAATCAATCTATATTCATTGTCGAAATATTATCAGGGATTGTTATTATGCAGTTAGACGTTTTCTTTGAAAAATGTATGAGAATTATATTAAAGACGTCTAACCATTACACAGTAAATAAATAGTTATACGAGTAACATATAGCGATTACACATATCATCTATTTTTGAAAAAGAGTCTTAACAATTCCAAATATTTTCGTAATTTACTCAACGATATTTTATTTTTATATCATATTTTTACAAAATAACCATGATCAATAATTTAATCTCTTAAAACATCTGAATCCAATACGGTACAATATAGGCGTATCTACTTTCGGTTACATAATTATTCAATAGTTTATTCCTTTGGTTTTATGAATAACAGAGTTATATAAAATCAACAAGATGGTAGTTGATATTCCGGCTCCATTACTTGGCCAAATGCTCCTATTGGGGCAGAAGTGCTTTTGGTGCGAAAGTTTATAATGATTGTAAGGTGACAAAATAAAGCCACAGATCTTGATACATATTTCAACCACCGAACAAAGAGGTCAACCATGATTGATCTTTAATTCATACTATGATGGCAATATCATGTTAGGTAAGTAAAATATGAAATATTATTAATTTAGATTTTGATTGGGCGGTGTCTCTTCAGAGTAAAATGATGTAACGCTGTAGATTTCCACTAAGGAATTTATTCTTAGTGAATGTGGATTTAGTGGTGACATAAATTATTCCCCATAATCAATTGTTTTAATTATTTATTATTTATTTATTTATTTTAATATTATTATCGAGAAGGGCAATAAGTTGTTAAGGGTCAGTGTCGAGAGACGGTTGATCTTTATAAGCTGAGGAGGCGGTCAAGTGGGCCATAATGAGGGCGGCCACCCACACTACGGCCAGCCGAAACGCTCCAAAAACTTTAAGTCTCTGTCACGAATGAAAAGCCCACATTGAAAGAGTTCTCTTTTTTAATTTCTAAAAATATTTTAATTATATAATTGTGTAATTGCAAAACCACAATGAAAACAATCATATTCTCATGGAAAAATAAAGATTGAATGAAATCATTTTCAAAATTAAATCATTCAATTGCTTACACTGAATTTGAATGATTAAACCCATTTTCAGAATCCGACGAAGAGTTATACAAATTAAAGCAAAAAATGGCTAAAAACGATTTTTATGAAGGAAAAAAAAAATAAGGACTTTATATTATGAATAATTTCACAAGGTCCACAACATAAAAGCTCCCCTCCCAGTTGCCATGTGCGTGTGAGTACTCGCACGTGAAATTATTAATTTTTTAATAAGTAAAAAATTTTTAACACGCTTTTATTTACTACACGTGTTACATCATGTGGGCCACTGACCCATCTGAGTAGTGGTTCGTCCTCTAGCGTTTTGGACTAGCCCCTGGCCATAAAGTTCGGTTTAACTTTAAGGCTGTCAGTCACGTGATCTGTCATGTGAGGTAATTTTCGTCTGTGTTAGTCGGTTCCATATTCATCCTGTGCATATGTTTGTCAATCGCTTAATTTTGAATGGTCCAGACCCGTACGCTATATTGCATAAATAATGTTTTTTTACTTAAAATTGAATTTTATATATAAAAAATATATTAAAAATTATCATTTTATTCTCATTTTTTATTATTTTAAAAAATTATATAATCCTATATTAATAAAAATTAAAAATAAATCCTTTAAATATTTAAATTAGAAGAGAAACCAATTATTTTTTTTTATTTTTCATCCTCACATATTTTTTCCCCCTTTTTCTATAATTATAAGTGTCATCGTCATATAATAGTACATTAGAAAATAAGTTATAAATTTTAAAAATATTAGAACTCTTTTTCAGATTTATTAAAGGCTATAGAAAAATTCAAAAAAAAAATAAAAATTTGAGTCTTTTGAAAAAATTTTAAGTGTCATGTACCCCCTTATAATTTCAAAAATAATATTATAACTCCTAAATAATTGAATAGAATGTATGAACTATTATCATAGTATGAACTAAAAATCAATCATGGTTGACCTGTTGAAATATATATCAAAATCTTCATTACCAATTTAATCAGATTCAACCATTAACTAAAGTAGGTGGCTATTTTCGATTGTTGGGTTAAATTTTCGAAAGTCACCATCACGGTATTAGTAGCTACATTTTTCATTTTTTAAAATATTTTTATTATTTTGTTAATATCATATAATATTATTTTATATTAAAATATATTTTAATATTTTTTTTGATTAAGAATATTTTAATTATTTTATAAAAAATATTAATAAAATTAGAGAAAATTAATTTATAGATGAATGTTTAATTTTTTTAAATTTAATACGTATGACTTTATAATTTAAAGAATCCTTGAGTAGGATTAACTCTTTCATCCCATCATAAATCAATATCTAAATATAATTAAAAAAATAAATTTTCTATGATGGTGTAATTGAACTCAAATTAAAATACCCATTTGAGGTTTTTCTTTTTTTTTTCGAACGGCGTGGACTGAAGGAGAAAAATAAATAAAATATTTGCCCCGGACAGAAAGTGAGAAAAAGGGCGGAATTTAAGTGATTGATGTTGTGGGCAGTAATTAGTGATTTGAATGAATGGATAACGTTGTTGGATATGTGCTTCAAAATGCGTGCCCCGAACAATTATACATCATTTTTTTTAATTCAAAGAAGTAAATAAATAAACATTTAACTATTTGGTAGCCACACATATAATCCATAAATTTCTCTACCAATTCAGAAAATTTTTATTTATTGTGTTAAATAATTTCAATTTTTCAAGTAATTAGAAGAGCATTGCAACACCAATTTGAAAGCATCTACTCTAATTGATACTGCCACTTACTCAAATAATGTTTATAGATGACAAGGTGCATGATACATGTCGGGTGTATTTAACATTTTTCAAAATGAAAATCTTAATTGTTGATGAAAATTTTTATTATTGATTGATATACATTATTTAAACTTTCCGTAAGATTGTTGATGATTATTAGGGCTGGATTTGAACCAAATGTGTTCAGGTTTGTTTTTGAGTTCGGTTCGAACGAGCTCGAAACGAGCCGAACGAATCTGAACCCGAACATGAACACGAACACAAACAGTAAGTTTAAAATTCAACGAACACGAGCCCGAACACGAACTATACGAACCGAACACGAATACGAGCCCGAACTTAAAATAATAATTTTTTAATTAAATTTTATTAATTATTTGTATTAATTATAATTTTTAATAAATATAAAAACGAATTATACGAATCGAATACGAATACGAGCCGAATACGAACTTAATTATATGAACCGAATACGAATACGAACTTTATAAAAAATGTTCAACGAATACAAATCCAAACCCGAACAGTACGAAACGAGCCCGAACACAAACATGTTAATGTTTGCATTCGGTTCGGCTCGAATCCAACCCTAATGATAATTGCATTAAGAATTTATTAATACATTCTAGTTTTCACTACGGTAATGTAGAACAAATGTTAAAAGAGAAATAGATATGAAATGGTTATTTAACGTAATTCGATTTGTTACTCAAAAGTCTATGTCTACAATTATAATGTTACATATATTGAAAGAATGTTCTAGTAGAGTACATGTATAGAGATTGCAAAGAAGTGTATTAAAATGACTCAATTAAAGACGAGAGTCTTAGAGAGAAGTGTTGAATTTTATGAAGCCTTTATGTTTAACTTAGGATGAGATTAATTTAATCTTGAGTATCAGATGAAATATTTCTACTAGTTTTCCTTCTCCATTTCCCTTTTGTTTTGTTGTGTTGGTCTGACTGTTTTATCAATAATCTTCTTTATTTAAAGGATTAAAGAAAACAATTATAATTTCATCGGTTACATTTATAAGCCAAGAAGTTATTTTTTTCCATCAAGTAAATGATAAACAAAAGAATGTTAATTGATGAATTACATTCTTTAGGCAAAGGATGTCTAACTACAAGAATAGGCATTGGTTATTGCTTCTATAAATGGTTGTTTCTTGGATAGATACTCTATATATAGATACAAAATTATCATACAATATTAACCATTATAACACCTTCTCGAATCGAGTATCATCTAGATATCCTCTTTAGAAAAATCTGAAGAATTCACATCTGGAAGACATGTAATAACATAAATTTCATCGTTCTTAAAATAAGTGATTTGAACTATTAAAGTTTCTTTTTTAAAACATTAAAATATAAGTAATTACATAAAAATCGTAGTACTAGTCAATTTGCACCTATATACAAATTGAGCTTTTATTATTAAATCTTTAAAACAATCCTTAAAACATAAAATAGTCATATAGCGAAAACATGCAAAACCATTTTTTGTTCATCCATAGTAACATAACTTGTTTTTCTTAAAATAAATTTGAAATTTTAAACTTAAACATTTAAAAATTCATTTTCATCTTGTTTTCCCATCATGTCATACTCACGATCCTCACGTAAACCATTCTATATCTATTACTTACAAAACATTTAATAAAGGAAGAGATGAGTGCTATGCACTTTGTAAGGTATGTCATCACTTAAAAGTTAAAGTATACATTATACTTATAATTAACTCAATAGGTACGTACTTTCTTATATTACTTCATAAACTTTTCATAACTTAGACAAGGCAACACTTATCCCTAACTTTAAACTTAACTACACATAATTCATACAAGGAATGCATTAATGCAGATGAACTTTATGAATTGAAAACTTTAACTTTAACTTTCTTTTGTATCGATTGGTCTATGCTAAAACATGAATTAGTTAATCTGGTCTTGTTGAGTAAAAATAACAATGTGGATTCAGTCTTATGTGCATAAAACTATGCAAGCTTACCTTATGTAGGATCACTTCCTGAAATCTCTTGTCCCTTATGGGCGTGTACATATAGATACTCAACAAGTCTCACATTGTAACTACTTTAACTTAAACTTATGTAAAATGCATATTTATTGAGTCTTCAAAACTTTTTAAACGAAAACATTTAACATTTAGGATCTTGGTCCCTTTGACATGCTTATGCTAAGTAAAAACTAAAAATATGCATAAAATTATTCACATGCTTTGACATGTTAAAATACAATTTGTAAACTTTAAAACATGTCACCTTTATCTCATGGTTTTATATGAACTTATGTCATGAATGGACGAGTTCTACTATACCTAGCTTTGATGACAAGTCTTGATATGTATAAATTTGGCATAACATCTCTTTTTTTACTTTCTTAACTTAGCTTAAATCGCTAGCTCCAACATCATCGACTTGTTCTTAACTATGCCTTATTATCTCATTCTTGTCTTCCTAAAGCTTGGGAGGTAGTGTAAGAGTCATATTATAGGTTAGAAACTAACATAACTTGACTTTAAGTACACATTATTTTATGCCAAAACATACTCTTTTTCAGTTGCAACATGGACTTTTTGTCCACGCTTGGTTTCTTTTATGTTGTGGTAAAATTTTTTTTAAGTCATAACATAAACTCTATGGTCTTAAGTCTTTTCATTTTTATCTAGCAACGAAATAAATTTTATGCAATGATATAAACTTTGTGGAAATTTTCTAAATTATTGCTACCATGCCACAAAAAAGATATTTTTATAGAATAACATAAAGCTTTTGACATTCATCGTCTTTTGTTCTTGTGTAGTACCACGGTAGTATTAGTCTTATGTCATGACATGAACTCTTCGATTATGCCATGCATAGTGGTATAAATATTATTCCATGGCATAAGGATGAATTTTGGGTTTTTGCTTGTTTTATTCACATACACATTTTCATTAACACACATCTCATACATAGGACTTCTACAAATCAACTCCAGCTCGTTTTTAACACTAAAAGCTTTGAAAAATAGTGTTAATCATTGAAAATAAAAATAAAATTTATCCTTGCTCATCTCAATTGCATTTTATTAATTCATCCATAACAATTAACTCTTAACTTAAATATATTGAATTCTTCATCATTTAAACATTGAATTCATTAAATTTCATGCAATTTAATATAAAAAGGGCCAGTCCTTTCCTTGGTTTGAGACTTGAACACCAATCAAAAGATATCTCAATGTGATATTTCAATTTGTACCAAATCACAACCTTAAAAAAAATAAGGATCTATTAGTTCACATTCAATTGATTGAAATTTGACATCAATAGGGTCTTAAATATCTATAACATCAAATTCACCCCAATTTTATTCAATTTTCTTCAGTCATATAAAACCCTTGAATCCATAAACTAGGGTTTTATTTTAAATTCAACTCAATTGTCTAAATCATATGAAACCCAAATAACAATTACTTACCTTAAGACTTGAATTGAAGAAGTAACGTTCTGATTTTTCTTATTTCTTAAACTCAAGAATAACTAGGGGAAAGTATGACTTGACCTTGGGAATGTAAATTTTATTAACATCCCCTTTATATACCTTTTAAAAATTTTCACTTACATCATTCTAATGGTTGGATTTAACTTTTATCCCATTCATTATATTAATTCATATTCTTTATTATAAACTCAATAAAATACCTCTCTACCCTTTAAGTTCTTAACACATTTACACATGGTTTCTTAAATCACACTTTACCACAAAAATTTGTTGATAACTTAAATTTCATAAAAGGGTAAAGACCAAAAAGTCCTAGGCACATATCTGTGGGAGCTACACTTCTTCTATCCTTATAGGAATTTCATCCTCGAGATTTGCAAGTAGCTTTAGGTAATGCTCTTTTATCTATTGCTCTATTTCCTAAGTAGCTTTGTAATACCCTATGTTAGAGATCTTGCCATTCAATGGAAAGTTTACCAACTTATATAATTCATGTATAAAGAATAACTTGAGAACACACATCAAACATGAAAATTATTAAAATACCCTTAACATAAATCCAAACTATGGAAAAATCCCAAGTATCATATAACATATATTCAAATAATCAACATTAACCCAAAATGACGATAAACATACCAAAGTGTGTGTAATTAATGACTAATTATCAAATATAAATCATATGAGGAGCAACTCATGCTATTGTTTAGCTAACTAATTGTCCTAATGTCACCACCTCATTGTTTACTTGTAAAACCAACAAAAATAGAGTGCATGAAAAATCACTTAGTAAATAGGAAAATCTATCTCAGCAATCATAATCTCAATTCAATCCTTTTTTAAACTCATCTTGCTTTCATAATCTGAATCATTCTCATTATTTATGGTTTATCTCTACCCATTCCTTGGATGATATGGAATAGATTAATGTACAACATTCATAATCTATGGTGAAATCATTTATCTTACATCATTCCTTTTCTCATATCTATATTAATTGATCTACACTGAAACATAGGTTTGACACCTTAGCCATATGACTACTCTCTTAAGTTATCCCAGTTCACAATATGTATGAACATGTCTTCCAACTCTTTATAGATGTCCATCTATGAACTCTACATCTCTTTCATAACACTTCTTCTTTATAAGTATCACATCTCTATAGGTACCTACAATGAACAACATATAATCTCTATAGGTACAATATTTCTTTGTGAGTGTGTAGCCTATATCACGAGTGACCTCTCATAAAAATTTTCTATCAAGACAAACATGTTCTCCTAGGTGACTTAATATATCTCTGTCTTAGGATTTTTCTACCTCTCGCATGTATTCATGATATCATTGGATCCTATATATGGTCTATGAAATTTATATGTCTTATCACCCTACTTTCAGGAAACATAAATTTTTTATCTCATGTCTCAAGTACATCTAATCATAGACTCTAATTTTCACCCATCATGTACATACTCATGATTCTATGTGGCCAACTAAATATTCTTCCTTAAAAACTTCTTGATACCTTAATGTACCATCATGTCCCTTATTATCATTTAGGACATCTCAACCATTGCTTGATCATCAATCAAACTTAATTATTTTATTCATTTTGGGTGCACAGTCATACATTATAAACTTTATGAAGGTGCATGACTTCTCTTAAGCACGACTACCCTCTCATAGGCATTTTCATCTTAGACATAACATATGATTATGCATGTTTTTATGCAAAGACGTACATCATATACCATGAATGATTTGTTTCATTTTCTTCATGGTAGTAAAACGTTCGTAGGGATATAATTTTCTTTCCATCTATGCAAATAACTATACACCCTTTATGTACAGTTGTTCATCACGACTTAATCTACATATCATGGACAATTATAGTGTCCTTTAAACAGATATCTACCAATCATCGATGTCTTTAACCTATTATATGCATAGACATGCATACTCTTGTGCTTGATCATGCTTCACATATGTTTTGTGTAAAATAAAGCATTCGTGGTCTTTCTTGTCTTTTGGGTGATTGTACATGCACGTCTATAAGTTTATTATACTAATGTTTGTATTACCTTCTCACATCAAAACACAATCAATATATTCCTAATAATGTCTCTAATGCATTCTAAAAGACCACTTATAATCTATGAATAAAGAGTTGATTAATTGTAGATCAATCATGATTTTATTCCTTTCTAACATGATAAAGAACCTATGAGTCACACACAATGTGAGAGTTTTTTATCAAAATTAAAAAGTTTAAGGTTTAATGCATATAAAGTGAATAACATCTGAATATGGTGATTTCAATCTTTATTAACAGGTGATTCAAATTTGATTATTTGATAATGGATTCTACATTCATTGTTAGACCTAAGTGAAAGAAATCAAAACTTTAGGAACCAAAGAGTAATAACCCAAAAGTTCATAGACTAAAATAAAATTTTTTATTATTTGTCCTAGGGTTGATTAGGGTGAAAAGTTTTATATAAATGAAAATTTTCTCATTGTTTCTCTAGTTTAGCCACATATTACTATTGAGAAATTTCTTTTCTCTCAAAATTTACTCATATTGTCATTCAATCTTTACATGTGTTAGTATTCGAGTGAGTTATCAACAAGCTTTATCATTATTCATAGTTTCTGTGGGTCTCTGTGTGGATGAGTAGGATTCTTGTTGTTTTGTGAGGATTTGTGTAAGCATCTGAATCATATATTAAAGTGGTGAAGTCTCCAAATGAATGATATGTCCTATCCTTGTATATTTTGTATGTTTTGATTCATGTATTTGATCTTGAATTCAAGGGATCTCAATTTTTTATATAATTAACCTCTTATTTCCACTACTATTTTTTATTTTTTATTTTTTTGGCTTGTGAGATCCCCTGGGTTATAACACTGGAGACTTTGGAAAATGCTCTCCTTATCTAGGACATGAGTCCTAAAAAGAATTGTTCAATTTTATAAGTCTCTCCACCCAAGATGAGACTAATCTAATCCATAGTGTTAAACAAAGGATATCTTGGGTTTTCCTTCTCTTTTTCTTTCCTTTTTATACCTATTATTTCTTTTTTCAATAATTTTCTACATTTAAAGGTTGAGAGAGGATAATTATAATCATGTCAGTTGCATGTAAAACTTAAAATCAAATAACAACTTTCTAATTAATTATATTTAAGAGATAAGATGATAATTGAAATTGATAAACAAGAAATTAATTATTTTTCATTATAGATTCTCTAGTGAGAAATATTGATCTGTAAGTGAAGGCATAATTTATCTCTTTTATAAATGATTGATTGTTGAATAAAACCCTTATATGTAGGAGACTATCACATAATCTTAATATATGCTCCTAACATAGAACAGTCGAACGAGTAAAATACCTGAAATATAGGTTTTTTTTTTTTTTAATTACACAAAATTTGCTATCCCCCATTTAATTAGCTTTATTCCTACATTTGACAGGCATTACCAATTATCTGTCCACTATTTGATAAAATATTACATTTAATGTTGTGTATTATAAGTGCCCGAGGTTGCTCCATAAAACACTTTTTCCCTTATTAAATGCATAAATAATATTTTCTTGCATAAAATTTACTCATATAAAAAAATTATAATACAGTAATTTAAAATTAAATTATCATGTTATTTTAATTATTTCACATTTTGAAATTATTTATCAAAATTAACAAAATTTAAGGTAGCATTTTGTATATCAAATTTGTCATCAAAATGTTTTTTTTTTAATATTTTCTTTATTATATAATAATTCTTATGAGTTTGAGTTTGAATAGATGACGGTTCCGATTAGTTTAGGCCTTCGTAAATAAATGTTTTAGTGGGTTTGAGTTTAGATAAATGATGGTTCTAATGTTCAAGGTTTTTAAATTTGAATTATGAAAATTGAATTATAAGTTTTTAAACTTATATAAAGATCAAACTATTATATTTGACAATTCTAATATATTTGAGTTTGAATCGATGAAGATTCTAGTCATTAAGATTTTTAAATTTGAATTATAAGATTAAAATATAGTTTCAAACTTCCAAAGAAGTCAAGTTGTCACCCTCAAAATATTACAATAAATTATGTAAAAGGACCACTCTTTTTATTCTTTTAATATTTTTAAATAGCAAAATTATTATTTTATCTTTTTAAAACTAGTTTTTAATAAAATTAAAATTTGTATAGGAAACTGTGATCCATACATTTAATGGATAGAAAAATGTTTTAAGTGTATACTGCACACATGAAATTAAATAAAATAAACTTTCTTATTAAATCCAATTCTATATACTTCTAAACCATCATGGTTATAATTTTTTTTCTTTGAAAGAAGAATATTATAGTTACAATTAATATTTCATTAGCCTTTAATGAGAAACACGGTTATGATTTTACTCCTTTTAGGGGTTTCCGGGGGCTGTCTCGGGATCATGAAGAGGAATAATAGATAAATTCTAGGCCATAATTACATACAAAATTAATCAATATTATATTTTAAAGCATGTGATTAGGAATCCGATGATCCCAGCATGAACAAGATAATACCAAAATTACACAAGCTTTGATGTATAATATTCGACTATAAGGGAAACGACATGTCAAGTTTCAAGATTGCTGGTATTATGTAACATGCTTAACTTTTTTTTATTAATTTTCAGGTTAGACTCAGATTTACTTATGGAAAGAGAGAGAAGAATCAAAGAGGAGAGGCTAAGGACAAGAGGGAGAAGCTTGTTTTCTGGGAAGAAGGCGAAAGAATGTATGAACGTAAGAAAAAATAAAAAATAAGAGAAAGGCAAAGGAGTGGTAAGTAAAAGACACGGTGCTTCCAACAAAGATTTTTGGCTGCACATACAGAGCAGACAATATATATTATTTGCCCTTAATCAGGTTATGTATGTTCTTAGCTAGCTCGAAATTTAAGGATTTATTTGTTGGTACGTGACATCGAAATGCTGCTCGAGGGAAAGAATGTCTTTCTGTTTATTAATATTTTTATTCTGGAATAATTCTCTTCTCTGTTTTCCCGTTTTGAATTTGGAACATATCGAGGCCCTCAATGGCCCCTCCATTGCCTTGTCAGTTTAATTTTTACTTATTTTTCGCCTAAAATTTGATGGAATAATAAATTTTTATTGCTCAATTTAAAAAAAATAATTTTATTTTGTATTTATCTGTTAAAATTAATAATTAATGATAAAAAGTATTTATATTATTTTATATAAATAAAATAATAAAAGAAATATTTAAACTATAAATGTTATTTTTATAAATATATTAGGGATAAATAGATATTTTTTATGTTTTATTCTAAAATTATTATATTTATTTTATATATATTTTAAAATATATTATATAATTTAAATAGTTTGTATTATGATATTTACTTATATAGTTTATTATATTTTTAAATATAATTATCAATTTTAAAACTATTAAGGGGTATATTACAAAATTTTATAAAAATTTTATCAAATCTATTAACGAATTTAATATATGGATTAAAAAATTAATTTTTTTTTAAAAATTTAATAGATAAAATTTATCATCTCATCCTACTTTGGTGGAAAATAGTCATTTAGCTTAATTTTTATTAAAAGTAATTAAATAATTTAAATAATAGCTTATACCAAACTTTGTTGACTCTTTAATCTATACATACACACACACACACACGGACACACGGGGAGTTTGAGTTTTTATTGAGAATGAGAAAGCTGTTATTGTTCTTGGAAATGGTCATCATTCTCTGGGAGACACCCCAAGAGAGGACAGAGGTTAGGGATCTCCAAACCCTAGATTTGACCTGTCGATATATCTGCCCATAAATCTCCCAATTTCACCTAAATTCTTCATATTACTTGCCCCAAAATCAGAAATTATTTTCCCATCAGCCTGACGCATACTTTGGTCGGTGAAAATTTCAACTTTGTCCTGTAAAACGTTTAACCTGAACAACATAATAAACCAGTATACGTACTTCATGACGTATAACGTATCTGTGACCATTGCATGAATTATCAACTTAAAACGTTTTAAAAATGTGTTTACTGAAGATAATGTAATGTGGGTAAAAAGAAACATGAGTTTTACTGTAAATTTCATCCATACAATAATTAAAGCTAGACATTACTTGTAAGTAATATAATTATAAAGATATAGGATAAGAATAACATGTATAGGAGAATTATAGGTAACTTGCCACCAAACTGGGTTACTTTGCTTGCTACTTAAGGCTCACTTTGTTCTAAAATTGTTCAATCTCCGTATCATGTTGATCCACTTTATAACAAGTTTATGTCCAGTCAGTTTTACCAAAATTGACGGAAGCTCCTCTTTGAATTCTTCGACCTCTTCAACCTCTGGAAATGCCAGAATATCAGGGAAATGGGAACCCACACAGCTTATTGCGCCATGCATGGATGTAAGTAAAATATGACTCATGAAAATAAATTTTACTTCTTATATATATATGTATAAAATAATCTTCTATTTTTCCCAATCATTTATATTAAATTTGAATAAGACAAATTGGATAAGAATTTCAATCACAATGCTTGGACTAAAAGAAGTGTGCGTCTTTCAAAATCCAAAGCCTTTTTAAGCACTACACGACTCAAACTCCAATATTAACTTAAATTACTTATATATTTAAGTAATGGGATATAAATATTTTCAGAACTCTGTAGGGTTTTGATTAAGTGGTAGAGAGACGCAAGGAAATGGTGGAGAAACTGTACTACATTAATACTAAGTTTTTTTCTTTTGGTAATTACATTAATACTAAGTTTAGTGAATTTTGTTTTAGATTAATATTTAGAATTGGCAGCACCTTTTTCTGTCCCACTTTGAGATAAAGCAAAAGCAGAGAAAAAGCAAGAGGGAAAAGAAAAACATAAAAAGAAAGGGGAAAAAAAAGCAATAAAGAAAGAAAGAGAAAGAGAGAATGAAGACAGGTTCTCGAACCTCCATGATTCAAATTCTCTCATGAGAATAGGGCTTTGATTTTCTCCCTACAAGTTAACCCATAGTAGGAAGACCTCTTTAAAGTTTCTACAAAGACTGGTTTTTGAGCTTCCCTTCAAGTAAACAATTAACTTAATTCATCAGAAGTTGAGTGAGAGTGAAAGGTAGCTCTAGGAAAGTGAGTTAAGGGGCAAGGCATGAATCGAGGAGGTTTGCAGAGCTCACCGGTGCAGCAGATGATGGCCGGAAACCCTAACTGGTGGAACATCGATAGCATGAGGCCACCCACTACTACTCAAACCTCTCCTTTCTTGCCTACTCCTAATTTCTTCCCTCAATTTGCTCCTCCTGCTCCACCTTCTTCCTCCTCCCCCTCTTCTTTTTCCATGCCTTCTTGGAGTGATAACCAAGAGCTTCCTGAGTCATGGAGTCAACTCTTATTGTAAATCTCTTACTCTCCGTATATATGCTTATGACTAGTCATATTTTTTTCTTTAAATATATTGATTATTGTTCTTGATCCTTCATGTGAAAAATCTCTTATCTCTTCCATCATTTAGGTATTTAGTTATGAAATCTTGACGATTAATTATCAAAAATTTTTATTGGGTCGATTTTATGTTGTATAATAGGGGTCGATTGGGGGATGAAGAGGAGAAGGGGCATTTTCATGGGAAGAAGTTGGAGAGCTGGGAGGAACAAGCGTTACATCATTCCTCCACTTCTTCAGTTGTGAATGTGAAGCAAGAAAACCATCAAAACAGCTTTATGTATGGACATGCAAATGAAGATTTCCAGGCAGCACTACCCAAACCTACTTGGTCTCAAATGATGCCTGTTTCCTCCCCAAAGTCTTCATGTGTCACAAGTTTTAGCAGCAACATGTTGGATTTTTCCACCAACAAAGCTGATGGGAGACACCCATCAGCAGATCGGTCATCTGAGGTGAGATTCAGAGCGAGAGCGAGTACTACTGCTCTTTTTCCTTCACTATGATATCGCCCAGTATTCTAGGGTTTCAAGATTTCTCTCTAAGTCCTCAAGTTTCAGATGTATATATGTGATTTTCTACACTCATAATACATTTTTAATGGCTCATTCTCTAGAAAAAGTTGTGGATAGCTTTCGTCAACATGAACTGGTTTAGCCAATTATTTTCAGCTCAATTATCAGTAATCAATATATGTTCTCCTTCCTTCATATGTAGTGTAATAGCACTGCGACTGGTGGCGCGGCGAAGAAAGCCAGGTTTCAAACTACTGCAACCCAATCAACTTTCAAGGTATTCATAAAACCTCAGAATGATTAAGAACACCACTTCCACTCTCTCTCTCTGTCTCTTTCTCTCTCCCTGTCTCATCCTTGAACACGCACACACATAAGGATACACACG
Source organism: Anacardium occidentale (assembly GCA_026122585.1). Taxonomy (NCBI): domain Eukaryota; kingdom Viridiplantae; phylum Streptophyta; class Magnoliopsida; order Sapindales; family Anacardiaceae; genus Anacardium; species Anacardium occidentale. The sequence goes on from JAJEJH010000026.1 coordinate 495,069, forward strand.
GACAAAAATACAAGCACAAACATCTGTGATGATAAACTGTTGTATTTCTTGATTGTCCTTTTCTCTAACCATGACGATTCCTGAACTCTCTCATGTCATCCATCAGACTGTTAAGAATAATTATCTACTGAGAAATTAAAAAAAAAAAAAAGTTATACAAATGTTCTTGAAAGTAGTTGCTTCTAATCAACACCTTGATCTCTGTTAATGCTTAACTAGGTGAGGAAGGAGAAATTAGGAGACCGAATCACTGCCCTTCACCAGCTGGTTTCTCCATTTGGAAAGGTAACAAATTTTCGTAATCAAGAAGCTTAGATCTGCTAATGTAATTAATATATATGCAATTAAAACAATTGTATATTCTCTTATGTATATTGATTTGTAGAAACTGTAAAGTGAAGTTCTTGCTAAAGATGAAAGCTTTTTTCATCTACATCAATTTAAATATATATTATATTTTTCTTTTTTAGTTATTATTAAAGGAAAAAGCATAAATATAATATGAGTTTGGCCTGTTGTGGTGTGGCAAAATTAAACTTTTGCAGACTGACACGGCGTCTGTATTGTTAGAAGCTATTGGGTACATCAGATTCCTTCAGAGTCAGATTGAGGTGATATTTCTTCTTTCTTTTCTTCTTGCTATAATAAAAGTAGTTTCATTTCACAATGTTGCTTTTCTTTCATAGTTAACTATTTCCATTCTTTTCCTTCCTTAAATACAGGCTCTCAGCCTACCGTACTTGCGTAGCGGGTCAGGAAATATGAGGCAGCCGCAGCAACAGTCTGTAAGTAAACAAAACCCATAACATTCCATTCTTTATTTCTCATTTCCCAAAGCAAAAAATAAATCAATAAATAATCTCCATTATCACTATGTATTATGGGACGTTAATTAGTTAATGATTATAATCACTTCTCCTGCTAGGTTCAAAGAGAGAGGAATTGTATATTTCCTGATGACCCTGGTCAGGTAAGCTTTATAGGATCCATTACCTCCAAAAGGGTGTTGTGCAGGAGCGAATTTGAAAAAGCCACGCAGTCGATTGTGTTTATTAAAAAACTAAACATTATTTCAGCTTTATTGACTTCAAATTTTAATAACATAAAATATAATTAATTGAGAAAATCATGATAATTAATCTTGTTATTTTTCTTTGATTAGCTGTTGAATGATAACTGCATGAAGAGGAAAGGAGCTTCTGAGCAGGTACATATTGTTTCCATCATTTTTTATTGTATACATTATGAAAACCAAAGAAGACTAGTAAATATTTTGGTTAATATTGATTTAGGAGACACACGAAGAAGCAAAGAAAGATCTGAGGAGTAGAGGACTGTGCCTGGTTCCAGTCTCATGCACACTGCAAGTTGGGAGCGACAATGGAGCTGATTACTGGGCTCCTGCTCTGGGTGGAGGATTCCGGTAAATGGATAGACGGTTTCTAATAGGTTCATGGCAGCACACTCGACCTAATTAAGCTTCATGAAACGATATAACATCATGAGCAGTCACTCTGCTAAAATCTAAGGCTGATTGCTCATGATGATATACAATCTTTCTTGGGTTTATAATGGCGTGTGCTCAAGCTAAGGACTTTAGAGGTCCATAAAACTCTCCAATTTACATTAATTATTAAGCTTTGTGGATCTTCTACTCCTTTAGCCTGCGATTTGGTGCAATCTTAATTACTTAATTTCATGTATATTTATGCAGTCGTAGTTGTATTGTATCATCACATCATTTTAATGTTGCATATGAAGCAGCATTCTTTTTATCAGGTTTGAAAACTTTTATATAACTTTTCATTAAAAACAAATTATCTATTAAGAAAACACTTTAAACTTGCTGTCAGTTGAACTAAAATCATCTTCTGATTTGAATAGGAGGCAAGAACTTTTTTCTATTTTTCAAAATAAAGAAGACAGTACTTGAAAGAAAGAGAGGGAAAGAATAAAATTTATGAAAGTGAAGTGGGAGGAAAAGCAAGAGAAAAAAAAAAAAAAAAAAGGTGTATGAAGAGGACCATAAAGATCCAATCAAAAGTTAAAATAATGTCGGGGCTAATTGCTTTAGTTTGAAGACATTTTGTTTCTATTTTTCCCTTATCCTGTGACAAGACATCTTCAGAGTTAAGTCTGTAAATCGGAGTTGTTGTTGAACTGGGTCGGATTTCTCAAATCCAAACTTAGTTTAGATTTATTTATTTGAGTCTCAAAATTTTGATTCAAATTCAATTTATTAAATAATATCAAGCTTCAAGTCTTTTTTGGATTTGCCGTATGACTTTAAAAAATTGTAAAACACCTTTGTAAATTTTAAAACCTATAATAACGTCCAATTAAATAAAAAATATTTAATTTAAACAACATTATAATTTTATATTTAATATGATTTGAGATGTACAAAATAAAAAAAAATATTTTCAAATATCAAATGAATATTTAAAATAATTAAATTTTAGAATATAAACAATTTTAAAGATATATAATTATTATTTATATAGTTTTAAAGACTAAAAAAATTATTTTTAATTGCATTTATACATATAACATGTAAAATTACTTCAACTTAAAACATGAAAGAAATTAATAAATATTATCTAAATATAATGTTAATATAAATTAACAAACATCATTATTTTTTGAATTTGATCCGATTTCAAATTTAAACAATATTTGTTTAAACTCAAATTCGATAATTTAATGAACAAATTTTGTTTATCTAAATTTGTCTGAAACTTAAATTTTATTTAATTTAAAACTAATTTTTTTAGACAGAATAATTAAATTTATGATAGACGATGCAATTGAGAAACCTATCAAAAATATATTCACAGGACTCCTACGTCTGTATTGATTCAACAGTGGAAACACTGACCTACATAAAAAAAGCTTTTTCAACTATATATTTAGTTAAAATTTGAAATTAAATTTAACATCAACATGTCACCGACCCCGCTTTGATTCAACCTTTTCTCACGGGTAAATCATATTTCGTTATTTTTTTCCCTCGAGCTATAATAGCATGTCACCTCAACACTCAAATTCTTTCTTGTCATCAGGTTACAAAATCTTGCAATATTCTCAATCCACTAGAAATCTCAAAGCGTGAAAACTATAAGAGATTAAAGTGATTTACAATAGTGTAAAGTATTTCGGTGGATTTTATTCAGTTTGAGTTTAAAAAATGATCTCTCAAGGGGGCTTGGTTGATGTCTTTAGCTCATTCAGATTCAAAGGTTCAATTCTGTTTTCTTTTAAACAATGGAAACCTAATTAGCCTTCTCAATCAAATCTAAAATGATTTAGCATGAGAGTAAATTCTTAGATTTGTAATTGTTTGGTCCAAACAATTTTTTATTAGCAGTGATAAAAAATTATTATCAAGATAAATTAGCTCAAAGATTATTAAATATAAATTATTATCATGTTTATTAAATTGATATACATGATTATATTTAGTTGACAATAATAAAAGAATATTGAAATGTAAAGTTATTGAAATGATTTTTAATGTGAAACTAATATGGGAAAAACTATAACAAATCAAAAGTGGGGTTTGAAAAGAAATGGTCAGGAAAAGCTACATTGAATCAAAATGTGTAGGCTGAATGAAGTGTTTGACGATGATGACTAGGGTCTTCTCACTCACCATCGATTGAGCAATATCGTGGAAGCACCCACCATCTTCCCGTAAATCTGATAGGCCATAAGGCCAAGCATTGTGGAGTGGATTGAATTGATGAAATAAAAATCATAACGAGATCTAGTGGAGATGGAATATTTGGCTAGATCTGATGGAGAAGGGATAGGTCTATTGGCAATGATACAAGGGTCGGTTGGAAAAAGAACAACTACTGCACAATTTTTTCACCCATAGGATGGTGATAATTTTGCAAGTAAGGGTGATCCAAGCAAGTGGTAGCATTCTTATTCAACGACAGTAAGATAGTGGCCGCAGGTGGTTGTGTGAATAGTTGAAAAGTGTTGGTTGTTTGGGTGGTGGAAGTGATGGTGGCAATATGGTACTCACGGTGTTAGTAGGCAACAAAGGGTGGTATATCTTAAAAATTGAGTAAGGGTAAAATAATCACAATAGAGACTTAAGGTTATTTATTATTATAATTGAATACAAGAGCATTTTATTCTAAAAATTTAACAAGGTTGAAATTATAATAAAATTCATATTACTACGGTTTTTTGTATATACTTAGAGCAATGTTCTAATCAAATTACCATATATATTATCTTTCAAAATGCTTGGATAATAAAATATTACTGAAATTTTTCGTTACTTGACAAACCAAACAAGACGTTACGCTAAACCCTAACGTATAAAGTTAACTTATAGAAAAACCTCTAATTATAAAAGCAATAATGCGAACCTCGACCAACAAATAAACATCCCGTGCTCTCTAAAAGATTGGATATTTTACTTAAATACTCTTAAAAGATTATTGGATATAAATTAGTATTGTTATTTTAATTGAAAAATGAGAGTACTTTTATCTAAAAAATTTAATAAAGATAAAGTTATAATAAAATTAAGGTTATATTGGTAATTGTTTAACATCTAAAATAGAAGTGGTAATCAAATTATCTCTTATATTATCTATCATATCACCATTGGTAATGAAAAATTACTAAAAACTTTTATTACTTACAAACCAAACAAGATAAGATAAATAATATAAGATAGATTACCGAAACACCACTTTATGGGGACTTGGTTGTTGGTAATATTTAATTACTTTGATAATTTATATTTTATTACTTACATTACATTATTTGGTTTGCAAGTATAAAAGATTTTGATAATATTTTATTACTGATGGTAATATAAGAGGTAATATAGAAGGTAATCTGATTATTATATCTACTTTAGGTATTAAAATATTATTAAATTAATCTTAATTTTGTTACAATTTTATACTTATTATCAAATTTCTTGGACAAAATTATTTTTATGTTTAATATGTCTCTAATAGTTTTAAAAATAACAATTATATCCCTAAATACAAAACAAATTATGGGTGAAAATAAATTTAAAGGGAGTTTTTGTAATTTAAAAAAGTTTATGGCATTTTAAAATTTTTGTATACATCTAGTAGTTTAAAAAATGATCATTACATTTAACAAATAAAACAAACTAAATCAGGAGTGTACTTATTATATAATCATATGCTTGAAAATAAATTATAAATTTTAAAAATTTTAGGAGTGTTAATAAAATTTTCAAAGGGGTTTTTAAATTTTCAAAAAAAGTTTGGGGTGTTTTGAAAATTTATAAAATTTTAATATATTTCTAATAATTTTAAAAATGACAAATACATCCCAAAAAACACAACAAATTAATAATATAACTGTTATTTTATAAATTATTAAGATTATTAACCTTAAATAAATATAATACTAATTTATAACTAATAATCTTTAAGTATATTTTAAGTAAAATAATATTTTTATATTTTTTATTATCACTAATAAAATATAATAATTATTTATAAACATTGATTTGCCTAAATAATTTGATTTTAGTGATAATATATTATTTTTGGTAATAAAAAACTACCAAGTAGAACACACGCTTACAGCAAAGTGCGAACATCTCTACAGACAAAAACTTGGATCTGCTAGAGGAAGTCGAAGTTTGGACTAAGTGGGCTTTAAAAGGGCAATAGCAACAGAGGCCCAGAATAAAGGCAAGCGGACTGTAATTGACGAATATTGACCCAAGAAACTGGCGCTGCCGATAATCTTTAAAGATTTTATAGACTATAGAGCACATTTGAACAAATTATGCAGTTGAAAAATAATTTCAATAATATAAAAAACCGAAAGACTAACTTGAAGTTTGTTGAAATGATAAAATTTTGTTAGTTAAATTTAAAAAAAAAAAAACTAAATTCTTATTTATCTATTATTTTTTTCTTAAATTTTTTTATAAAATTATTGAAAAAATAAAAGTACTTTCTAATTAAATAATGTTTTAGGCATAAAATTTTATTAAAAATTTCTTTACTTTAATTTATATTAATTACAATTAAAAATAACAAAAAATTTTCATTAGTATAAATATTGATAGGATGTAAATGATAAATAATTATATATTTGAGTTAAACTATAAATTTTTAACATTTTAGGAAGCTTTTTAAAATTTTCAAAAAGTTCAGGAGTGTTTTTAAATTTTTTATAATTCAATATGTCATTTAATAGTTCTAAAAATGATAATTTCATATAAAAAATATAATAAATTAAAAATATAAATATCATATTACAAACTACTGATATTATAAAATATATAAATAAATATGATATTTTTAAAATATAAAACAAAATTTACCTATTCATCTTAGTAAGTTAATCAAATAACATTTATATCCCAAATATATCTTTCTTATAATATTATGATAAAATGATATGAATATTTTTTTTACTTTAAAATTAATAATTAACTTTAATAAATAAATGAGAATTTAGCTATTTTAAAACTTAATTGATGAATATATATATATATATATATATATATATATATATATATATATATAGAGAGAGAGAGAGAGAGAGAGAGAGAGGAGAATATGAGATTTTGATAGACACTCTCTAAGCACATTTAGGTCTCTAGTCTTACAATTTTGTGCCTGTGATTTCAATTGCTTTGGGCAATTTTGTTTTGCAAAGGTAAGAAAATTAGTACCCTACAATTTAAGTATACTTGCATAAAATTTTCTTCTATTGGAAGAGATATATTGGATCTGCTGAAAACTTGATAACTATAGTAAGTGAAGGTACAATTTTTATTTATTTTTACAATTTTGATCTTAATAGATGTTTATATTGATTGATGAATAATGAATATAGACATCTAACGGTTGGTATCAAACTTAGATTTACCTTTTTACATGTTTTGCAAGATGGAAATTTTATGTATTTTACAAATGGCCAAACGACTTATTCCCACGCAAGGTTTCCTTAAACGACTTACAAGGTTTTGAAACTTAAATTTTTTTCCCATTCACAAATGAACTTTTATACAATAAATAATAAACACAACCAACTAAGTACATAATCAAATAATCCAACTCAACAATATAAAAACATATAAACAAATATAAAGAGAAAAAGAAAGAGAAATGCTCAATAGGTTTTATAGTGGTTTAAAACTTCTTCACAAGCTTTTTATGTTTACTCCTTCAAGCAATCCTGCTTGAAGATTTCTTTTACTTTCTTCAATTTCTTTTACTTTCTTTAATTTCTAAAGATATAATAGTTTTCACACAAAGAATTTTATCTTTCACAATAGTTTTATTAAGAGATTTTGCCATTTTTATTTCTTAATCAATTATAAAGGAAGAAATGCCTCTCAAAGGTTGATGAACAAATAAGTGTAGTAATAAAAAGTTTTCAACCAAGTTTAGAGAGAGAAATCAAGAGAAAAATAAAGAATAAGGAAGTATGAGTATGCATAGTGATCTTTAACTCTTTTTTCTTCAAATTTACTTCAATATATAAGATTTTGTGTGCTTATAATGCACGATCATGCTTTCTTCAATAAATGCATCCCAATAGTCGATTTTGTGAACCTTGCCACTCATGCATGCTCATGTGCTTGCTACACACAATCGTGCTCCATTTTTACATGCCTCTGTGAATTTCAGAAGTTCACATGAGACCCGGGTATTATCAATACATGAGACACACATGAACTAACTTTTTCTTAAGCACGAATGCGTGTTTCTTGTACACGATCATGCTTCTAATGCCTTTGACTTTTCTTTGATCTAGCATGGTAGCATGACACAGAAGTGTAATGGTGTGGTTTCTTCTCCCTTGACGCATAATTGTGTATCCTTCATGCGCACGATCATGTGTCCCTTAATGTTTTGAATATTTTTGACCTTCATCAAGCATAGTTACATGACAAGAAACTTATACTCATGTTGCCCAACTTTTGTCCACAACACGATTATGTATGCTAAGCATACAGTCGTGTGTGACATTAATTTTCACAAGCATGATTGTGTGTTAATATTGGGCGATCATGTAATACGATTTTCTTGAAGCACCAAATCATAACCTTAGAATGGGAACCCTACATGATGCTATGTTTTATCACATACGATTGAAATATTAACTAAGTACAGTTGTGTGTGTAAAATACATGAACATGTGTCTAGAAAATTCTATAAAAAAAATTCTTAGCCCAATTTTGGTCATAAAACAAGTTCATGCCAAGGATAATTTTATTATTTTATATATTTTAAGATATTTTAGGAATCATCAGAATATTAAGGGTCCAATATCTATTTTTACCAAAAAGCACGAGCCAACACTCCTTCGCAAGCTTGTGGTTTGTAAATTTCATAAACCCCAAACTTGGTTAACAAATGTGTGTGTTGTTTGTGGCGTAATAGCTTTTGAAAATGTCAACAGACTAATTCAAAGTTTCAATATAAAATGTCTTAACTACCCTTCTTATTTTTTGTTTATGATGAAGTGACAATTATTTTCTATATGCTTCATTCTTTCATGAACAAATTAGATTTGTTGCGGTATTGTTTATTGCTTTGTTGTTGTAATAACGATTGACAGGTTTCTTCACTTGTACATTAAGATCTTATAGCAAACTAAGAATCCAAGTGATTTCACATATGCTTTTTGTCATTGCCTTATATTTAGCTTCTATTGATGACAAAGACACTGTTGGTTGTTTCTTTGTCTTCCACGAGATTAATAACCCTCTGAGTTATATGTAGAAATCAATAGAAGTTTTTTTTTTCATTAGACATGTGCCTAGTCTAAGTCATAATATGCCACAATATCTAAAACTTTTTTTTTTTATGGCGAGAGAAGTCCTAATTTGGGACATCCTTTTAAGTATCTTAATACTTTCTTTGTTGCATCCATATAAGATTATTTGGATGCATGCATAAATTGGCTCAAAATTTGATTGCATAACTAATGTTTGAGAGCATCATTATGAGGTATCCAAGATGTACCACAAGCCTTTGGAAGCTGGGTGGGCTTTATATGAAAGAATCATCTTCTGTAGGTGATACTCTAGCATCATAATCTTAGGTGGTAAGTTTAATATGTTGCTTAATATGTATAACACTTGGTTTGCATGTTGAAAGCCCTATTCATATATGAGTTCCAACATGTACTTGTGTTGGTTGAAAGATATCTCTGCAAATGATCTTGCAATTTTTATCCCTACGAAGTACTTTAGTGTCGTTAAGTCTTTGATATGAAATGATTTATGTGGATACTCTTTTAGGGTCTTGATTTTATTTTCATGATTACTTGGTATAGATATGTTATCTACGTAAATTGTAAGACTAATGAAAGACTTACCTTGCCACCAAGAGAAAAAACATAATAACACTTGGATTGAGTGAAGCCTATGTTTGTAAGAGCCTTTGTAAACTTGGCATTCCATTGTCATGAGGCTTGTTTCAGGACCCAAAGTGATTTTTGCAAACTACATACAAGCTGCTCCTCTTAATTGTAAATATCGAATGGTAAGTACATATAGACCTCTTTATTGAGATCTTAATTGACAAAAACATTGTGAACATCTATTTGATGGAGAAGTAAATCTGATGGGTGCCACTAAGAGAAATGCCCGAATAGTTACAAGCTTTGTGAGTAGGGAAAAAGCTTCTTGGTAGTCAAAACCTTCTCGTTATATAAAGCCTTTTATGACTAGATGAGTTTTGTAATTCTTGATAGATTTATCAACCTAATGTTTAATTTTACATACCCACTTGTAGCTTATAAGTTTCTGGTGAGTAGGGTGAGACATCATGTCCCAAGTATGATTAGCAATAAGAGCATTAAGTTCAGTTTCCATGGTTTGACACTAGTAAGCATGACAAACAATGTCAAAGTAAGATGTTAGTTCTTTGTTTGCTTAGATGCGACTAATGTAGGCTTTGTGTTCAGGAGACAAACAATCAAAACAAACATAAATAGAGATAGGGTGTGGAATACTTATGGAGGTTGTAAGGCAATCATAATCTATGGTTCAAATGAAAGGTTTTGAAATTCTAAAAGACTACCACAAAGGAACCCTCTTAGAGGTTGGAACATCTAAACAGTCAAATGGTAGAAAAGAATTTTCAAGAGGCTCCTTAGATAATGGAGAATGACTAGTTGTTGAAGAAGATGGGGAGTCAACAGAGGAAAGTGATATGGATAAACATGTGAGAAGAAAACAAAAGTGCAAATGATGTGGTTACTTGCCCCTGAGTCAATTAACCAAACACTATTAGAAATAGAGTAATGCATGCAAAAGGATGTACTTATGTGAAAAGTCAAATTTGTAATTGGAACTTGAGTTAGTGTTTGCAGTAATTGATTTTATTATTCAAAACTAATAACTGGTGCTTGGATCATATTCCCAAGAGCGACATTTACAGTGACTTGACTAGTTGTAGCATTTCTAGATTTGTCTTTAGGGCACCCATATAATTTCCAATTTGTGTCTCGGATATGATTTTCGTGCTTACAATAGTCATAATACAATTTTTTTTTACCGATTTTAGTCCAACTAGAACCATTGGATCTAAAAAAATGAGAACCATTAGATTGAGTCAAAGATATTGACCATCTAACTTATCTTGAGTTTGATGATTCTCTTGACTCTCATATGGACCATTGGATTGTATGGACAAATCTGATCTGTTGATAGCCTTGTATAAAATAATAGTGACTATATAAGGAAGAAAATAATGCACATAAGAGTTGTTATTCCTCTGGTATGGAAGGTGAATAATGCTTTCCTTTGCTATGGAAAATGTTTGATTACATTCCAAAAAGTTGCCCTGTATCAGTTCTTACCAAAATGCAAGCCAACAGTTTTCAGTTTTCCACACTAAGATTAAATACAGTTAGATTGGTCCCTTTTTTTTAAAATACGACCTCTGCAGATGGGAAATAATGATAGAGATACATAGTTTAGATTCAGCATTTGAACAAGTAAATTAACAAGATAAAAAAAATTATTCAAAATAGCACAAATTCATTCTAACACATGCAAGATTAAGTTGATCGAATGAATTTTGATAGAACATTAGGACTAAACCTAGAAGTCGAAAATGTCCATCGGTTTGGAATCAACAAAAATTCATAAAATCCAAAAAATTTGAGTAAACAATATGAAATTGACTATTCATTCTGATCATTCGTACAATGCATAGCATGGAATCTGAAAGATGGCCTGACTGCATACCTAATATCTTGGAAAATTATCTGCTTTGGACGAAAATTACAATGATTTATGACAATGTCCAAGACTCCAAACAATGATATTTCGATAACTTCCGTTTAAGACAACAAAATGTCTCATCAAACCACAGGCTTGATTCATTGTATTTAGTTTGAGACGACTTATCAACTTCTTGCCTTTGTTGATTAGTTGTCACTTTTATTGACCCTTACCATCTAAGAGTCTCTCTGTATACAGCATACATAACTACGCTTTCTGCACTGCAGGCTTAGGTTGCTAGATTGAAAATGGCAGTTGGTGATTCACGATTGAAGTCAGCTTATTTTCTTGTTTTGTTGCTGGACTTGTTCATCAGCGAAGCCTATGGTGCTATTTCTCAAGGAAATATGAGAACCATAGATGGAATTAACAAGGAGGGTCCGTACTTGGGTATTGTAGTGCCAAATGCCTATGAGATGAATCCTCTTTTACAGTCTTCAAGCTTCCAGGCTCATCAAAGCTTGCCTTACTTTGATTTCTCCGGTAAGAACATGAAACAACCTATGAAGCTTTTTGTCGCCTAACTTCCTTCATCATGGTTTCCATTTCATGAACTTCTCTCATCTGGATATATTAGCATTGTTTTTTCCGAAAGCTCAGACAACATCGATTTTTAATGAAAACTGGACAAAATTTGCAGCTTTTGGATAAGCTTTCCCATCTACATATGATGTTTCACATATATAAATAATTCGCATATGATTTTATTGTTGACAGGAAGAAGGTTTCGAATTGGACGATTGAGCAATGAGAAGGTTATTGTTGTCATGACAGGACTGAGCATGGTATAATATACATGTTCTATATATGCATCTTCAATATAAATTGATTATCCATTAACAAACCTTGCAATTAATAATTCAAATTAAGTATTAATATAAGTTTCAATCTCTATTTGTAACAATAATTATTCATGGTCAATATAATTAAGAAACTTTCGAACTCATTTCATATGGTATGTTTACATATATATATGGGTTGAATAGCTTAATGCAGGTATAGCCACACAGTTGTTGTTAAGTTTATTTAAGGTGAAAGGAGTTCTGCACTATGGAATTTCTGGAAATGCAAACTCTGAACTTCAAATTGGAGATGTTACCATTCCCCAATATTGGGCTCACACTGGTCTTTGGAACTGCCAGGTATAATATAACTTGCTTCTATCTAATACATGCATGTAGAGACCTGTTGACCTAATTATATATCCTGTTGTCTTTGCAAACGCGCAATATTATATTCCCCAGGAACCACTTTTTCCTATTACAAATATTAAAATATTCCCCAGATGCTTCTGATTGTTTACTTTTTAAAATTTTGTTATAAACAGAGGTACGGAAGTGGGCCTGATGACGAGCTAGCATTGGAATCTAATGGAGACTACACCAGAAGCATCGGCTATCTCAAGTTTTCTGATTATAACCTTGGCAGAAAGAAAGCTAACTCCTCATCGGATAACTTGCTGAACAACGTGTGGTTTCAGCCTGAAGAAATCTTCCCAGTTAATGGAACTCCTGAAGAAAGGCAACACCTATTCTGGGTTCCTGTTGACAGCCATTACTTTGCAGTAGCAAAAAGACTTGAGGTGAACTTGAACGTAAATCCACCAGGATCAGTCCAGATGCGTGATGTTAACTTGTACATGTTTGTTTTTGGGTGCAGAATCTGAAACTGGGTGGGTGTGTGAATGAAACTTGCTTACCAAGAACACCAAAGGTGGTGAGGGTTACAAGGGGGGTCAGTGCTAACGTGTTCGTGGACAATGGTGCTTATCGAGAATTCTTGAACTCCAAATTCAATGTAACTCCGATGGACATGGAAACTGCTGCTATTGCTCTCGTCTGCCACCAAGCAAACGTTCCCTTTATTGCATTTAGATCTCTGTCGGATTTAGCTGGTGGAGGTTCTGCTTTGTCGAATGAAGCTGCCATCTATGGCTCTTTAGCAGCTGAAAATGCTGTTAAGGCTTTACTTGGTTTCATCACCTTATTGTCTGCGTAAACCTATATGGTATAATCTGTGTTAAAACATATTAATAATGTTAATCACGGACGAAATAAACATTGAAATCGATGAACCATGAATCTAAGAAAACATTGACCTACGTTTAAGCCCAACTGCCCAGTTGTGTTACTTTTGTTGTTGAGTAAATTTATGCAAAGAGCATGGAAAAACGCATCTGCTCAAAAGCCGGCCTAGGCGGCCGCCTGGCACATTCATCTTTCCCCGGGTTCTGATGGCTTCAAGTGGCACCTAAAACTCAAAACAAAATGTTTGGATATTAAATAAAAATTGTAAGTGAAGGTTCAATTTTCCCCCGTAACAGTGTAGTATGTTAGGGTGCAGCACCATGTGCACCACCTCCTCAACCGAAATCCTCCACCAAACCACCACCTTCATCTTCAAAATCCTAGCCCAACCTTACCTCCGCCACAACCTTTTTTCAACTCTACGCAGCTAAATCCCACCTAATTCTAACCAAACCACACTCAAATCTCTACACCTGGCCACTGATGCCATCTCCACCACTAACCCCTTCATTAAGTCCTCTCTCCTTCTCGCCAAACGCCTCCTCCTCTCTCATCTTGAAAGCTCCTTCTCCTCCTTTCTCTTGTCCCTTACTTACCATCTCTGACCAATCTCTCATCGCATCCCTCAGTCTTCTCCACATATTTTATCTAGCCCTGGTTTTGCTCGTTAAGAGTTAGCACCTGTACTTTTCGAGGAGTTGTTTCTTGTCTATTTTCTTTCTGCTCTTCAATGGTTCAATGACCAAAGATTGAGTATTTTGTCATCTTTATCAATCCGGGAAGGTTATGATAGCGAGGTTTATTCTGGAGGTGAAGATGTATCGACGGTTGTTCCGTTAACGAAGTTGTTGTCGAAAATGACCGGAGATCTTGAGAATTTACCGAAGAGGTTCTTGATGAGAATTGAAGGGTTTTCGTAAAACATTTTAAAGAGGTTTTAGAAATTAAGAATGATAGCAGATTGATTACTTCGCCATTAGTCTTTTTGAGAGAAGTTGACAAATTGAGCGCAGTGAAGATGATATCGTCAAACTGAAGAAGGAACTCGGATGGACTAAGGCGCGCTACAGTGTAATGCTTCAGTCTCTAATTTTTTTTCCTCATTACATGCAATTTTTTTTTGTCTTTTAGAAAAACTGCTTTGAACCATTTTTCGAAGTGTTTCTTTCTCCCCATTTACAGTAATTCTGATGTTCTTTCTGAACAGGGTCTAACTGTTCAAGGGTTTAACATGGCACTGCCCATTTGTATCTCTCTGTCCCTGTTCTCCACAATATTTATTTCCCCTCTTCACTGCATTAATTTGATCTTGTTTGAACTGTCCAAGCTTCTATTAATATGATTGAAAACAATTACTTGAGCTAGTCTGCCTAAAACATTTTGGACTTTCTAACCTGCAGATCCATTGACTTGGATTTTAGTTCTAAAATCTAGAAAAAAGTGCTGACGATAATGCAATAATGCAATTTTATTTTAATTTATAAAACCAATAATTGGTTGTTCGGATTCTCACTGTAGTATGTTAATTTGATACGAATCTCAGATGTTGGCTAACAATACTAAAAGGTCAAACTTATGCTTTAATCACTTCTCAAACCAGTCAAACATATAAATAATAAACAAGTCCTTCATGTATCCGTTCATATTCTTCCAGTCATTCAGGCTTCACTGTGGTTTATAATTTTTTCATTTAATTGTTTTATCTCTAAAAGTCATATAATTTTTGCAACTTGTGATTATATTATATCATTATTATATTGTTATGTTAGAATAGATCTATGACTTTCCTTGTCCAAGTTGTAGTTTCTGTGTATGCGATTTGACAATTCTGAGCTTAATGTATTCAATTGTATCCAGCAGCCAATATGAACTGAAGAAGGAGAAAGGTTCCGTTGAATTGTATGCAGGCAGCCGCATATCCAGGCTTCATCATACTATCCTCAAAGAGTCCCTCTATGCATCCCAGAAGACCAGAATCAGAGAAAGTCGTCAAGGTCGCCATCAATAAATTCAGTTTCTGATCTTGAGTTTTCAATGGACGATTATTATTCTTTCAGGTTCTGAAACAGAAAATGAGGTAAGCGTTAGTAACTAGAAAACCATCTTCTCCAAGGGCTGATTTTCCTATGTTGTTACCTTTATATTAATTGTTCTTTGTATCATGTAGCACAAAAATATAAAAATTTCATCGTTTGAGCCTAGAAATATCCTAACCAAGAAACAGAAGAAGCCCATTTTGGCAGATTCTAGTCGGTATGTCATCAATTTTGAAGATTGGCCAACATTGTTAAATTGGCTGCTCTATTTTTTT
Organism: Anacardium occidentale; assembly: GCA_026122585.1. Lineage (NCBI taxonomy): Eukaryota > Viridiplantae > Streptophyta > Magnoliopsida > Sapindales > Anacardiaceae > Anacardium > Anacardium occidentale. The sequence goes on from JAJEJH010000026.1 coordinate 510,676, forward strand.
GACATTCTTATTCTTTTTGCTTTTAGTTCTCCGGATCATCCGATGGAAGATGCTGATAACCCATCTGGCGTTGGAAAACATACACCTCCAAAAGACTTTGTTTGTCCCATAACTAACCACGTATTTGATGACCCAGTGACTCTCGAGACAGGCCAGACTTACGAACGTAAAGCAATCCAAGAGTGGATTGAGAGGGGAAACTCAACATGCCCCATAACGCGCCAGAAGCTGCATAGTACTCAGCTCCCTAAAACAAACTATGTCCTCAAACGGCTGATTGCGAGTTGGAAAGAAAACAACCTTGGTTCACACTTGAGTCAGTCTGAGAGTCCTCTCCTAGGATCCCAGCCAATGTCCAAGTCAATTCTGCCTTCAATTTCTCCAAACAATGTCATCAGCCAAGCCACCATTGATGGGACAATTAATGCACTAAGACATGCAATTAATAACCTTTGTATGTCAGAAATTCTCAAAGAATCTGAAACGGCAGTCCTCCAAATCGAGCGGTTCTGGCAGGAAGCGAATATGGACCTGGATATTCAAACTATGCTTTCAAAACCTCCGGTTATTAATGGATTTGTGGAGGTTCTTTTCAATTCTGTTAATTCTCGAGTACTAAAAGCAACTGTTTTTCTGTTATCTGAACTGGGTTCAAGAGACAAATCTGTGATCCAGATACTTACTAGAGTTGAATCTGATGTCGAGTGTATTGTGGCTCTTTTCAAGAAAGGTTTACTTGAGGCAGTCGTGCTGATATATCTATTAAGACCTTCCACCATGACCTTGATTAAGATGGATATGATGGGAGCCCTCCTCAATGTGATTAAGAAGAAAGATGAGGATTTGCCTAAGATGTGTTTAAAGCAAAAATCTGCTTCAGTGCTTTTGTTGGGACAGATTATTAGGAACAGTGAAGAGAGCATTGTATCTTCAATTGCCAATACAATTGTTTCTTCAAAGGTGTTCGAAAGCATTATTGGTTGCCTGGAAGCCGAGTGCGCCGAGGAGAGAATTGCAGCAGTTTGTATCTTATTGAGATGCATGCAGGAGGATGGGAAATGCAGAAACACCATTGCTGATAAAGCTGAGTTGGTTCCTGTTTTGGACAGCTTCATGGCTGCAAATGATGGAGAAAGGTTTGAGATAATATCTTTTCTCTCTGAGCTAGTCAAATTAAGCAGGTATAATATCATATCCGAATCTCTATATGCTATATAAGCTGCCAATTTTATAATTTAATTTTGGCATTATGCCTGTCTGGGTCGATTTCAATGTTTGATTTTCTCCAGGAGAACATTCAATGACCAAATTCTCCACATTATTAAGGATGAAGGTACATTCAGTACAATGCATACCCTCCTCGTTTATTTACAGAGACTCAAGGAAGACCATTGCCCTGTTGTCGCGGGTCTCCTTCTCCAACTAGATGTACTGGTTCGGATTTCAATCTCTGTCTTGCTATATGAATATATAATGACCCTATAAATCCTGTAACAAATAAGTATTTTTTGTAATTGTTATGGTTTATTCCTGGAAATGGCTTGAATGGTCAAATTCATGGTCTTCATCTGTAGGTTGAACCAAGAAAGATGAGTATATACCGTGAAGAGGCAATAGATACCCTCATTTCTTGCCTCAGAAATCCCGATTTCCCTGCTGCCCAAATAGCGGCTGCCGAGACAATCATGTCACTACAAGGGAGGTTCACTGCCTCTGGGAAGCCCCTTACACGGGCTATTCTTCTAATGCGCGCTGGGCTTGGGGGAAGTTACAGAAGTCTAATAAGAATGGCGCAGCCTGGCAGCTTTCCAGGAGAGATTGAAGATACTTCTGTGAGTTTCTTTCAAAACGTTTGAAAATTATTTTCAAATCATTACTATTAATTTTTTCTGCTATGTATGATTTTATAGAATTTCCGTCTATTTATTACCCGTCACTGATATTTTCCCTCTTTTGCAGGAAGAAGAGAAAGCTGCTGATGATTGGGAAAGAAAAATGGCTTTTGTTGTTGTAAGCCATGAGTATGGTCTGGTGTTTGAGGCGTTAGCAGAAGGATTAAAGAGCATAAATGCACAGTTAAGTTCAGCATGCTTTGAGTCAGCAACATGGCTCGTATACATGCTGAAACTAATGCCAGACACAGGGATCCAAGGAGCAGCCAGGGTCTGCTTACTCCAGCACTTTGTATCAATATTCAAGTCTGCAAAGGACACCGATGACAAAGCCCTCTCATTACTTGCTCTAAACAGCTTCATACATGACCCAGGTGGGTAGCCATCTTTGCAATAATTATAATTTCATTTCTACCACTCACTTGAAAAAGACATTAGGAAACTTCCTGAAGTCTTTTTGAGGGCAACATTTATGTTAAGTTTTGTTATCCGTATGGTGGGTTGAACCTGGGATCATTTGGATCAAATAATTTGATTTTCTTGTTGGCATTGAAACATAAAGACAAATTGTGGGAGAGATGTTGGATACTACAAGAGGAAACAAAATTGTAATAAGGACTTCCCAGTTACCATATTCATTTTTATTTACAGTACAAATGCTATTCATAGTAGCACCTCCAGGCTAGAGAATTATTTTACCTCTTTTATGTGAGGATACAGCATGCATATGGTCTGTATACCCCCTGTAATTGGTTTCTCTGTCTTCTTTCAGAATTAGTTAGTGTACTGAAACTTGATGCTATTAATTTCAGAGGGGATGGTTGTTTTGTCTCCCCATATGAAGGATATTATGAAAGGTCTGAGAGAGTTTCGGAAGTCCTGTCCCTTGGCCTTCGAAATGATAGAAGTTTTCTCTGAAGGGCACGAATCAAGTGCTGTAAGTTCAGTACAATGTTGTATATTATATATATTCCAATAAGATGAAGCATCTTAAATGCAGTTTTTTATCCTTGTTTTTGGCAGGAATTCTGGAATCATAAAGAATTAGTTCAAGTAGATTCCAGTGAAAATGGAGAAGTGCTTTCCATGGTTTTCTTAAGAGACAAGATATTTTCTGGCCATTCAGATGGAACTATAAAGGTAGCTGTATCCGTATCTGAAATACAGGAGTCTTCAATATTTATTTCATTTAATTGGAACAATCTGAATTACAGAATTCTTCAAATTTGATTTAGTTTAATCGAAGCATTTAAGCATCAACAGACTAAGATCAAACTCAAATAAAACATTTTGTTCTCAAATTCTGTAGGTCTGGACAGGGAGAGGTAGCATTCTTCATCTTATTCAAGAAATCCGAGAGCATACTAAGGCAGTTACCAGCTTAGCCGTTATAGAATCAGGGGAAAGACTATACAGTGGTTCACTAGATAAAACAGCACGGGTATGTTAAAATAGTTCTTTCAATTATGTTTACTAAATTTACAGACTGAATTAGTTCTTACTTATTATGGTAAGTAGGTTTGGTCCATTGGAAATGGAGAGATCCATTGTGTAGAAGTACACGACACAAAGGATCAGGTTCAAAGTCTAGTTGTTGCCAGTAGCATCTTATGCTTCATTCCACAAGGAGCCGGTGTCAAGGTATTATCTAACACGACCCATCTTTTCTGCTGTCAGTAATTTTTTTTCCCACATCCCTCTGAATTTTGTAAATTTAATGAAGTTGATTATTTGTTTAACTGAAAACCACACTATTCAACTCTCTCTTAGGTTCACTCCTGGACTGGAGGATCCAAACTGTTGAATTCCAGCAAAAATGTCAAGTGTTTGACTCTTGTACAAGGAAAATTGTATTGTGGATGCCATGATAGTAGTATTCAGGTATGGGGATGAGGTTCTCTTCATTGTTAATAGTATCTGCGCTCAACTTTTATAAACTAATTCTTTCTCCCAAATATTTAGACTGTAATGAACCTCTATTTTTTGCCTTTCAGGAAATTGATTTGGCAACAGGAACGGTATGTACCATTCAAATTGGTTCAAGAAAATTACTCGGAAAGGCAAATCCCATTCATGCACTGCAAGTCCACAATGGACTGATTTATTCAGCAAGCTCCGGCTTAGATGGCGCAGTTGTGAAGGTATAAATTTACCACAAAAAATACTCTAATATTGCCAATTATATCCCTTCTTTTTATATTATATGATTAAGATCTAAATTCGACAATAAAGTTAGATGCTGAAGTAACTTTATATGTGATTTATAACTAAAAATTAGAGGGTCCTATCAAACTATCTTCAACTTATTTACTTCAAGTCATATTTCCTGTTAAGAAATTTGAAGTTACTAAAAAAGCCTACCTTCGGTTTTGTATAGATTTGGAATGCTTCAAATTATGCCATGATCGGGTCACTGCCAACTACATGTGACGTACGGGCAATGGCCATAAGCTCAGAACTAGTTTATTTGGGATGCAAAGGAGGAGCTGTAGAAATTTGGGATGGTAAGAAACAAACTAAAATAGAAACACTTCAAACTTTCACAAATAGCAGGGTTCTATGCATGGCTCTTGATGACAATGAAGAAGTTTTGGTGATTGGAACTTCAGATGGAAGGATTCAGGTATTTTATTTTTTCATCTCACCCTTCCACAAGGGACAAACTTTTTTATTTATTTATTTCCCCTGTTTAAACTCTAAAAGAGTTCTGTTTATCTATATTATTGAAATTTTATCAAGTCTCTTCAGTTAACTTCCATCCCTTCTGTTTTCGTTTCTAAAGATTAAGACCTGTCTTCTGGTTTGCAGGCATGGGGGCTGAGCTAGAAAACGAGGATGCTATGAAATTTTTTATGCTAGGAGCAGCTTTAAGTGGATTAGTGTGAACCGAAATTCTTTGCATTGTGCAGATGATATTCTTTATTGTGAATAATTATTTACAACATTCCATCAAATAAGCTTCTTCACAGCATGCATAGAAATGTAAATAGCAGACAAATAGATGGAAAAGATTTATGCAATAGATCCCCGAATCATTGCCTCTAATGTGTACATATTTACTCAAAGATTGAGGTTTGTCAATGCAGAATGGTTCTGATTCCATCATGGTTTTATTTTTGAGCTTTGCAACTTAAAGCATTTTAACAATTTTAAGATCTCATGTATTATTTAATCAGTCGTTGGATGTGCATACATACTCAACATTTTACTCATATTTTGTTGATATTGGATTTACCCATGAGTGCTACAATCATCCACTGATCCACAAACAAATGCTACCAAAGATCCAAGAGAAAAGAATGAACCTCATTTATTAGTGAAAATATTAGTTTTAGTCCGAATCCATAATAAGAGATATTTTTTTCTACTTGCTCGCTTTATTCGGACATTTTAAAAGAGACAATTTAACCATCTATGTATATTGTCCAGTAAGCATTTATAAATTCAATAACAAATTAGAATTCTGCTCTGCCAATTGATGGCTTACAGGTCAATGGTACCTTCTTAGGATGACTTTTCTAGTCAAAATATTACTACCGTTTAGTTGTTCTCCAAAGTATTGATTGAGAGGGAAGACCAACAAACATTGTACTTCTCTTCTCTCCATAAATATTGAGACATAAAGCTGATTGTTGCAGAAGTGAAAATGGAATCTTCACTAGAAGAAAACATGATTCAACAATCTTCAAGGCCCAAAAAGGGTGGCTTTAGAACCATGCTCTTCATTATAGGTAAATTTTTAAGTAATTTACGTTACAATTACCTTTGAGACTGATTAATTTCCTTTGTTTTTGTTCAACAGTGAATGAATCATTTGAGAAGGTTGCTGGTTACGGATTGATGCCAAATATGATCTTTTACTTGATGAGTGGTTATCATATAGCGACTGCAAATGGAGCTGCCATGTTGGCCATGTGGTCTGCTGCATGCAATGCTATGGCTATTGTGGGCGCTTCTCTTTCTGATTCTTGTATTGGTCGATTCTGGGCCATTCTTCTGGGTTCCTTCTCCAGTCTTTTTGTAAGATTATGATAACATCCTTCCTTTGATCAACATTCGGGACAAACCATTGGCTAAAACCGATGAATATAAAACTATTTTTGTGTAATTAAATGGATTGTATTCATTCATGAATCTCAATTTAGGATGCAGAGGAATACATAACGTATACGTTTGATCATTGAAATATATAAAGGCTTCATATGCATAGAATTTTGTTTGAAAGGCCCCATAGAAAGACTTGTACATTTGTGCAAAGTCTTCTGTCTTCCATGTGGTCCGGTATATTTAAATAGAGACAATAAGAAGTCCAGCAGAAGCCTCCACAGTTTTTCTGTTCAATTCATTGACTGTCCCAATAATTGGACTGCATTCAAAAATGGCAGCTACACGTAGCATGGACCTTAAACGTTAATAACAGTGAACTTGTCATGGAAATATGCCTCGCTAATAATTACAAAACTTGAAGCTAAATAGTCTTTAGTATCAGGAAATTAGTTGATAATTGGTGTCATCAACCTGAGAAGAAAAAACTGTGACTATTCTTTGTGTGTACTTTTTAACGCTAATGCATTATACCATGTCACAGGGCACTACTCTTCTATGGTTAACAGCCATGATCCCACGGTTAAAGCCTGCTCCCTGCACCCAGTTCAGTAGCGACTGTGAATCAGCAACACCAACCCAACTCTTTGTTTTACTCACCTCTTTTGGGCTAATATCGATTGGTGTGTTAAGACAGTAAGAGTTTGCTTTGATACTAAAGCAAACTAAGTTATATTTTGTTATTATTGTTTTGTTGAAATGCAATGAGTTAGGTAAACTAATATGTCAAGTTGTCAGAAGTTAGTAAGGTGGTATGGCTATTAATTAAACATGTATGGTAGTCCATGCTTGTACTCATCATGAATTTGGTTATCTCCTATAAAAGGAGACTCTTGTTATTGGAAATATATGGATAGATGAGTTATAAAAAGAGAGAACCTTTTCCTAGTTCAATATTTTTCCTGGTTTTTGAATGTTCCTTTCATAAAACACTTCTACTGATTTTTAGTCATAATTATTGATTATTCTCACAAACCAAAACAAGTGGTATCAGAGCTCCTGAATCTTAAGGGCCTGTCAGATTTGTTTCAACAATTTTCTTCAAACAATAGTCATGTCCACTAGCTATGTTAGTCTGCCTGCACCTCCTGTTTTTTCAGGGGAAAATTATGACTTCTGGTCTGTGAAAATGAAAGCCTTTCTTATGGGATATGATCTGTGGGAAATGGTAGAAAAAGGGTATGAGCCAACACCATTACCTGATAATCCTACAGTCCAACAGATTAAGCAACATACAGATCTCAGCACTAAGAATTCTAAAGCTCTTTTTTTCATCATCTCAGCAGTTGCTGACATAATTTTTCCAAGAATTGTTGTTGCTAAGACAGCAAAGGAAGCATGGGACACTCTTGAAGCTGAGTTCAAAGGCAGTGAAAGGGTAAGAGCTGTAAAACTTCTCACATTAAAGAGAGAATTTGAAATGTTGAGGATGAAGGATGGACAGACTGTTCAAGACTATTCAGCCAAACTTATGGAGTTAATTAATCAGATGAAGCTGTTGGGAGAAGAAATTTCAAATCAGAGAATTGTAGAAAAAATAATGATTAGTGTGACATTGAAGTATGAGTCCAAAATTACAGCTATAGAGGAATCTTGTGACTTGAAAGAGCTCACTGTCACAGAACTTATAAGCAAGCTTCAAGCTCATGAACAAAGAGTTTTGATTAGAAGTGAAAGTGTAAGTGAAGGTGCATTCCAGGCCAAACAAAATGTACAACAGTTTAAAAAGAAGGTTGAAAAAGGCAAGGTTGTGCAAGGCTCAAACCAAAGGGATGGAGATAAGAAGGGAAAGTATCAGCCTTGTTCTATATGTAAGAGAACTAATCATCTTGAGAAAGATTGTTGGTTCAAAGACAGAGGGAAGAAGCAGTGTAGATTCTGTAAACAATATGGACATATTGAGAGGTTCTGTAGAATTAAACAAAATCAGTCCTCTCAACAGCAGACTCGACAAACTCAACATGCTAATACTGTGGAAGGTACAAAGCAACCTGAAGACAACTTGTTCATGGTTACAAATGCTACAAATACAGTCTCAAGTCAGTCTTGGATTATTGACAGTGGCTGCACCAGTCATATGGCTAGAGATGAATCACTTTTCAGCTCTCTTGACAAGTCAGTTAAGACTAAGGTGAAGTTGGGAAATGGCTCTATTGTAGAAGCACAAGGGAAAGGAAGTGTTGCTGTCCAAACCAAAAAAGGTATTAAACACATTCCTAATGTTTTGCTTATACCTGATTTAGATCAAAACTTGCTTAGTGTTGCACAAATGATGAGTAAAGGATACTCTATTGAGTTCAAAAATGAAATATGTGTTATTAAAGATAAAAATCAGGTTGAGGTGGCTAGAATTAGAATGGAGGATAACTGTTTTCAATTGAAATGCTTATCTGCAAGTCATGTAGCATGTGTTTCAAAGAATATTGACTCAGTTATGTGGCATAAAAGGTTTGGCCACTATAATCTAAGAAGTTTAAAATTTATGCAGACTCATGGAATGGTAAAAGACTTGAATGAAATCTGTATAGATCATAGTGTTTGTGAGGGATGTGAATTAGGAAAGCAGAAGAGAAGAAGTTTCCCATCTGGTCAATCATGGAGAGCTAAACAGAAGCTGGAGCTTGTCCATACTGATGTTTGTGGTCCTATGAAGACAGAATCCTTGAGTCAAAACAAGTATTTTATACTCTTTATAGATGACTATACAAGAATGACATGGGTATATTTTCTGAATAGTAAAGCACAAGTCTTAAATGTGTTTAAAAAATTTAAAAATCTGGTAGAGAACCAGAGTGGCTGCAGGATTAAACATTTAAGATCAGATAATGGGGGAGAGTATACAACTGCTGAATTTAAAAAATTTTGTGAAGATGAAGGCATAAATCATCAATTTACTGTCAGCTATACACCTGAACAAAATGGTGTTTCAGAAAGAAAAAATAGGACAGTAGTTGAGATGGCTAGATGTATGCTAATTGAGAGTAAGATGCCTCAATGCTTTTGGGCAGAAGCAGTTTATACTGCTGTGTATCTCCTAAATAGGTTACCTACTAAGGCTGTGCAAAATGTAACACCTATTGAAGCTTGGTTAGGGACAAAACCAGCTTGCAAACACTTGAAGATATTTGGTTCCTTGTGTTATGTTCATGTTCCAGCAGAAAAAAGGAGCAAATTAGACCAAAAAGCTAGGAAATGTATCTTTCTTGGATACGCAGCTCAAAGTAAGGGTTATAGAGTTTATGATTTGGAGACTAAGAAGATATTGGTTAGTAGAGATGTGGAAGTCAATGAAAGAGCTTATTGGAACTGGGAAAAAGAAATTGTAGAGACAAAAGATGGAGAAGAGAAGTCTACTAGTAATTTCAGACCAAGTGCAGACTCACTTTCAAGCTCATCAAGTCATAAACTGTCAAACAATAATGGTTATAGTGTGAATTCCACAACTGATGGTCCTTTGCTGAAAACTAAGCCACTTTCTGATGTGTATGAAAGGTGTAATTTTATTGTCTCAGAACCAGCTAACTACCATGAAGCAGCACAACATAAAAAATGGAGAATTGCAATGAAGGAGGAGATGGATATGATTGAGAAAAATCAGACCTGGGAGTTAACTCAAAAGCCAACAGAAAAGAGAGTTATTGGTCTTAAATGGGTGTACAAAACCAAGCTTAACCCTAATGGTTCAGTTTTTAAGCATAAAGCAAGATTAGTGGTTAAGGGTTATGCTCAGGTGGCAGGAGAAGATTATGGAGAAACATTTTCTCCAGTAGCCAGGTTTGATACTATAAGGTTGCTTTTAGCCTTAGCTGCAAACAAAGGATGGTTGGTGTACCATCTAGATGTTAAATCTGCCTTTTTAAATGGAGAGCTTGAAGATGAAATTTATGTTGAACAGCCACAAGGGTTTGAGATTGAGGGACATGAAGATGAAGTTTACAAATTGAAGAAGGCTCTTTATGGCCTTAAACAGGCTCCAAGGGCCTGGTATTTCAGAATTGATAATCACCTCTTGGAGCAAGGTTTCTCAAGAAGTTCAAATGAACCTACTTTGTATGTTAAAAAGGATGAAGATGGAAATCAGATTTTGGTGTCTCTTTATGTAGATGATTTGCTTGTTACTGGTAGTAATGACAAGTCATTGATTCAATTCAAAAAGGAATTGGAGATGCAATTTGATATGTCAGATTTAGGGTTGATGAAATACTTTCTTGGAATGGAAATACATCAAACTGATTATGGCATATTTGTGAGTCAAAAAAATTATGCATTAGAATTGTTGAGAAAATATAAAATGGAACAATGCAAGTCTACTGCAACTCCTTTAGATCAAAATGCCAAGTTGTTGAAAGATGATGGAGATGGTAAATGTGACTTTTCTGTGTATAGAAGCTTGATTGGTAGCCTACTTTTTTTAACTTCAACAAGACCAGACCTTATGTTTGCAACAAGTTTGCTGTCCAGATTTATGAGTTCACCAAGTAACACTCATCTTGGTGCAGCAAAAAGAGTTCTAAGGTACTTAAAGGGTACTGCAGATTATGGCATCAAATTTGAGAAAGAAAATGGAGCTGTTATCAAGGGTTATACTGATAGTGATTGGGCTGGCTGTTTTGAAGATTCAAAAAGTACATCTGGATATTGTTTCACATTAGGCTCAAGTGTTTTTTGCTGGAATTCTAAAAAGCAGGATGTAGTGGCACAATCCACTGCAGAGGCAGAATACATCTCTGCTGCAGGAGCTGTGAATCAAGCTATTTGGCTTAGGAAAATCATGGCTGACATGGGAGAAATGCAACCTAATGCAACTGTTATTTGGTGTGACAACAAGTCAGCAATTTCAATTGCTGAAAATCCTGTGCAACATGGAAGAACAAAGCATATAAAGGTGAAGTTTCATGCCATTCGAGAAGCTGAGAAAGATGGTGAAGTCAAGCTTAAATACTGTCCTTCAGAGATACAATTGGCAGATTTGTTTACCAAAGCTTTGCCAAGACACAGATTTGAGATGTTAAGAGCTATGCTTGGAGTCTCAAAGCAAACTCTTAAGGAGGAGTGTTAAGACAGTAAGAGTTTGCTTTGATACTAAAGCAAACTAAGTTATATTTTGTTATTATTGTTTTGTTGAAATGCAATGAGTTAGGTAAACTAATATGTCAAGTTGTCAGAAGTTAGTAAGGTGGTATGGCTATTAATTAAACATGTATGGTAGTCCATGCTTGTACTCATCATGAATTTGGTTATCTCCTATAAAAGGAGACTCTTGTTATTGGAAATATATGGATAGATGAGTTATAAAAAGAGAGAACCTTTTCCTAGTTCAATATTTTTCCTGGTTTTTGAATGTTCCTTTCATAAAACACTTCTACTGATTTTTAGTCATAATTATTGATTATTCTCACAAACCAAAACAAGGTGCTGGCTGCATCAGACCATGTTCCATGGCCTTTGGTGCTGATCAATTGGACCAGAAAGGAAATCCCAATAATGAGAGGCTAATACAGAGCTTCTTCAACTGGTACTATGCATCAATAGGTGTTTCAACAATTATAGCACTGACATTAATAATTTATATTAAGGATCAACTGGGCTGGAAAGTGGGTTTTGGTGTTCCTGCACTTCTAATGGCGTTTTCAACTGTCATATTCATGATGGGTTCTAATCTTTACATTAAGGTGAAGGTTGAGAAGAGCTTGTTTACTGGCTTTATTCAAGTGATTGTGGCTGCTGTTAGAAAAAGGAACCTTGATATGTCTTACGAGAATCTAGAGTACTATGAGGATAAGGGCCAAGGTACAAATAACTACATTACTCCAACTGAGAAACTAAGGTACCAAATACTTTCATTGCTTGAATCATAATTATCAATCGCTCAGTTAAAATCCTTTATGTTCACTTAACAAAAAATGAGAGAAGAAACAACTTTTTAGCTTGCTTTATTGCAAATGCAGGTTTCTTAACAAAGCTTGCATGATCGAAAATGCTGAGAGGGACTTAAAACCAGATAGAACAGCTTCAAATCCATGGAGGCTTTGCAGCATAGACCAAGTAGAATCACTTAAAGCACTTCTAAGAATTATCCCTATGTGGTCCACTGGCATCATTGTTCTAGTTACTTTGAACCAAAATTCATTTGCTGCACTCCAAGCTAAGACTATGGATCGGCACGTCACTTCTAACTTCCAAATTCGACCTGGATCATTTACAGTGTTTGCCATTGTCACACTAACGATATGGGTTGCCACATATGACAGAGTAATTGTTCCAATTCTAGAAAAAATTACAGGAAATCCACGCAGGTGCAGTCCTAAAATTCGGATGGGAAGTGGGTTGATACTTTCTGCAGTGGCTATGGCAGTATCAGCAACCGTGGAGAACATTAGGAGGAAAACTGCCATAGATGAGGGGTTGGTTGATAAGCCTAACATCGTGATGCACATGTCTGCTATGTGGCTAATCCCACAATTTTGCTTGCTTGGGTTGGCCGAAGCTCTGAATGCGATTGGGCAGATAGAGTTTTACTACTCACAGCTTCCCAAGGGCAGGTCTAGCATTGCCATAGCTCTTTATACACTCGGAATGGCTTTTGCCGATTTGTTTAACGGTGTTTTAGTGAAAATTGTTGATGGGGTTACAAAGAAAGATGGGAAAGAGAGCTGGCTGTCAAATAACCTTAACAAGGGTCACTTGGATTATTACTATTGGGTTATTACCATACTGTGTGTGGTTAATTTTGGCCTTTTTCTAGTCTGTTGTTTGGCTTATGGACCTTCCAGGGATGGGAAAAAAGTGCCCTCGAAAATAAGACTAGAAAGAAGAGAAGATACATCGCCACTAATTTGATTTGCTTGTTTGTATTTTTGTTTCGAAAATTGTGCTTAAGATATAAAAGCATTCCATTTTTTACTTGTCATTCGCTGTTATTTAATGTAATTCTTGTTACGGTGACCGAATATTTATGGTTTTTAATGGAATTAAATGTGCTTCCAAATTATGCATGTCACTTCCAATTGTAGATTACGAGTGTCAAATATGGAAGAGAATCTAACATACTTGAGTTTGTATGTCAGCTGTGCTTCCATTTGTAGGCCAAAGACTTGTACTTGTCTATCCCTTACAGATTTTAGTAGTAATTAGCTCCACCACTTACAAAAACTTTTACTTCGATAGTTGGCGCCAGCAGAAGAACCGAAGGATTTGGTAATGGTGGCCTTTTGAATGACACTGATAGCAGACTTAAATCAGTAACCACCCAGGAATCAAATTTCACCTGCTTAGTCCACAAAAGGTATGCACTTGATAATGTCTTTTAGTGGGAACAGCAGTAATAAGCAAATACCAGAAGTGGCTGTTTCTGGTTATCGCCAAAAGAACTCACTCCAACAAGAGAAGATCTAGTCCATCTGGACTTTGCTTTTATGAGCTCAAAATTTACCCTATGCAGAATATGTATATTCTAATTACATGGACTTCTTTTCGCCACAGTTCTTGTTTCAGCAACATAATTAAAATCGAAACCCGTCAATAATCCAAGAAAATAATTCAAACAAGCCATCCCGCATAAAGGTAGTCCCGACTGATAGTGGCTGAAGACAAAATGATGAACAATGATGGACACAAAGTCGCTAAAAAACTTCTAACTATATATTTATATTCTTATTCCAAAGGAGATTCTTTCTATGTTAATACTTGTGCTTCATCTTTACTTGTTTATGCAGAAAACATGGAGATCTCCTATGATGAGAAACAGGCTAAGAAAAATAACCACTCAAGAGGAGAAAAGCAGAAAGGGAGGCGTAAGGACGATGCCCTTTATCATAGGTGAGCTATGGTAAATGTTATTAACATTAAGTTAATTAGGGAAAAGAAAATGATGAGATGACAAGCTTAAATTTATTTGTGTTAAAAACATTAATATAGCAGCAAATGAAACGTTCGAGAAGGTAGCAAGCGTGGGGCTTCAAGCCAATATAATATTGTACTTGTCAAGGGAATACCACATGGCAAGTGCACCCGGAACCAACGTATTATTCGTGTGGTCAGCCATATCAAATTTTATGCCTACCATCAGGGGTTTCCTTTCTAATTCTTACTTGGGTCGCTTTCGGGTCATTGCATTGGGAACTGTCAGCCTTCTTGTAAGATTTTGATTAATCTGAAATAATATCAAGTTATATACCTGAATTATAAACAGTACATAAATTATTTAATTTCATTGCAGGGATTGATTGTCCTCTGGATAACAGCCCTTGTTCCCCAGGCCACACCGCCTTCTTGCAACCCGAGAGTAGAACGTTGTATACCTGCAAAACCAGCTCAGCTGGCGCTTCTTTTTTCGTCATTTGTTCTGATGGCCATCGGAGCTGGTGGCATTAGGCCATGCTCCTTAATAATCCCAACAATGAGAGGCTATTGCTAACCTTTTTCATTTGGTATTATGCTTCAGTGGGAATCTCAATCATAATTTCAGTGACAGTCATAGTTTATATTCAAGATAAAGCTGGCTTGATTGTAGGTTTTGGAGTTCCTGTTGGACTTATGTTCTTGTCTCCTGTTCTTTTCTTATTGGGTTCTTCCTTACATGTGAAATTTAAGGCAAACAAGACTTGTTCACCGGCTTTGTCCAAGTTATATCCGCAGCCTGGAAGAACTGAAAACTAGCTTTACCACCAAGGGATTCTGATGGATGGTACCACTACCAGAAAGGTTGAAAGTTTACGGTACCTACAGAAAAATTAAGGTATAGTTCACATAACATTGTGTTATGTCTATATATTGATTGCTAAGATTAAATATTGATTTGGCTCCGCTCAGGTTTCTAAACAAGGCTTGCATATTCAGAAACCGTGTGAAAGATATGGAGTACTCAAATCAAATGTCATGGAATGTTTGCACAGTGAGACAAGTAGCGGAGCTGAAAGCACTGATTAAAGTTTTGCCTATCTGGTCCACCGGCATCATAATCGGAGTGACCATCAGCCAGCAATCATTCCCGGTGCTCCAAGCTCTCACCATGGACAGGCACATTTTCACTGAAAAAATAAAATTTCCAGCAGGATCATTCGGTGTTTTCGGAATCCTCACTTTGACAATATGGGTTGCCGTCTACGACCGAATTATAGTCCCTCTTCTTGCAAAGTTCACAAAAAGAACAAAAGGACTTAGCAATAAAGAACGAATTGGAATCGGTCTGGCAATCACATGTCTAGCCATGGCAACCTCAGCAGTAGTGGAAAGGAAGCGACGTGACACGGCAATCAGAGAAGGTTTGGCGCATAAATTTGGGACAGTGAGTGTGTCTGCATTTTGGCTAGTACCACAGCATTGCCTCGTAGGATTAGCAGAAGCTTTCAATGCAATTGGGCAAATAGAATTCCATTATTCTCACTTTCCCAAGAGAATGTCGAGCATCGCAGTGGCTCTTGGCATGGCAGTGGGAAATTAACTGGGACTCCGATCTTATCAATCTTGAATCATGTGACAAAAAGAGGAGGAAAAGTGAGCTGGGTAGCTACCAATCTCAACATGGCTCACTACGATTATTACTATTGGCTTCATTGTTTTTTGAGTGTGGTTAATTTGATTTCCTATATAGTATGTAGTTGGGCATATGGTCCTTGTGAGAATATTAAGGATTGGGATGAAAACCAAGGGATGAAAAAAGTAGACTTATCCGGATGAGAGGGGGAACTTGACCCGCATTTTGTTAGACCGATAAACCCTTCGAGCCCAATAGCTTAACCTTCAATCCGAAACATCATGTTTGAGCATACAACTCAAACTCTAGGCTCGATTATGATCCCTCGACCTTTTACTAATTAGGTCAACCCCTAGGCTCCTTCTTATCCCAATCTAGCTTTCATTTCCTTTAAAATCTTCTGCCTGAATTTCCAAAGCATAATTAATTTAGTTTTAGAATAAAAATGAGAACATTACATTTTCCTGCCCAAGATTTGCTCTCAAAACATTTTCCCATTCTTACTCGGCATACATTATACTTCTCATCCAAACTCAAACACTGTTAATAAAAAATGATGTTATCAAAAAATAAAATTATTATTTGATCCCTATTTTTTTTTTTAAATTATCATATAATTTGGAATTAACAAATTTAAAATAGACTTTTTTTAATATCCAAATTATACAAAAGGTCATTTATTTATCTTTTTTGTTTTTTTCTATCATCCGTGATCCCTATAAATAAGGGTGTTCATAAAGTATAATTGTACATTTAGGGATGAATTATAAATTTTTAAAATGTTATAAGTATTAAAAAATTTTTAAAAGGTTTTAAAAAATTTGAAAAAACTTTAAAGTATCTTTAAAATTTCAATAAATACTTAATAGTGTTAAAAATAATAGTTATATCCACACAAAAAAAAAAAAAAAACTAAATAAAATGCTACAAATGAAGGGAGTAAATATCATATTACAAACTATTAAATATATAATATTTTTCAAAACACATAGGTATAAATATTATAGTTTTCAAAAAAGTGATATCGTGGTCAAGATTCTCAAAAAATTTTAGGGATTGATTTATAAGTTTTCAAATTTTTTTAAAAGTTAAGTTGTCAAATTTAAAACACTAAATCTAATATGGAAAGGAATTATAATTAAATTTTATTTAGAATTAATGGTTAACAAAAGTATTATTTTACCCTTATATTATTAGTTTTTAAAAAAGAATTTGATTTTTTAAAATAATAATAAATAAATAATGATATAACAATAAATACATTCTGTGTTATATATTTCCATTACATGGGCTAGAAATTTTACTTATTACTATTAAACTAACTTTATAAATAAGGTTGAATTTAAACCAAATATATTCAGATTTATTTTTTATTTCAATTCAAACAAATACAAAATGAACTATTCAAATCCGAATATGAAAATGAACACAAACTATGGTTTTGAATCGACGAACACAAATCCGAACATGAACTGTATAAACCGAAAAGAACATGAATCTGAACTTAAATTAAAAAAAATTTTAATTATATTTTATTAATTATAATTTTTTTAAAAATATAAATACGAATTATATAAACCAAATACGAATCGAATTATACAAATCCAAACTTTATTATAAAAACAGTGAACATAAATCTAAATGTAAATCGAATCATAAGAAATGAATCCGAATATGAATATATATGTTCGTATTCAATTTGACTCAAATCCAGCTCTACTTATAAGATTAAAATGAATGCTCAATATGATAAATTAAGTATGGAATGCTCTTATAATAAGACTAGTAAAAATTATAAACCATATTAGTTAGCCCATAGACTATATCTTTAAAACTTTAGGTAACCATGAAACTCATTGGTGAACTTTTCTAAAATTAAATCCATTCTAGGAAACCAAATTGTTAAGGCCGGTCATAACATTTTCTGTTGTTTCCGATCAACCGGCATTCAATTTAAAATACCCAAAATTCAGCCGGATCTCAAATTTTTGTCCAGTCCACCTGATAGTAGTAATACACATGCATAACTCAGCTCCTCTATAAATGCCCTCACACTCTTCAACATTTTTCACATCGTTCCTCCATTACTCACGCCTATAGGGAATGGCTCCCATTGCTGTTGGTGATACCTTACCTGACGGTACTGTGGCCTACTTCGATGAGGAAGATCAATTGCAACAAGTGTCCGTGCACTCCCTCGCTGTCGGTAAAAAGGTTATCCTTTTTGGTGTTCCCGGTGCTTTCACGCCTACTTGCAGGTAAAGTAAAAGTCTCCTGTGTCATGGGTCAAATGGCCCGATTATTGCCCAGTGAAGGTCTGTCTTTGTAGTAATATTTTGTTTGTTTTGTAGCCTGAACCATGTTCCTGGCTTCATTGAAAAAGCAGATGAGTTGAAATCCAAGGGCGTTGACGAAATTCTCTGCTTAAGTGGTACATTTTTCTACTGCGGATTTTAACTTCTTACTTTGGTCTGTTTAGTTAAGAAAGGCTGCATGCATCAATGTTCAATATTCTATTAAACTGTTTCGAAAATAAACTATTTGGTATTGATTTTCACCAAGTAGAACTTGATAAAGCTGTGTTTTAATATAACTTTTGCAGTTAATGATCCATTTGTGATGAAGGCATGGGCCAAGACATATCCTGAGAACAAGGCCGTTAAGTTCCTTGCTGATGGATCAGCAAATTACACCCACGCTCTGGGTCTTGAGCTTGACCTTAGTGAGAAAGGACTTGGAACTCGTTCCAGGAGATTCGCACTTTTGGTTGATGACTTGAAGGTGAAGGCTGCAAATGTGGAATCTGGTGGAGAGTTTACTGTCTCCAGTGCTGAACATATCATCAAGGCTCTTTAAACTTGTAATTCCTTGGTAGCTTTTGTGATGCGAACAAGTAGCCTTTGAAGATGCTCTTTGTCTGGAAAATCTTTTACTTGAAACTCTGTCATGCTTACTGAAATAATGGATATGTTTCTTTATACTTGTCCTTCTGTTGAATGACGAGAAATATTTCTGGTGTTTTCTTTTTTTAAGTAAATTTTTTAAAAAAAACAAAAACAAAAACAAGCTAAGCACAACTGACCAAAGTTAGTTTGCAAGTAACTCCAGGCATTCCATCAAAACTAGACAAGAAACTTCTTACGGGTCTATCTAAATTCTGGGATAGATAGAATACAAGAAAAGATAATTGAAACCTGTATTACAATCTAGCGGGAGCACCAAAAAAACTATACAAAAGACCAAAAAACTGAAAAACTAGCTAAGAAAGCATCAAAAATTGCATATCACAAAAAGTTAACCAAGGCAACCAAAAGCCCACTTGCTCCCAAAGTTTCCTTCAGATTGAACACCCAACCTCATTCTTCAGAAACAGCTGAGAGAAAGGAGCCAAGATTGTGCTTTCTAGAGTAACCGAGAGAGAGAAGCTGCTGCCCCACCATCAGATGCCGCACCAAGGAGCTGTCCATCTGGCACATATTTCTGCCTTATAAATTCATAACCTGGACGCCTTCCTCCAAGCCCAACACTCATGGCCTGAAGCTTGAAAGCCAAGGAAAAGCTTGACTGTGATCCCTTGTAAGATCTGCCAAACCATATTGGCCGAATCAACACTTCGACGTAATCCAACATTTCACAGGATGATAAGATTGTCTTCGTCCTTAATTTTTTAGCACTAATGAAGCTTTAACACTCTTCACTATCACACCTCCTCTCTTATTGTCAAATCTACACTTAAAACTAACAAAATCAAGTAAGAAACTTGGTCAAATACATGGATAGAAATGTATATTGGTTATTCATTATTGTTATTGTTATGAACGATTTATAGGATTTTAAAGGGAAAAGTTGTAGAAATTGGGAAAATTAATTGTGTTTTTGGGATAGGGGTAATTTGTTCTAGTAAGCGAATTTACACCTATGGGATAGAATCGTAAATTTTCATTCTTCTATGAAATTGAGGTCTCTAATATTTGATATCATAGGGGGTTATATGATATTTTATATACTAATGGGTAAATGTATTTTATTGACAAGTTTTGGACATTTCACATACATGGTGGAAAATGAAATTATCAACTTAGGGTTTTTTTCAGTATTTTCAAACTATATTCATAAGTAATTATAATATATTCAATTTGTCATTTCAAGATTAAACAAAATGTATGATGGTGATAATAGAAATTTGAAACGAAAAAAAAAAAAAATTTAGGTGAGATTCTATATCAACGAATGTGATTCAAGACAACTTCTCCTAGTTTTATAATAATTGATAAATAAAATGTGTACGAATAAGAAATATAATTCACTTAAGATAAACAAGTATATGTCTTGTTTCATCATCAAGTAGGCACTGTTTTTAATTTGTATATATTTTATTTATCAAATTTTGGACAAAATATAGAAATATGATGTATTGTTAAAAAAATTATACACGTTAATTTAGAATTTGACTACGAAGTTTTTTTTTTTTTTTTTTTCAAACTTTGCATTGCCATTAGATTTGGTTTCTCTTTGTTGAAAACATTAATGACCAGTCATAGCTAGTGCATAATTATGTAGAAATATGTACAAACTAGTTTGTCAATCCAAGCAAAACACAGATCAAATTCTCTTTGATTAATAAAAAAAATTGTGCAAACGAAGTATGTAAAATGAATTTGTAGAATTTAAACATGGTCATGGAATAGATAGATAGTCATTGTATTCCTCATGTTGTTCAAATTGTCATTATTGAAATCAACTGGGCATTGTTACTAAATGGGTTGCAGAGCAAACAATTTATAATCACTCAAACTTATGGTCTTTGTGGCACAATGATACACTTAATTAGAGTGAATGAATTTGTGGTACATGTACATCCTAAATCATATATGTAGTGAAACTGGGTCATCAATATTGAAATGTAGATCATGTACTAAGCCATCAAGTTTTTGTATCTATTGAAATCAATGATGTATGTCTTCAAAGAGTCTTAGATATTAACAATCCACCCATGTAGATCAATTTGGCCGCATACTAAATGTTAATTTTTTAAGTTGATCGATATCTACACCTGAAAAATTAAATATCATTATTTATGGTCACATCAATATCACTTGAAGAAGAAGAAAACTAGAATTTATCCTAATAAGAGTTCTTCCAAGGATAGAATTCCTGAGGTGGTGATTAAAATCATTAAAGATAAAAGCATAGAGCTTCCGAGAATAAAAGATTTTATTAGTCATTGAGTGTTAGCTCTTTATGGGAATCTTCCTTGTTGCATTTTCAAAAATTCCTCAAATTTCTAATGGTCTTTAGTAGCCTCCACCACAATAAAGCCAACCCACCAGACTTGGAGCAAAAGCCAAAGGAGTTCCTAAAGTAGCACCCAAGGGCAACCCATCTTCCCATCTTTACAGAAACTAAAACGTGCAAAATAAAACACAAGTTAAAGGAAAAGCTTAGTCCCAATGGACTAAGCAACTCCCCAAAATAAAAATCCTCATGCCACTTATAAGCAAGATTGTAGATTTATGATCAGCTCCTATAGCTATATTTCTAGAGGCTAAGGAAGTGTATTAGAAAAGATAGCTAAAGAAAGTAATTTTAATTTGATTTATTGTTACTCATATATTTAGGTTCTTTTCTATTAGGTTAAGCTTTATAAATAATTTTGGATGTATATAGATGTTAAAATGCTAAAAAGCAATAACTTTTATTACAATGTTTGTAATATTTAGATTGTTTTTTCAATTTTTTTCTTGAGCTCAGCATGGTCTAAAATGTTTTCTACCGTCACATCAATAATATGTGCACAAGTCATCTATACTTAGGCCTAGTGGTATGAAAGCCTTGGATGGCCATCAACAAATAAGTCATAACGAGTCTAATGTCTCACCCTTAAGGTCCAATCCTTGGGTGGAAATGTCACTAAATTTGATCTCAAGAGTAAAAATATTTTTAAATTACACTAAATAAAACATAAATCAATAAGTGGAAAATGTACCAAGTATCTTAAAATACATGTAAAGCATAAAAATAATAAATGTGTGCATAATATCATGTCTAGTACATAATATAATCATATACAAAACATAACATAGTTGAGTCCCTCTCCTTGTAGTCAACTATAAATTGGACCCCTAATCGTCGCTATATCATGCTCACCTGCAAATATAGAAAAAAGAAAAGTGAGTGATCACACTTAGTAAGAAAATACATCACTCATTCTTTCCAACACGTATCTTCTCTATAGTTTGACAAAACTTATAGACTATCACAAAGATTTAGCATTTCTTCTAAGTGACTACACTAAATTCTTCGGCTATTGCAACTCCATATTGTGTATGCTCTCGTTTAGGCATCTCTCTGCGGATGCCTCTCATTGGACTCTTTCTCTTATAACACCTCTTTACAAGTGTCATCTTTCTATAGGTGCGCAGAATATACTATGTAACCTCTCTATGAGTGTATAATATATGTCATTAATGTCTTCTCAATATAGGCTTTAAACGTTCTAGGATTTTTTCCAATTCCGTAACACAACTTTATTCATGGGTTTCCATATTCTTTCCTTAACATAAAATTCTTGGCTACCCTTTTTTTTCTATAAACATAATGTACGGTCGTGTGTTTTATGCATAAACAAGTGTGCACCTTAGTTTTAACACACAAGTGACTAGTATGTGAGATCTTTCCAATCGTAACCCGTGTACGATTGTGTACTTTTTTAACACGAGCATGCATGCACTTCATGCACAATTGTGTATTCTTCCTAGCATGGGTATGCATATACTCCATGCATGTCCACGTGTCCCTTGTCTACGTCATGTAACCCTCATAAGGGTAAGATAGTCATTTGATATATACAAGAGCATGCATTTGTGAAGCATGACTGTGTATCATACCTACACAAGACTTATCTGATTGTGTATAATCTCCACATGACCATTAGTTATGCTTGGTAACCAAAGTTTGTCAAGCACATAAGTGTGTGCAACATCGTGCATGACTGTATAGCACAAACTCTTTCTACTATTTTGTGTCTGGTCACGCTTGGTAACCAAAGTTTGTCAAGCACATAAGTGTGTGCAATATCGTGCACGACTGTATAGCACAAACTCTTTCTACCATTTTGTGTCTATCATAATTGCGTCTTTCTAGAACACAACCATGCCTGCACTCTAGCAATGCAAAAATATAAGTGATTCTCCTCTTATTCCTAATACCAAACCATGTTATCAATACAACTTTTTATTCCTAACACGATTGCCATAGTAAACACTAACATCCATTCATTAAAACAACAAATCAAAGAAGGTAAAATGCCTATTTATCCACCACTTCATATGCCAACCAATCATGATTCCCACAATACCACTTATCAATAATACTTATATAGGTACATCCATCAAATTTTTACAATGATTATGCAACCATATAAAAACAACATCTCAATTAGAATAACATTATGCTAATCACTAGCTTGCCCTATACACACAACAGTTAAGAAGACAATCCTCATAACATACACAAGAACATACAACCCTTTTATACAAATCAAGAAATCTCGCTTATGTTTCACAAGATTCATCATAATATAGAATCAATAAGTGACATCTCCACCTACTAGGATTCCAAGCTAGTAATGTTTGGTGCAAACTTTTCTTAAGATCAACTACAAATCTCTACTTGGATCTTTGAAAAACTCAATGCATGACAGACTACCATTGGTGCATGGTCATGCTCACAATTCTCTCAATTTCTAAATGAAATGCAAATGAAAGCTTAGGAGATTTGCACAGAAGAAAATATTAAAAAAAAAGTCACGATGCCTACTGTCAAATATTAATTACCCAACAAGGTGTTGTATCTAGTAAGATATCAAAACAATCCCCCACGACGCATATTATATAACTCTTGCTAGGTGTTATCACTTAATAAAATACTATTTTACCGCTCTAAAATGTTTACTTGAAAATTGAATTTTTCCCTCCTTTGTCAATATCCCTTTGGTAGGTGCAATTTACCTAATAGACATGATTATGCATATCAAGGATTTCATTCATTTTCCAACTAAAGTTACCATATTTGTCAAATAACACAATATATATTTTCTTAAATCAGTTTTCCGTCAACAATGAACTAATTTTAACTTTAAAAAATACAATATTCATAATAATAAAAAATCTTAAGGCTCAGTCTGAGATGAGAACACAAAATTTTTTCCATAAACCCCAAAAAAATCATAAAAAATTATAAAATAAAGGAATTAACTTCTTTATACTAACTTTTAAACCCTTCTTCAACAAAATGTGTTCATTGAAAATTTTTGGAGTTTGTTGGATATAAAGTTTGAATGTGATCAGCTTCGGTCAAAACATGGGATAAATTTGTCTAGCCTCATTCTATTCAGTATAACCTTTAAAATATTAACTAATTTCCTATACACTCCTGCCAATATTATCTAGTACGCCAAGGGCATTGGCCCTGTCACACAGTACGCGAATGGTGCTTCCTTGTTTGTGGTTCAAATGTAGCTATCAATTATCATAATTAAGTAGTTTGGTCAATTCCTTCGTGATCACGGCTTGCCAACATTAGTACGTAGAAGTGCGTCTGGAGAACAGTAGTGATCTGATCTCTACTTCGGACTTTGAAGGTGTTGGGTCTCATTGTGAAGTTGGTAGTCTTTGGCTGTCATAGGAAAATTATAATCTGTCTATTTCAACAGCATTTTAAGGCAGATCAACTAATGTACGACATGAAAATTATTAAAATGAAATGCCTACTACCATTAGATGCTTTTGAGGTAACATTTTATTATTATCTGGAAAGTATCCATTTTGCATCTACTCTAAAATTATTTTTTCGACCTGATCGGATGGATAAAAGAAACAACCGAATTTGATTATTAGACTCACAATCACTTCACCAAATAATTCAAAGTTTAAACCCATGCACTCTTATCTTTGAGCTGCTGAAACGAATTTCCAGCTTCAGGAACTGACACAAACTGATTCCTTGTAGGCTAGTCTTTAGCTTATTTATTTATTGAAGTATGATAGTATATATAAAGAGCCATTAGAGACACATTTAACGTTAGATTTGTGACATTTGTCATCACATAATGTGAGAGCTTGATCATGAAATCTTCCTTATCAACACTTGCATGGATTCCTTTCCCGGCTACTTGAAGCAAAATTCATGACTCTGGATCATTTTTAGTCAGAGATGTCTTCATCATTGGAGTCATATACTAAGCAGTCACTTTTTTACTATTATTATTATTATCATTAAGGTAATAATGAAGTTTAGTTTACGACGACTTGGTCAAGCTTTGTCTAACTTCATGGTGGAGGGTCGGCGGTGGATTATGGCCAGTTTGGATTTACAGCCCATAAGCTTGCGAAGGTTTAGCCTGACTTAGAGAAAGGAATGTTTAGTACATATGCTAATTTTTTTTTTTACATGATTTATGAACCTTTCATTTGAGCATGGTGGAAATGGTCGGCTGCACAGAGAAGTGGACAAGGATGGTTTCGAGAGACTCTGCAAACCACGTGTATGAATCCAAAGAGGCAGTGGTATTTATTGCTGTATTTAATATGTGCAACGTTCTTGTTTAATATGTTCAAATGACAAAAGCATTAATCAATTTGACCAAATACTGCCTCTGAATTTGTGTATTTGGTTATTACCTGTTTGTATTGTTTTTGCTCCTCCTTGGAAGCATTAAAAGAAGAGATAAATGTAACATTAACCCCCTGCAAAATCAATTGGATTTTCAAAATCTTACTTTAAATTATAGAATATAAAATTGAAATAAGATTTACAAAAATATATGATTAAGACCTTAAGAATTGGTTGTAGTGAAAAATTATGGGTTACAATAACATACAGGAAGTCAGAATTTGAGTGTCAAGTATCAATTAGTAAAAGGGCATGAAGATCTTAGTAACAAGTTGGAGGGTTGTCTAGCAAAAAAGTTAGTGTCTTTAATATCGAGAGAAATTATCAACAAAAGAGTTTAATCTCAAACCACGATTAAAAGCATTTAAGACTAAAACAAAAAACGATTCTAAATTTATCCAATCCCCTAATCTGAGTGGTTAACATGTCATTAATGTTAGTTCATATTAAAAGGTTTTATAACATTCCCTCACTTGAGTAAAATTAATTATTTTTAGCTTAAGTTTAAGAAAGAAAAACATTTTTCTGACTTCAACGTAAACAAAATTTTTAACTTTAAAGTGACTAGTCTAATGATAATAAGTCATTTATTACTCTAATTAATATGATTAATAATAGTTAACAAAGTTGTTTTTATATCATAAATTGACATAAAATCATTAATGATTAATATTATTAAAAACTAAATTAATACTAATTAGCAACATAAGAGTGTGATAGGACTAAGACTTGCAAGTGATCATAAAAACATGTTATCGTATGTTAGTCATCTTTATGATTTCTATTTAACATATATATTTCAAAGAAAAATAAGAAAAAACCCAATTTCTCTTTAACATTTTATATTTAAAGAAGAACAAGAGAATTTATATGGATCTAATAAAACTAGTAACTTTTAATAAAGTATGCATATTTTAACATTTTTAAAGATATCATAAAACATACATATACACAATTGTCATAGTAAAAAAACCTAAATCATATGACACATCTTGTACCATATGCACATATAAAATAGTCAATCATCTGTTAATTTAAATAGAAATCAAAATAACATTAGGTCAATAAGTTATAATATAAAACTCCTTATCATTAGTCTTGGATGCACTAAAACTAATTGACTATACGTAAAAATGACAATTTGGCTACAATACATTAATGGAAATGTTTTATTCATGTATCATGTTTGTCCTCTTTACATTCATATTGATCATTCATATTGATAGTATGTCATGGAAACAATGCTTTGATTATCATGTACTAACTTTAAAATCATGTGTATGTGGGTTGTATATGCGAGAAGACATTATTCTAAATTGATTTTCAAAATTCATAGTCCACAACTAAAGGAATGAAAAGGGATACTTCATTTATGATGAGATTGTAGTGTGGACTAATTGAGCAAGAAATATCTTGTCTTGGCTATCATAACAATGACTCTTAAGTAAAGACATTAATACATTTTCAATCATGGAAAGTGTATCAGACTGTGACTAAAAATATAATTAATTCACTAATAATTTTGTTTGATCAAATCAATTCATTGTGACAATCATTCATGTGATGATTTTAATATGTAATGAATAATTGTCTCTATATTTATTAACTCGTGTTATTTGGTACACCAAACGGTGAAAACTTAATGAATGCAAGTTTTCATGCTCATATGTAGCAACATTACTCCTTAAACGATAAGAGTGTTATTTATAACCATGAAATCCATAGTAAAAAGTTAATATAATCCTCTTAATGACATCATCTTGTGGTATTGAAAATGGATTAGAACTAAAGTCATTAGTTTACATAAACTGGTGATTTATCATTCATGGTATACATGAATGGGTTTTTTTCATAGGCTTAAAAAATGGAACATTAAGACAAATTAATGTGGAATGTTGGACCTTTGTATATTTTGATATGATGAAAAACTTAAGTTAAAATATTTAACTTGTTATTGGCACTGAATCATAATCAAAAGGACAAAAAAAATTTATTTTACAGTTCTGGTCTAACACACGACCGAGTGTGTACTGAATATGTCCACACAAGAGTTGTTAAGCTGTGTAGGTGTCCATACAACAAATGCAAGAATGTAAGATCATATTGTTCTTGAATGCACGATCGTGTTGTTCTTCAATACACAATTGTGCATAAAGAAATATGAAGACACACTATCAAGGTTCCCCATGCAAGTTCAATCATGCAATAGTTAAAATTCAACATTTGAACACACGTCTATATAAAGAGGACACACACCTATGCAAAGGTCAAATCTTAGTTATGTGTTGTTCGTGGGAATATAATGCTCAATGCCATGAGGCCTTGTAAAATTTTGAAGCATTGAATATATGAAGGCACATAATCATATGTGTGAAGCACACGTCGACGTAGAATTGACGCGATAAGCAACCTGATTTGAAGATTGTATTGTTAAAGATGATTATGTCTTAGGTCTATAATCTTTCTCTTCCTTATTTCTCTACTCTTTCTCTAGAATTTAAATTGTTTATTCTTGAGAGAAATTTACTTGTACTTTATATATGTATCAGCCTTTGAGAAACAATATTTTTTTGTGTTTTGATTACAAACCAATTGGGCGCAATCTTGTACAATTAGTTGTGGGTAAAATTTCGGATAACTGTTATAAATGGTGTAATCATAAACAAACTAATGTGGGTGAAATCCTGTAAAACTAATTGGGCGAAATCTCAAAAAACTAGTAGAGAAAAGTTTCAAGCGAATTTACTTAAAGGAGTGGACATATGAAGTTTGTGGAGAAGTTTCGAACCACAATAAAAATTATTGAGCAAATTTTTGTATCTCTTACTCCCTTTATTAGCTTTATATTTGTTTTATATTTAATTGTTTGATTGTTTACTCATTTGTTTAATTACATTTACATTAAAATTGTGTTAAGTATAAACTTGGTTTTGGGTGAAACGTTTTAAAGTAGAAAAATTTTTCAAAAATTCTATTCAACTCTTTTAAGATTATTTTGGCCATTTAGGGCTTTACAAGGAAGATAAAAAAGGACTTTTTCTTAAGCTATTTATGGATTATCATATAAGGATATCAAATTGATCAAAGGTTATAGAGTACAACTAATTTATGAGCTTACTAATTCAATACATAGACAAGAGGTTAACTTTAATTTTTTAGTAGAGTGAAGATTAAAAATTTGATACGCTACACTTTATAAAGATTCTTGGTGCATCACCATTAATTTTTATTTTTTTGGTAGAGCATATGACATGTAGTTAGAGTTTCTACCACATGGTTTTAGAAATCACAAAGAGAACTTTAAAAACATGAGATTTCATGTGTTGTTATGCAATTTCACGTATATTCACATGTGACTAGAGAGATTTAGGTGTTACCATGTACACCTGACATACCCGTACAAGATTCCACACTCTTGAACCACCATGACACTTTATGTGCCCCTTATGCATTACTACACACCTCTATGACACTTCATGTGTTACCAATTGTGCATAGATGTCACATGCCTCCAATCAGGTCCATAGGTAGGTAGGTTTAAGTTAGTTAGGTCTAGGTTTACCTAATTGTGTTTGAGTTAGCTTAACCTAGTTGACTTTGAACTGGATTGTCCTTTGACCAAGTTGACCTTGTTTGATATGATACGTTGGCGTAACCCGACAAGTTAGGTTTCTATGTTTAGGGGACTCGATTACAACTCGTGAATTTACTAAATCCTATTCATCATAATCTCAAAGTTGACAACCTTTTTCTTTGTAATTTGATTATTCGTTAGTAGTTCTAGTTAACAAAAAAGGGGTGAGCACATGACTTACATTGACAATGGCTTAAGTGGGTTTCCACCTTAATTCTTAACACGAATTGTGGTAAAGAAAGAAGGCCAACATTCTTCATTTGATCAACGATTATCTATTTTGATTGACGAGGCAAATGTGTGCAAACATGGCTCATGTCAATAATAGCCTTGGCAATTCGATCCCTAGGATTCATTGTAAAGATGCAACAAATACAGTAAAGACTGACGACAATGGTCAAGACTCAATTGAGCTTGAAAACAATGTTGAAGGAAGAAATTGAACTCACCATACTTTGACCTTTAAACTACTCAATTAGGGATTGTTGAATTCTAATTTTGAAGTTTATGGATCACTTAAGGACTCTAATATCAAATTTGAAACACAACTTAATTTTAACAAAAACACTAGTTTTGAATTATAAAGCTCTTACTTTAGTATTAAAATTTCAAATTTTACAACCTAATGCATTTAAGCTGTAATATCATATATAATATTAATATAAATAAAACAAATTTAATAGGATCTATAAGACCATCACATTGATTATAAAATATTGAATTGAAATAAGATTTAAATAAATACTTGTTTGAGTTATATTCTTTAAATTTGTAAAGTTTTTGATATTTGCTTAGATTATAATACCTTTCTTTCACTCCTTAAATCTTTTAAACTAATGATTTTTAATAAATAAAAACATTTATATTTTAATTTTGGAGTGTGTGTGTGTGTGTGTATATATATATATATCGTTTGGCTTAAAAGATTTAATAACCTTAAAACTCATAATGAGTTATTCTTCTAAGTGTATTAAGTTATCCTTTTTTGTCGGATTAACTTTTTCCATAAATTCTTACTGCATTATCATTTATCTAGTTCTATTAAATATAATTAATGTTAGAGACATCAGGGAATTTTTCAGCCATAAATACTCAACTTTTGTCTTACTTCCTTAAACATTACTTCATCTCCTAAAAATAATATAAAACTAATATCTGCATGTATTTTCTTAGAAATACTTAGAAGGGTTGTCACAGGTCCCCACCTAATAAAAATTAAATCTTCTAAATTTTGACATGACTGAGACTTGAGTTCTAAGTTTTGGTGTGCTACAGGAAGACATGAAAAAATATATATTTGAATTTTTTTTTTTGACAAAGAACTCAATTCAAATTAGCATTTTACAGACTAAAGTCAAGAGTTTAATTTTAGAGTAGTTCTTTGGTATCTTAAACTCTTCCTGGTACAAGGGCAAGGGACTCTGACCAATTTATCAACTTTCCCAAATATATTTGAAGTTTATTGAGGAAAGATCAACTATTTTTGTGTTTGTGTGAAAGAAATTGCATAATCCTAGGAGTTAGTAAAAAACCTAGTGGTGCATAGGAGTAAAAACCGGAAGTTGGAAAATTAAAGAGGCGATGTTAGTAGTTGGAAGTATTTTAAGTTAGGTTGAAGGTATCTACCAGGACAATAAATAATGTCAATTACAAAGCTGGAAACCAGGAAATGCAGGGGCCATAGCTCTTAGGTGCCCGTTTGTTAGAGGGCCCCAATTCCTGCATTTCAAAAAATATATTTTTTTTCTGCTATATTTGAATTTTATTGAGAGGGACGAGAAAGTGCAGTGACACCCTTTTGACTGCAGCTAAAACTTCTGTCCTTTCTCCCTGTCTCTCGGTTAATGGTTAATTTTCTTTTATTTTAAGGCTTTATTGAAATTACAAGAGGGTGGGTAATTTATTCATTTTTATATCAACTGAACTCTGCAACTCATGTGTTGTCTCCTTCTTTCTTTCTTCTTCTGTGAGTTCAACTTTTTTGTTAGAAACGTCTTTGTTCTCTTTAACTCAACTTTTTGAGTTGTTTAAAACACTATTATAGTGCTGTAGCTAAAGAGCTACTACTATATTAAGAAGTTGTTATTGTTATTGTGTTTAAGAGGATGAGTGCATCGAAGTTCATTAAATGTGTTACAGTTGGAGATGGAGCTGTTGGCAAGACCTGTATGCTCATTTGTTACACCAGCAATAAGTTCCCTACTGTATGTCTTTCATGACCCATCTGTCGAAACCCTTCTCTTTTTTTCATTAAAATTCTTTTATTAGTTCCATTTATGAAGAGATATTGTAATTGTTCATTCTGCTTTTGGTTTAGAGATGGTTCGCTTTTGATTTCGCTTTTAATTAGTACTAAAGTGGGGATCTCTCTCTCTGTCTCGTGTTTTTGTGCTTTGTTTCTTCCAGGATTATATTCCCACAGTGTTTGATAATTTCAGCGCCAATGTGGCCGTTGATGGGAGCATTGTTAACTTGGGGCTGTGGGATACTGCAGGTATCTGGGTTTTCTTGGAGGAATAATATGCTTCAAAATTTATTGTAAAAAGTTAGGGGTGGTTAGTGCTTCTGGTCTGATTATTATCCTTCATTTTTCTTTTTAAATTACTTACAGGCCAGGAAGATTATAGCAGGTTGAGGCCACTGAGTTACAGAGGTGCTGACATATTTGTGCTTGCTTTCTCTTTAATTAGTAGGGCCAGCTATGAAAATGTTCTTAAGAAGGTATAGTTTCAATTTTAACATCTTTTTCCCTTTACAATTTTTGTTCTTCCTTTTTTGTTTCTCTTTTGATAACGTTTTATGTAAGATCATGTTTGAAAAAAGTTGGTCATATTTATTTTAATTAAAGCCTATACGTTTGTTTGCTTTACACTTTTCTTGCATACTACGGTTGAAGTTTGGTACCGTGAGTCATTTTCATTAAGAAGAAAGCTATTTCAGAAGTAACCTTTATAGAATTTCGTTTATCTGGTATTGATACTATCCCTTTGATATTTTCAACAGTGGATGCCTGAACTTCGTCGATTTGCACCCAATGTTCCAATTGTTCTTGTTGGAACCAAGTTAGGTATGTAAAAGAACTTGTCAAATTAATTTGAAATTTGATGATGCACATAGGATTAGGATTCCCATGGAGAGAGATTATGATTATATCAAGTACATTTTTTTTTTTTTGTTTTGGCTATAACAGATCTTCGCGACGACAGAGGATATCTATCCGATCATATGGGATCTAACATCATAACATCTTCTCAGGCATTTATTGTTTTTTATTGTTATTTCTTAAAATAATATATGGTATATATTGCAAGAAAGTAGATGAGCTTGTTCTAATATATAGGGAGAGGAGCTTAGGAAACAAATTGGCGCTGCAGCATATATTGAGTGCAGCTCTAAGACTCAGCAGGTAAGCTGGAAGTCCAAGCATTTAAGAATGCTTTAGTTTCTTCTTCAAAGGATCTATTCCACGTTTCTTTTATTTGATTCACACAGCTTATGTGTGTTGATTTTGTTAATTTTAGAATGTCAAGGCTGTTTTTGACACTGCAATCAAGGTTGTTCTTCAACCTCCAAGGAGGAAGGAGATGGCAAGAAAGAAAAGACATAGACGGTCTGGCTGCTCAATTGCGTAAGTTCTTCACCTTTTTCTTTTAGAATACATTTAGAAGAAGAATGAAGTGATAAACTGATGAGGTAAAAAAGTTGGGGCTCCGAAAGGAGTCAAGGATCCCCCACCTGTGACAGTAAGGCATTGATTAATGACAGAATAATATCAGAGCGCACCAAGAAAAAGACCATGATCATAGTTTTGCCACTAATGCATTGCAGACTGATGGTTACAGCTCCCTGATGGGAGTATGGCCCTATGACATCATCATTAGTGTTAACTCTGATATCTGACATTATCCTTATCAGTAGGTACATATGAGAATGAATAATTCAGCTGGTTGAATTTAACATGTATTTGCTTAGGCTTTGCTACATTCAAACTAAAATTTGAAGGTTATGTTTGTGTGCTATGAATTTTTTATTTTTTGAAGAAAATTTCTTGTATGATTCCTTATTAACGTGTATACTACCGATGTTGATGTTTTTTGTTGGCAGCAGGAGTATTGTGTGTGGAGGTTGCGCTGCTTAAACAACGGTGATAGCACGATGGATGGTAATGAAGCACTTTCGACAAAGACTGGTGTTTTGCAGATGTTTTGGGACATTCAGCAAGTGATATAGTAGTTTGAACTGAGAATAGTTCACTTCTTAAATCTTATAAACTGACTTGGAGAAGAGTGGAGGGAATTGTTCATTCTCTCATGTATTGTTACCAAGTAATTGATCTTTGTGGGCTTGGGGATTCAGCTGATGTCTTATTTAAATTGATTTGCTTTACCTTATATATATATATATATTATCCTCTCATCTGTCCACACCAGAGCTAGATGCATATCCTTAGTTATCCTGTGCTGACAAAAATGCAGAAAAATTCAATTTTCTCAGCAAGTAGCATTACTGGTAAGCCATGCATGCATGTAAAGAAAACCAACTTAAAGTCAGATAAGTAATCATGCTAAAGTTATTTGGTGACTGGAATTATTCTGAGATGGTGAATTGTTTTCACCAACATCAAGCTACAAGAATGTGCAATACTTGCTGTCTCAAATCTCAATCTAGTTTTGAAAGATGCATTATGGTAGGGCTTGACCCGTTAATGAGAATGGGCAAGATCTGTACCTTATTCAGCACTATAAAAGAAAGAAGTAGACCCAATTTCTGCAGGAACAGACAATGAATCCTTGATAAAGGGGAAAAAAGTGCAGTTGGATATGAATCTTTAAGCTACCCCAGCCTTTTAGCTTTGCATATGCAGTGTCAAGTCATCTTGGTAATCTGTACATCACAAATGGAGCAAATGGCCCAAAGATATCATGATCCATGGATGATTTTGATAATTAAATCAAATATGGTGTAAATGAATGCTGCCCAATTTATGAGAAGGGAATGCTAAAACCACATAGTATCACATTAGGAAAACCAAAAAAAAAAAAATTATTTTATAAATGTGAGTTTCAAATTTAGGTTATTTGAAAATCACATTTATAAAATACCTGTTTATTCCATGTAAGTCCCCAAAATGCCTTTTTATTCTGACCAATGAGGAGATTTATTGAGTTTATGCAACCATAGGCCACCTACATGCCAAATATCATCATCAAGTCCACATAATGATAGGATTTAGGTCAAAAGGCACTTAATAGTCTAATGATTCTCATAGAAAAAAAAATGATATTTTGCAACAAGGCTTAGGTTCGAGCTAACGCAACTATTCATATTAAGAATCATGGAGCGTCTTTGTAGTTGTCGACCACTAGATACACATAACGACAATTCTATTGAAGTTAAGGTTGAGTGACATTAATATTGTATAATAGATCTTCCACATACTCGTTTACAATATATTCAATTATATAGTTATATTGATTTTTAATTTTGTGGACATGAAATTATTGGAGTGATTGAATAGATAATTGTAGTTTATCAATAAACTTAGATTCGATTTATCCACATACGTCAACAATTTAAAATCAAATACATCACTATAATAATATATAACCAAAATAACATACATTTGCAACCAAATCTTACTTTTTTAACAATAAACTTTTAAAAATGAAATGAAATACAACACCACAACTTTTTGTATCTTCCCTGTCCCTCTCAGATTCTTGTGAAAAGTTTTTAGTTTTTTTTTTTTTTTTTTCAATTAGCCTACATCTAAGGTTAGCTTAAAGAATAAATCACTAAGGCCTATATTAAGGTCTTAAAAATATAAGGTTTTATATAGAATTTGTCTAATATATTTATATTATTAAAAAGTCATCAAAATAACTATTTTTTAAGGTTTCAAATATTTTTTGAGTCAACCCTACCTATATCACCTATATCAAAATATGTTTATGGTAAGTATGGGTGGTCACACTGTCAGCAATCCATTAAAGTAATAACTGTGCCAATTATAAGAACGTGAGTGCAACGTAGTTTAGACAACTAATTTACGGCTAAGGTTAAGGTTTAGAGTTAAAGTTTTTTTATGGCTAAGGTTAAGGTTTAGAGCTAAAGTTTTTCCAGTGTAATGTTAAGATTAA
The DNA here is from genome assembly GCA_026122585.1 of Anacardium occidentale. NCBI lineage: Eukaryota > Viridiplantae > Streptophyta > Magnoliopsida > Sapindales > Anacardiaceae > Anacardium > Anacardium occidentale. The sequence continues at coordinate 545,593 of JAJEJH010000026.1, forward strand.
CTACTTAGAATTTATGGTTTGAGACTAAGGTTTAGGGTTAGGGTTAGGGTTTATGGCTTAGAGTTTTCAATTATAATTTAATGTTAATATTAAAGGTTAAAGTTTCTTAAAAAGGTCTATGAACTTAAAGCTTAAGGTTATGTTTGTGGATTACTTTGGCCAAAGCTTATTATGTCTTCATCACTTGCTCACTTTCTTAATAATAAAGTGAAATTGAGGGGAAAATAATAAAGTTGATTACATCTAAAACAATTGCTAATAAGATTCAGAAAGTTTTATTGGCACAATAAACTTCATAAAATGCTGAAGACATTATCATGTGTCATTCTAGGTCTGCAATGTGCAAAAAATCTAATTTATGTGATTGTGAGATTGCTTAGGGCATTGTGGATAGGTGACATGATTTGAAGAGTGAATTTATAAGGGAAACTATTGGATCTTTTACTGTTCAACTTCTGGTGCTTGTGTGGTTTTAAGGGCAAATGCTTTTTTTTTTTTCTTTTTTCTATTTTACTTGCTCAATTATTGTTCATTGCTTTAGTATTATTTCGTATTTCACATGACTTCAAAGTTGCTCAATTATTGTGCACGGATTTAGAGTTGCTCATATTTCGCATATTAGATTTAGGGTTGCTCATATTCCACATGGTTTTGTTATTTTTGAGAACCGACGACTTAATCAGTTTAAATATTAGATTTAAGATTATAATATTTATTGTTTACATTGTATGATAAGTGATAAAGTTTATGGTTAATAGATTAAATTTTATGAAATATATAGTTTAATGTTTATGAATTACAAATGTTAAGTTAGGATTTACAATTCATGAATTTAAGTTTAGGGTTTATATTTAATAGATTAGGGTTTAGATTTTGTAACTTAAAAATTTAGATTTACGATTAATGTTTAGAATTTATGATTTAATTACATGATTTTAAAATTTTTTTTAAATGTTTTTATTCATTCTTAAATGAATCTTGGAAACTTTATAAGCAAAATAAGGGTCTTCAAAATCTTATTTGGAAATTCATATCAAAATCTTATATACCCCTTATAAATTTCAAAACCTACGTTTACACCCCCCATACTATTTTGCAGATAGTCTAACTAAAAACACCTGACGCTGAACTTGACAAAATTTATTTACACCCCAAAGTTTGGAATCTCACATTTACCCCCCCAACATCATGAGAAACCCCTACTAGTTACAAATTCTTGCTATCAACCCCAATTAGAGGTTTAGTTTTAATTCTTTATAGATACACCCTAAAAACATTTTTCAAGATGTTTTATGCTCTATATATTCTAAAATTTTGTATGCATCGCCGAAAACTCGAAGTTTAGCATTCTCACTGGAAAGTTTAATATTTCTCACTAAATTTTATTTCTCATTTATATTTTAAATTTTGTATTTATCGATTTCTTTTATATTGGAGAAGTTTGAAGTGACTTTTAATAGTTTTAAATTTTTTAAGGTTTTTGAGTGAGCATCGAACAATATTTATCTTGTCAAAATATTTAATTAACAAAAAAGTTAGTCATCCGATCATTTTAATTAGAAAAAAATCAAGTTTTTTTATTCCATGAAAACGTTGTCTCCTTACCTCCAAGGGATAATTTACGTAGTTGTACGAATGGTATCATACAATCAAGATAGAGGTAGTCATGGGTTCAAGTTACTAGAGCATCATATTGTGAAAAGACTCTTCATTTATTTGGCCAAAGGGCATTTTCCCACCCATAGTTTGAGGCTGGGACAAATTCTCACCCGCTTAAGTTTAAAAGCTCGAAGTCCCACCTATTATCAATTTTTTTATTATTTTTTTATTAAAATTACTAAATTACCCTTTTAAAAAATAAAAATTTATAATAAAAATATAAAAATATTTTTAAATAATATAAAATATTAAAAAAATTAAAAAAATTTGAAAATTCAAAAACCCAACAGCCACCGCCGTCGTCACCGGCGGCGGTGGCAGCCCATAATAGAACCAGGTGGCCATTTCCGACCACCTGGTTCCAGGGGAGGCCAGATCTGGCCTCCCCGTTCGGTGGAGGTGGCCAAATCGGTCGCGGTGATGGGTGAGACTTCGGGCTTTTAAACTTAAGCGGGTGGGAATTTGTCCCAGCCTCAAACTATGGGTGGGAAAATGTCCTTTGGCCCATTTATTTGGTGATCCAATGGCTTGACTATTTATCTAAATTAGATAGAAAGATAAAACTGAGTTGAATAGAACGACCTCTTCAAAAATAAAAATAAAAAAACTCATAGTCTCCTCACCCAAGTGGCCTAAAACTTGACACAAATGAAAGCAAAACTGCTGACAAAAAACGAAGCACTTTTGTTTCAACCAAAAATCCTAGATGGATAGTTCTTTGCCCAAGAGCTGGAGCAACCACACCTCATTGTCTCTCTCAAGGAGGAGCAGATCACCTGAACTGCTCTATGGATCCACAGCCTACAAATTGGAGGTTGATCTAATGGTCATTAGGTTGCATATTCGAAGAGCTTTTGACTCTGCGGCCTCTTTTTTCCTCGGACTTCTGATATTGGGTAACTTAACAGAAGAAGTCGGGCTGGATTGTGTTAAACTTCCTGATTACAGAACAGTTTCATTTTGTAAGGTAAAAGATCCTCATACACACAAATCTCAAACCACCAAACTTTCATACGCCATATATTGATTTTTATGGGGTTACATATTGAGCTCTCTCTTTATTCATGGTGCCTAAGCCTAACTGGCCTATGCCCTAAACTACTACGAAATAAGACCAAATCTCACTCCACTAAAAATTTTATCATGTGAAAGCGCTGCACTTGCCCCCTCATTAAACCAGGTTATCGCCCGCTAGCATTCCTGTGGAAGAAGCAACGTCTCGATTTCTTGGAGTGATTTTCCTTTGGTTTCCACAAGATTTCTTTTCACGAACACCACAGCCATCAAGCAGAAGGTTGCAAACATAGAGAACAACAGCTGCGGCCCAAGTTGTTCCAGTAGTTGCAAGAATAGCAACCCCACCAAAAAATTTATCACCTGAAATAATCAACATGAATAAAACCATCAACACACGCTCTAACTTCACCTCACAATTTTGAAGCAACATAATAATAACAATTGGCCAAATATAAACAAAAGTGGCAGAAAATTTACCCAGAGTACTGTCATACAAACTGCCATTGCCTTCGCCCTAATTCGACTGGGGAAGATTTCTGGAAGGAGAAGACCTGGAACTGGACCAGCTCCCAGAGCAAATGTTAACACACACCTGCAAAAGGTAAGGGTTCACAAATATCCTCATTCCACGAAGTTTTGTTAATTTCTATGCTCCATGGCTAAACCTTGAATCATTCGTGTAACCATCCAATCCATGCAAGATGTGATATAGAATCGGATATTGCTGATAAAAAAAATTTTATTCCATCATTTATGCTGAGTTGACGAAAAAGTAATAATAATAATCTACACATTCAAGTTCCATCCAGTCATGTAGGCTACTCTCAAGTTAATAAAAGTCAAGGATGTTAGGGCATCCCTATTGGCTGCCAAGTGTCAAGACCTTGGCTTTCACATCTATTGATGTGTTTTGAACCCAATGAATAGAAGTATGCAATGTAAAATCTCATACAATAACCTATGATAATAACAATTGGAGACTAAAAAATAATTCTATTATTCATTTACGTATAAAAATGAGACAAATGAGACACAAGAAAGTTTTTTAAGGTTTAGTCTACGCAGAGTCTTCGTCTACAATATTTAGAAAATTGTTTTGACTAAGTTTTTATAATGATTAGAAAAGAGTTGACTTGAATGGAATATATTGTCAAGAGATTTTTAAAGAAGGTCTTTGTGTTTCTCTGAACCATATCTTGTCTTTTTCTTTTTTGACCTCCTTGCCTTTTATGCAATCTTCATATATATAGGACAAATTAAATTGATTTCTTATTACATTTTATCATAGATAACATAATTAATTAATCTTGATATGATAAGAAATTATTATTTTCTTAAACTCAAGATATAAATGTAATGTACTCTATAATCATTGCTTTGGACGAGGGTTGTTACCTAGATTAATATGTCTAATGAATATTATCGTAGTTTATCATTTCATTAAGTGTTGTTTTGTGAGTCGGGACAAAGTGGAGTTCTCCGATATAACAACAAACTTTCTAGAGCATTTATTTGAATGACACTTTTCATGATTCACCAATTTCATGCAGCATGCAGAAATATTGTTTCATCTCACAGCCTGAAAAACATTCTTTCAGCGGTAGCTGGAAACAATTAAATAGCGGGTATACAAAGACAAAACACCATATAGAGAAGACAACATGATCTAGCTCTGCATATAATATGCTTATAAGACGCGTGTATAAGCACATGAAGTTCATATCAAAGATGCACTTACTTATAGTACAGTACTTACAGGAGCATGCCACCAACAGAAAGGTATAAAGCTCCAGATTCTGGCACGAAAGAACTTGAAGCAATGACTAGAAGAGCCATTGATGAAGCCTGAGTAGATCCACTTAATCAGGTAAGAGATGGAATTATTAAATAATAGATTCCATTTATGCACTCGTATTAAAATCAGGTAAGGGATATCAGCTGAGCCATGCAGAACAGTAGCTACCATGGCATCAATGAATGTAATAATGCGTAACAAGAAATCAGTAAAAATATAACGCTATCCTGTTCCAGAAGATTGTGACTTAAAGCACATTCAGGATGCACCATGAAAGCATGTAAATCCTTCCTCAATAAAAGAAAATGTAATTATGTGTCAAAACAGATTCAGTATCCAGATTCTCTAATGAATATTACATCAACCCAGCTATATTGATCATAATGAAATGGATTTTTGTGGAGAGAGAAATGAAAGGGAATCATATTTTACCATGCCAAAGAAGCTCGACTGAAGGAGCACCTTCCTTCCTAGTTTATCGATCAAAATCATTGCGACAACAGATCCTAAAGACAAATAAAATCATGCAGCAATTGAAACTGCAACAATACAAATGGGCAAAAAAGCTTTAAAAGAATTAAACTATACCTGATAGATTTGCAATTCCAATGAAGCCATTAGCAAGTTTGGATGATACTCCCACTCTTTTAAGTACAGATGAAGAGAAATAAAATATAGTATTTATACCAGATAGTTGTTGTAAAGCAAATAGGGTTGTTCCAATCAAAACAACTGCAAAAGGAACATATGAATAACAGAGTCTGAAACGAAACCAGAAGAGAAAGAAATTGTGACAGCACAGTGACAACTGCAACTGAAGAAGCTGAATAAGAGAGGATAGAAGATTTCAGTGGCTCATAAGTGTACATTAGAAAATATCATATCTACCTCTAAAATGGCGACCATTAAACAAATCTTCAAGCTTCACAATATTTGTGTCATCCCCTCTATCTGTCTTGGACAACTCTGCCATTGAATATTTGACATGTGCTAGACCTAAAAGCCTCTCAAATTCCATTTCAGCTTCAGCACTTCTTCCTTGCTAATTACACCAATGAGAGAGTGTTAGCATTTGCATCTTATTATAAGAAACAATTGAAGATAAGCTTATGTCTTTTGGTAGAATGGTCTTTTGGTTATAAAACTTGGCAAATTCAGGGAAAAAAAAAAAGGAGGTTTCGAGTTATGGTAAAGCCCAAAAGGCTATAAAGATAGTGTCATAGGACTAAAGCAAAGCTAGTATATTTGTATTTTATCAATGGTGTCTCCAACAATCATCTGCCACCATAGTGTAAGATCACAATGTCATAACAAAGGCAAAAAACATCACGACGTAAGAGCAGAAAATGAAGTTTTTTAGTGATACCAATTGACTCACTTTGGTTATGCTACAGCCATCGTTTGTTTTTTACATAATATTAGTAGAACTAACAATGGCATGTCTAAAGCATTTAGAATGCATAGGGGAATTATGATGCAAGAGAAAAACTTTGCAAATCAGAGCAAACCTTGTACAGCCAATGTGGACTCTCAGGACAAAAAACAATGGCAACGGCAAGTATTCCTGCAGGAATTGTAGCTGACCAGAAACAAATGCGCCACCTAATGAAATATGACAATTAGAATTGTATGTCAGAAGGGCTACATTCATAAAACAGCGCACATTTCTTACCAACCGAATACTTCTTTGACAGGGATTCCAATAAGCATAGCCCCCACATATCCAAGACATGTTGCAATCTGGATTAATCCTCCATAGGTGCCCCTCACATAAGAAGGAGAAACCTGCTTGAGTAGATGAGGCAAAATGAATACAACAGAAAATAATTTTGTGTTGTATCGCATATGATTAGAGAGTATATACCTCTGTCACATAAAGAAATGCCACAGGAGGTCCAATACCTATTCCCGTTCCAACTAAGAACCTTCCTAAAAGCATACCCATAAGACTGCAAGTTGTTGCACTGAAAATACAAATCTTAACTTTGAGTTGGATATCCACACAATATAAGCATTTAATAATAGAAAGAAAGGCAAGGGGGTTTGGCAAAAACACCAATAAATTTTGACGTTGTTCTGACACACAAGAAAAATAGAAACGAATTATGCAATAAGAAAGAGCCGTATAACAGTTTTAACTTAAGACTATACAATTTCAAATATGACCCTCAAGCATTGAATGTCAATCCAAAACTAGCACCCGATCACATCTGGTAACAAAAAAACGAAATACGATTAAGTCCACACGATAAGAATTTAATAATAGAAAGGGAAGGGGGATTGTGGATCAAATGATAACAAAATTTATTCTTCTACCAAAATGAAATACACACAAGAAAATATAAATGAATTATGCAAAGAAAGATAATGTATAATAATTTTAAATTAGACTATGACAGTTGCACATGTGACCTTTAAGCATTGAATACTGATACAACTAGAAAACTAACCCAAAAATGATTTTAAGTCCAGTTTGGCTAGTTCATATTTGAATATTTATAGAAAACATGAGATCAGGTTTCATAATTTCGAAGAAACATAAACAAATATTAGAGATAAAGCTCTGATTACAAAAGATTTAGAAAGAAAATATGTACAGAGCAAGGACCCTGTTACGCTAAAAGCTGTTGCTTTGTGGTGCAAAAATATCACCTTACTAAAGCACCTATGGTCATAGGCAAAGCACAAAACTGAAAAGCCCTACGACGTCCAAATTTATCGGCAATCCAACCACTAAGTAAGGATCCGATAAGCCCACCGGCCAGGCACGTACTTACTACCAAACCTACATTTGGCAATGACAGTTAAGATTAATGGAAAACTTTTAGAATTTCACCTTTATATCAATAACCCCCCAACACCCCACCACCACAACAACAAAATGAATAAAGCAAAAACAAGAGATCCAGAACGCTCACCTTCTGCTAAGGTACTCCCATTGAAACCAAGATCAAAAGAAATGCTTTCAAGCGGCTCATTAACTACTCTGTTCATTAAAACAAAAACAGAAATGGCAACCATCAATTTATTGATCCACAAACTTCTAATAAATATACTAAGAAAAAGAATAAGAAAAATAGTGAAACTATAAAAAGGATTAAGTTTAAGATAGCACACAAACCCAAGATGATAGCCGACTAAGAATGGAGATATGGTTGCCACTAGTACATATGGGAAAGACAGCCTCCATGAAGGATTTGTGGTTTCCAGATCCATGCGGTCCAGTGAATGAGCTAAAGAAATATAAACATGAGCCCCATTATCATCTCAAACTGGTTGATACATTCATATGATTGAAATAATGCATAGACTACGTACTTGAACAATCCCTACTTATTTATGAGATAATAATAGCACAATTAACAACATTTTATTAACCAATAATCACTTTGAATTTATGGGTTTTCCTTTCAGGTCCTTTGATCAATACAACATATTGTAGTAACTATACAAGAAGACAGAAGAAGTCCGTGAATGATGCATCTGAACTTGATCACTGAGTCAAGGGTATTATGAAAAATGGGCTATTAGTACCTCAGGGAACACAACGAGGAAATGGACTTCATTGAAATTAGGTTGTCAACAAGATTTAATGAAATATAGCTTCACAGTCAATGGAAAGAGTTACCTGAGTCATCTTCTACATCTGCATCTACAATGTCTGTATTATCTTTTGATGCCATTCGCTTATACATCGAGTACAATTCACGCTGTCGCCCCCACATGCCGAGCTGCAGTCAGCTTTCACTTCAAATCAGTGGAATTGGAGAAAATTCGACCTCACTGCCACAATCACTTCTATAGACAGCACAGTTTACATCAACTTATCATTTGCAGTTGCAATAAATAGGTTATTTCAGATCAGCCAATCAAAACCAGAAATAATATAAATTGTCAAATTTTCATATTAGCCTCTTTTTTCTTTTTTTTTTTCTTTTTTGATCTTGTTAGCATCAGAGAGAAATGCTCTGTTTTAAGCAAACCGCGTTTAAATTCCTTCTCCAATTTGTTTGCTGGAATCCTAAAGGCAGCGATTTTCCAAGTCTCAAAAACAAAGTAGAAACATCATATAGTGCATTTGCGATCTCTCGTTTTTTCTTTCCATTCTCAGTGATCAGTTAGAGACTACAGTTGATGCTAAGACTCCACGATCACGAACTAATTATAGTTGCAAAGAAATAATTCAAACAACCTCAAAAAATAAAGTAACGTTTAGATTTCTTCTTTCTCAAATATTTCCAGCAGCCAAACAGATTGAAGAAAAAAACAGAGGTTCTCCAAACCAAACCAAAACTCAAGCGTAGTCATACTCCCACAAACTCCCAATTCTACCAAAACGACGTAAATTCTTAATCGAAAAGAAGCAAGCACTAATAATTTTTTAAGCAAAAATCAATCGCAAATGACGCTTCCCCTAAACCAAACATGCAACAAAAGAAAATTATATATGAAATCATCTAAACTGAATCACCTTCATTACGCTTCGGTAATCCAAAGAGTTCAAAACGACCTGAAACAACAAAGGTCAGGAACTTTGTAGTGACACCGACACTGAGAAAAACTGAAGTTGACGAAACGAAATGGAAACCACCTTATATAAGGATGGCGAGGAGAACTCTGCACTGAGGTGCACTTGATGGCTGGTGAGGCAATTAAATTTAAGAGGGAGAAAGGGACAAAGCTACAACATTAAACGGAGTTTAATTAATGAAAGAATTACCAAAAATAAAAAACAAACAGCGTTTAATTCATGAAATAAATAATTAATAACTACAAACCAGACTTTCATCCATTGTATGAAAAATAAAAAACAAATCCACATCCATGAACAAGATTTAATTCATTGTATGAAAAACAAGTAACAAATCCACATCTATAAACCAGAATCTAATTCATTAAATAAATAATTAATAACTATAAAATAAGATGTAACGGTTTTTTTTGCTTCAGATCAAGTAGTACTTATATTCGTTGGACAAGTGTTAGACATCAAGGCCATCCAATCCAAAATCTAACCTCTATTTTGTGGCTTGTTTTAATTAAGTTTTACTAATCTACATTTCTCGTCTTCAAACATGGAAATGTGATAATTATACTTTCAAAAAAATAATAACATACACAATAATTTTCATTTGGATTTTCTGGAAACTGTACACAGATGTCAAGTAGTGGTGGGTGAATGACCTTTCAATTGTACGTGTTTACAAGCCATTTCTAGGGTTTTTTGAACACCTCTAAAACAGTTCGTACACCGAATTTCATAATCAAATAAAAATTATGGTGTAATGTTCTAAATCACATTATATCCTATCTTTGTGCTATTCATAGCAACGATATAATTTCCATCAACAAACATAATTCCATCAAGGAAATCAACCTCGTCAACATGCATGATTCTAACAATATGATCAATATAATGGATTTTAACAAGCATAATACGATTAACACGGTAAATATAATCTTAATTTGTCAATGAATATGACCATTACAAGATATAGAAAAACAGTCATAGGCATAATTAACAATAGATATAGCTTCGATTAATCTCAAATAATTTTGACAATTATCACAAAGGTCATCTAATTCCTGTGATTCAATTCTTTTTTTATAGTGGTTTCTATTAGTATTTTCATTTTAAGAATGATTTCTTTCCTTAAAGGAATTCTTTCTTTTTAAATGATTTTCTTAGATAAATTTCCCATAAGAATAATTTCCTTAAAGGATGTTTCCTTTAGGAAAGTTTTAAAGGATTTATTTCCTCTATAAAGAAACTAACAAAATTAAATAATTAAATTGTATGTGGACGGTAGCAATTGCTCATGTCCCTAGATAGGACAAGGGCATCTACCTACCATGCTAAAGGCATCCATCCATTCCATTGATCCGTCTGTGGGCACATACAATGTAGACATTCCTGTTGTATATTACTGTACATGCTTTTACTATAAAATATCAATGATAACTACAATTTTCATTATAGATAAAATGATGAATATTTCCAATAACATACAGTAGAAATACCTAATATTAAGCTGAGATATGATAACGAAAAATTTTTCGGTATAAATAATGTAACATGGCCCAAAAATAGTTTTTATATACTGGAAAATTCAAACAAAGTAGGTGTGTGTATATACATGTACATATGTTGTACGTCTATATGCAAACACATAACAGAGAAAGCATGCAAACCATAAGCATGCTACAAAACTGAAAAATTGGATCCCAACCGACAGTCATCCCCTCCTCTCAGCTACTACTGCATTGATCTACAAGAGAAAAGAAAGTAGGGAATGAATGATACATTCACTTAGTAAACATTTTTTATCTCTAACCCTATAACAATCCTCCCCGTAGGATTCTCACTACAATCATAACAAGCTGATTACCCTGACTACTATTCTATCATTCATGTATTGTTATTCGTGAACTGTTATTCATATTTCATTGTGCATTCTGAGTTTATACTAATTTTAAAGGCCATCTGTTATTCTCATACTAAAGAATGCTATGTTATATATGTTATGTAGAAATGACATGCTGAAAATCATATCAAATGCCTTTGGGCTAGTTATAAAACTAGTTTCATACTGAAAACTATGATTCGAAGATCTTGAATCATACTGGATAAAACACTGTAACTGAAAATCATGTTGTAACTAAAAACAACTGTTGTACTGCGTAGACTAATGAATACAAGGATTTGGCACCCTAGTCATGTGATTTTTCTATATTAACACACAGACAGTAATTGACTAAATGGCGTGTAGTAACTGAATCTAAAACTGAGTGCTGAGTATTGAAACCTAAGCTGCTAGCTGAGAGCACACCAACGTATGTCTATATACAGTGGCTAGTATAGTAATAGATTATGAGGTTGGTTCTCGTAACGGGGTGTGCTAAAACTCATAAGTGCCCCCTCGTATTCACCCCTAAAAATATGTTTGAAACATCATATTTTTCTAACTAAAAACATGTATTTGAATCCTTTGATCCCTTTCTGAAGATACTATATAGCATGTCATGTCATGATATGCATATGATGCATCACGTATGTTTATCTTGCTTTCTTATACTAAATAATATCCATTATATTAAATTTACTGTGTCATATGCTTGTTTTATGTTTAAAATCTTATTTTTGTTTGACACACGGGCGTGCGTGACTAAATGCACGAGTCGTGTGCTAGTTGTGCAATCTGGTCGTGCTAGCTTCTGTGATTTCCTTTGATTTTCTCCTTTTATGCATACACAAGCCGTGACATGCGAATGCAAAGTCGTGACCTGACGTTATTTGGTCATGTACGGAATCATGAACACGATCGTGACCATGCAAAATATGATCTGCACAAGCGTGCTCTATGGGTGCACGGTCATGCATCACACTCTGCTTCAATATGGTCGAGGCTGATCAAGCTTATTCTCATCCAATTTCATACCAAATGTAAATCAAACATTATCAATCCATTTCCACATCCAAAAAACTCTATAAACACATACCTATCACTTCAATAACATCCAATCAACATTCAATCAACCTTTTTCTTCAAATCATACATATACATACATATCAACATACATGTATAATCATCATCATCATCATCAATTTTATATCATCAAGCATGCAAGGAAATCATACCCATACTGGAACCAACTCATACCTAAGCATCACAATCAAATCACACAAAGGAAAGAGAGGAAAAGAGGTAAGAAACACTTATCTCTAGCCATAACAATCTTGAAATAAAATAAGAAAAATATTTATTTACTTTTAATAAGTTTTAAAAAATTATATTTCTATTCATATATTATGGTTCACAGTTTAGTCCAATAGAGATATCTTGTAAACAAAATGATATTTAATTATACATTTATTATAATATTTAGATAAAATAATATAAATATCATTTTATTGTTAAAACTAAAGATTATTTTGATAAATATGCAATAATTATATTTTTAAACTTAAATAATAAATATATTTTATTTTATCGAGTCATAAGTTTAAATTACAGATTTAAATTATGAACTGAAGAATTCAAGTTACCAATTTGAGTCAAATTTATATCATAAATCTAAGTCATAATTTGAGTCATAAATTTGAATTAAACTCAAATCAAATCGAATTGAACTCCTTCTAACTTTACTTTGACTTCATTTAAAATACGAACAAATTTTTCAAAGTCAAATTTGATTTGAATTTGAACTAAATAAATTTAGATTGAACTGAACTAATTTTCAAAATTAAGCCGATTTGATCCATATCCAACCCTAATGACAATGGGATGAACATTTCATAGTGACTTTGAATCTATAATTAAATGAGGAACAACCATTCGTGTCCTCGTAACCATCATTCTTGTACTCCAAAAATATAATATTAACATCCATAACATGCATATTAGACTCTTAATTTGGCAAATATTTGTTTATCTTTACATATCATTATACGCACACACCCTCCTCCTTAATTGGATTTTTAGCCATTGATTTTGAAGTCCTTCACCTCTTTTGGTGATTGAGAATCGATGAAAAATATTTTAAAGACAGTTTCTAATTTTTTTGGATCCAAATAATATAATAGAGTTCATGAGTTCGTAACTTATTTTGTAAAATTTGAATTAAATACATCTTTTTTTTAATAAAGCAATCATTCGTTACTAAAATCACTTATAACAAAATACGTTATATAATTCATCCACTTAGTAATAATTGAACGAACATTCACCGTTGTAAACAATCATTTAATATATTTTTTTGTAATTTTTTTTAATTTATACTCCTTTTAATATATTCCCAATAAATCAAACTTAAGGAAAAATGCTGAAATAATCTTATTACGCACGTGGATATTACAAATGTCTTCCCCGGTGATTTTCTTTGCCCGAATGAAGGTCATGTCAAGTTGGGCCGAATTCAACGTGGACTTGCTTTCGGGTTGACTATTAGACAATGGACCTTAGAATTGGTAAAGACTACTTCATGATTTTTGCTTGGCATGAATTAGGGATTTTGTGTTGCCCTTTTTCGTAATTTGACACGTGATAACGTTTGACTGCTTTAGGGTTTGTGTAATCTAACCCACTCGTTACAATTGAAATCCCGTGTCGGCAACGGACAGGAGTTCATTGAATTCATAGACCGAAAAATAATAAAAAAAATCTAGTAGATGGGTTCAAGGGACAAGGATCAAACGATGCCGTATCGCCAACCGCTACTCAGTAGCCTAGTTGTACGTCCCTCCGTCAGCGACGGGGGCGCTGACGGTGGCGGCGGCCGCGGTGGTGGCAGTGATTACGAGCCTGGTGAAGTTCGCCGCGACCCGCCTCCAACTTATCGCTCCGATCGGTACTCTGATGAACCTGGTTCGTTGCTTCTTAATTTTTTCGTTTCATTTGTTTTCTTTTTCGTTGGAATGTTTGAATCTCTTTCGTTTTTGAGGATTCAATTTCGCTATGGTGAATTTTCTGTTTTATGTCAAAATCCTGATGGGAAAAATGATTCGATTTGAAATCCTATATCTGGTTCCCGTGTTTATATTATTATGCTTCGTTTAAATTATAGATTTATACGTTTTTATTTAGCTGAGTCTTTATCACATGCAATTAACTGGTGAATGATCGGCAGAGTTTGTTCTACTATTTGATTTATGGTTGATTAAGTTTTTATTTTTTTTATAGTTATTACTTAGTTCAAGTCAGTATTTTAAAGCAACGATAATTTAGGTGAGTTCAGGTGTGTGGGTATTTTTATAATGAGAAAATGGCCTTCAAAAACTCAGGTTACTGCTTATTGTAATCTTCTGGAGGAGTATGCCTTCTCTGCTTATTTGCGTTTTGTTTAAACCAAACTTTTCTTTCATAGAATGCTAAAAGGTGTATGGTAGCGAGCACACCTCTTAGGAGGCATTTGGATGTTCTACAGATGCAATTTTAACTGCCCCTTTAAGTGTGTATTATGGTAAGATTGAATAGTTTTATCACAAATTATGTTGGAACCATGAGAAGGTAGCATTTATGGGCTCTATTTTATATTTGACTTGACACATTTCTGATTACTATTCTTCCTTGCAGCATGATATTTTCTAGTTTTTCTTGAATATTGCAAGTGTGTTCAAAAGCATGACTTAGCATTGTATTTTCTTATGTTTTTGTGCTGGTGACCTATTTTTCTATGCCATGTGTTGCATATCGAGCATGTCGATCTACTACCAGTTATGGAGTGTGAAACTGTGAATAAATTTGGCTATTATGTGTTACAGCTTTGAATGTTGCCTGCAAGAACTTGGGTCTTGAGGAAGGCATCATGGTGTGAGTGCGGTCTTGGATCATGATCTGGGTGAAATTGATTTTTTTTTGTTTTGGGTAATTTATTTTGGGCATTCCATCAATGGATTTAGTGCATTCTCTATGAATCTTGGATGCTGCAGCACAAAAAGCAAGTGCTTGTTCAGTTCATGATGCTGTTATAATATGGATTGGTAATGAATCCTGTGGGAATAATGATTAATACCTCGGTTTCAATTGATATGGAGTTTTCAATTTGGAAAGATGTAAATCACACTTTGGGATCGATTTTCCTTTATGGTTTTCAATTGAGATGAGATTGTCATATGGCATGGTTAATCGAAGTGTCAGAATGCTCAATATTAGAGTATTGGGGCATTAGTGTATTGGGGCCCACATATATGATGAAAAACGTACTGGGGTTGCTACTGGTTATGTTGTGAAGCTAACATTTCATCATGATTCAACGGTATTTGCTGGGCTTCAGATGTCATCAGTTCTCTGGTTTATGGAAATATCTAGGACTTCTTGGTGGTAATTGAGAATTTTTTCTGCCCTCATGGAGATTTATGGTTTGGGATTGTCTTTATGATAATTAATGGTTTGATTGGGCCACTTACATTTTCTTTCCCTTTATCCATTAATGGTTAAATAGGGTTGAGTTGGATTGTTCCACAGTAAGTATAATGGAAATCTTTTTTGTGAGCTTTGGAATATGTTATTATGCCATAAGTTGTTTTTACTAGTTTTCTGTATCACAGCTGGTGAAATGGTACAGAGAATTGCTGCGAGTCTCTTAAACTATTGGGTGACCATTTTCTTTGGGTAATTAGTTCTTTCAAGTTTTCAGTTATGCTGTAGAAGTTGTTAGTGGCAGACAATAATGACAAATCAGATAGTCCTCTGGCTTCTTACCGTGCATTTTTTGAGCAATTGTACCCTTGGGTTTTGATTGGAATTGTTTAAATTGTGTCGCTTTTGAGTTGTATATTTTGGGTATTTGGTTTATAACAATGTGCTGGGGTGTTTCTGAGAACAAGGGAATGGTTTGGTAGCTGGATGTTATTTGATATAATGCTGTTTTTGGTGGTTGATTACCTGTTTGGTTCATCCTGTTGGTTTTGCTGTTCCTCATTGAAGGTGCGTTTTCAGCTGAAGGTTTTGGAATAAACTTGTACTGGGGTTTTGGTTTCTCTGTTTTATTGTTATTTTTGGCTTCTCTCTGTCTTTATCCACTGCTATCAGTTGTGGACAAAGTTATCTTCATAATACTGGCTCATCTTGTACTAAATTTGGGTGCTCCACATTCTGGGTTTGGGGTTTTAAATCTGATATGTTTAGGTTAGACATGTTTGTTAAGCTGATAATGGTTTACAAGATAGGTGGATTTGGCTCTTGAATGTAGGGAAGCTGAGCTTCTTTGTGTTTTATCAGGACTGAGTGGTTATCATAAGTGGTAAGTATAAGTAATCATCATTTGACTTGCCTATCCAGCAGTTATTTACTGGTACTGTGGACTAGTTGTTAAAAGTAACATAGGCAGTAACCAAGTGATCTTTTCATTCCTTTCCATGGTCATAACTGCCATTAGAAACTTTGTTGATTGGGTCATTTGACAGTTATCGCAGATAGGTGATCTTCAGGCATCATGAATACATTATTGCATCCATTATTTTCCTCTGCTCAGTTTGGGTGTGCTTATCTGTAGACATTTTCTGCGGTTTTTTTCCAGGATATAGAACGCGTGCAGGTTCTGTTTCTCCTCTACGGCGTAGGGATGCAGATTATCGATATGGCTCTAATTTTGATCATTCAGGGGGTATGCCACGCAGCCGCGAATTTGGCGGTGGGAGGGATCATGGTAGATATCGAGACCCTTCACCACCTTATTCTCGAGGAAGGGGTGGTGGCAGGGCTTTTGGCAGAGGTTTTGATGGACCTGCACTTGGTCCTGGGCCTTTAAGAGGTGAAGGCATGAATCGAAATAATCCAAATGTGCGACCACGGGAAGGAGACTGGATTTGCCCTGATCCTGTGTAAGTCTGTCTATTACTTTTTTGTTCTGGATTTCTTTTGAATTAACTAGTTTTCTTCCCTTCAAGAGAGAATGGTGTTATTTATGGTGTTTTTTAGTTAGAGGATTACATTAATTTTCACCTTGTTGGATCCTAGATTTAAAGCTCCTTTTACTAATTGTTGGTCCTTTCTTAGCCCTTTTACAATGCTCGTAGAGTTTCTTCAGTCATAATGATTGACCATTTTGAGCACTTCATGAGTGAGAGTAACCTTTCTCTTTTTTATCTTTTTTTCTCCCAATGCTGATATAGTTTTTGGTTTTATCAAACATGCACACAATTTTTGTACTCACTTTGTGCACCTAATTAATTTATCTGTGACTTTGAATTAATTCAAAACTATCCAATTATATCATAACACATCATCTGGTAAACAAAGTCAACTCAATTAATGAACACTTGTGATTGGTGGGTTATAAGCATCAAATCTTATATTCTTCCTCATTTTCTCTTTATGTTTTCCATGTCTCAGTTGCGGCAACCTGAACTTTGCCAGGCGAGAGTACTGTAACAATTGCAAGAGATTTCGCTATGCACCTGGTGGGAGTCCTAGAAGGGGTTATCCTGGCCCTCCACCACCGCCTCTCCCTCCTCCCAGGCGATTTCCTGTTCCTCCTGTGGATATTTCCCCTGGCAGACCCATGAATGGCTATAGGTCGCCTCCTCGTGGTTGGAGCCGGGATGGCCATGGTCCTAGAGAGTTTGGAGCTGGTGGACCACAACCTACTCGGCATGAAGGCAGGTTTTCTGATCACATGCGGAGGGATCGTCTTGATTTTCCAGATGATGGTTACCGAGGGAGGAACAAGCCAATGCTACCTATGGGTTGGGGCCATAGAGATCGTGGAAGGGACAACTTCTTCAATGAAAGGAAAGGGTACGACAGACGGGTACCCTCTCCCCCTCCGGTTGCACCAATTCCTCCTCAGCACGGGAGATGGGCACGAGACATGCGCGAGAGGAGCAGATCTCCAATTAGAGGTGCACCTCCACCAAAAGAGTATCGTCGAGATATGTACATCGAACGGGGTCGAGATGATCATCGACGTGGTGGAGGGCGTGACCGAATTGGAGATGCATATTAACATGGATGGAAAAGTTATTAAAGGGTAGAGGACAGCTTTGGACTGAAAAGTAGTTTTGTTTTTCATTACAAGTTTCCATGTTAATTTTGCTGGGGACAAAACCGCTTACACTGTAGATGCTGCGGCAGCTTCTTCACCCATTTCCAGTTTTCACTTCTTTAAAACTACATGTTCCATATTGAATTGCGTCAAACTATAACGAATACGCAAATGATTGATCTTTTGAATAATCTGAATGCAGCAATTCTTGTGTAACCCTTCATCAACAATTCGTTTCCTCCTGAGCTGACACTACTTAAATAGACCTGATTTACTTCTCAAAATTCTAAAATCATGTAGTGGCCTTCATTAAGGTTATGTTCATTCATATATATATATATATAAAGGGTAATTTCATGTGTACTTTTTGTAAGGGGGTAACTGAACTTCGCCATTACAGGAGCAATTAAAATTTGTTAAATTGGATTAAAATGAATTTATTCAAGTTTTTGTTTCACTTTTTGCAAGAATATTTGATTATGTGCAAATATTGCGAGAAATAACTCGATTGCTCCATTTTTAGGTTGATGATTATTGGTTTCACCCTTAAGGGCTTCTTGACATTTAAAAACATAAGTCACCATTTAAAGCTACCGAGACGTATTAGTTAAAATATGTGCAACCCTAATTGATGTCAAAAAAAAAAAAGAATTTCAAAGCTACATGATTTGGTAAGTTTCTAGAGTTAAAGAAGATTAGATTGAGTAAATTATTAACACACTTAAATGCTACTTTGTAAGATTGGAAGGTCAAATTCCAATGAAAATTTCTGACCCTATTAAATAATATTATTATACATTTAAATTTGTTCGAATTTAACTTTATAATAAAATTGTATTTCAGTCATTATATTAATGTATGAGACTCATTGATACAAAGAATTTAAATATAATATGATAGTACTATATCGATAAAATATGACGATATGATAATAGTTTTTTAAATCTATTTTATTTTCTTAAAATTTAAATCAAATAAAATTTATAAATATTAAAATAAGACATATTTATGGGTGTTACACCCCCACATGTCGCATATATTGGGTTGAGAAATTTTTGCAAATAAATTAGGGTTTCGATGACATAAATATACACCCCCTTTAAAAAACAGTCATTATAATTAAATTCCCCAAAATAAATATGTTTTATTTGGAATAAAATCAAGATCTCCCATCACAACTTTCCCTGCACTCGACACACACTAGATTTTCCCCTGCTAACAAGAATAACTTTGGTGAATCATTCATGCATTTCATAATCCGACGGTTGAAGACTCACCACAGTACACTCCTATGAATTCTCACCGTCTGATATTTTCTTTCAATATACACCGTCCGATGAAACAAAGAAGCGAATCTCACCCTTCAATATACACAAAAAAATTGAAATTTCAAAACATGACAGAAGAGAGGGAGGAGAGAAAGAAGAAGAACAACTTCTACCTTTTGCTCTTCTTGGTTCCTTCCTTTTCCCCTTCTCTTCACTGTAATCACAGTAGCGAATTCCATCTCTCTACGGTTTTTCTTCTACGGTGTCTCGCTTTCTCTCTGTTTATGCGCAGCGAGTTACTCTCGATTTCATATTTTTTTTTTTTGTTTTAAAGAAAATCATCGGTGGGCATACCGAGCTGAGCAGTTACATATTCTGTTTGTAATATGATATCGAACAGGGCTCGAATTGGTTTTTGGATCTGAAATTTCGTTAATTAGTGTCGATTTCGTGAAATTTGTGCGACGATTGGAGTGTGATTGCTATACTGAGCTTCAAAAGTTTGGTTCTTTTTTCATAAATAAAAAGTTTTTTTTTTTAGAATTTAATGGGTGAGGGTGAGGGAGGCGAATTCCCTCCGAAAAAAGTGCAATCGGATACGCAAGGTGGCGCCGGTGATTTTCCGACAAAGAAGCTCGCGAGACAGCTCGATTTCACCGCCGGTTTTGGTGGAACCGTTGTTTTGCCTGAGCACCCACAGCCACAAGCCGTGACGCCGATTACTCAACCGCAGCCGCAAACTGCTGCGCCACCTCTGCCACCTTCCACGCAGCCATCAGTAAGGGTTGTGTAAGTTTTGAGATTCTTTGATCAAAATTGGTTATTTGGAGTATCAACTTTCTGATTATTTTTACTATATGTTTCCTCTCAGTGTTACGTTCTCTTTCAGTTGTTACATAGTTTATTTTACGCTTAAACTGTTATTTACTAATTTCTTCATTTAACCTCTCAAGTTTTGGAGCTTTTTTCTTTTCGGGTTGTCTTGAAATTAAATGGTAGATTTGAGTGAGTTTTGTACTGTTGAATTTACTTGTTGAATCTCAACTGATTTCCTCTTTGTTTGGCGCTAGTTAATTTTCAGAAGTTATCGTTGCTTTTAATTTGTTAGTAAATATACTCTATCACGAACCTGAAATTTCCAACGCAAAATTATTGTGCAAATATGGAATTGTGGCAAAACTTTATATAGAAGTTCAACATACATGCATCAATTTTGTTTAACAGTACTTTTTCCTTCTCCAGAAAACCAGAATCCCCAAAGTCAAGACCAAGACCCAATGTTGATGTAAAAGAGAGTACTCCAAAGAAGCAAAAGCAGTGTAACTGTAAACATTCACGTTGCTTGAAGTTGTGAGTATCTCACCTCTCAGTGCATTTTGTAAATGAAGGAGCATCATTGATGAGCGTATATATATTTTATGGAAACTGGTATTAAATTGCTACTTTTCCTCTTTTGATTTGGGCCTGTGGTCCTATTCTGCTTTATTGAGTCATTAGTTGATGTTGCTGTTTTGTCATGAATTTTTGGTGATCAAAGCAGGGATATTTGTTTGTCCCTTTTTTTCCCCTCCTGCTGTTCAAGAAGTTAGATGTTTATGTGAAACTTTAGAGGTCCTTAGATGGAATAAATTAACTTGCTAGCTAATGATTTATTTCTATGGGAAAAAAGTATAGTTTCCTAAAGATTCACTGTTAAGGTAATAAACTACTCCTATTTTCTCTTGTCCTTGCCCATTGACCTGTCTGTGTGGTCCTGTGTATATGTGTTATTCCATTTATTCATTCATTTTGTCTCAAGTTATGGGTTTCTTAAATCATATCAGATGATCAGGTGAGCCTGAAATGTTCGGTTGGGGTGGAATGACCATAAGTTTTGGAATATTTTTGTGCTATCTCTTTTTAGTAGCAGTTAGAGTATCATTGATCAAACTCATCTCAAAATATTGTTCATTGAAGCGATTTTTTTATGAGATGAAATATTAATGCCTTTTGACAACATTTAAAGAATAATAATACTTCTGAGGCTGAGTTAGTTAATGGTTAGAGTTACATTACCAGAATATTGAGAACATTTTTGCAATTTAGCTTGAGGACTATATACGTTTCTTTTATATCTCATTGAGTTGTGTCACTTGTTATATTTTCCATATACTAGGTTTATCCCATTAATTTTATTCTTTTCCATTGCAAGAACATTACTACTTACCCAAAAAAAGAAAAAGATTATATCATATCTAACTTGTCTATGTATTTAGTGTCAATTGTCCAAGAACTGTTTGCGAAAAAATGGTTGCTTCTTATTTGATGCAATTATTTTTACTGATATTTAGCTAATATTTCTCTGTAACAGGTACTGTGAGTGCTTTGCCTCTGGCATTTATTGTGATGGATGCAATTGTGTAAATTGTCATAACAATGTTGAAAACGAAGCTGCTAGGCGAGAAGCTGTTGATGCAACTTTAGAGCGTAATCCAAATGCGTTCAGGCCAAAGATTGCTAGCAGCCCACATGGAACGCGGGATAGTAGGGTATGTGGGCAACATTATGTACTATTGTTTATGTGATATACGGTCTATTGATCTCATTAATGAAATGCTGAGATCATCTTGTAGTTTGTGTAATGTTAATTTAGCTTTAAATTCTTATTGTCTAAATTAATTATATCAAATGAAGTTTTCAAATTTTTTTAGGTCTTTAGCACTGCCTAATAGCTATATGTAACACTCCTGAACTCTTTATCATTTGTGCTGTCGTTCAAACTGGGAAAATCTTCAATGAAATAATTTTTCTCAGTGAAAGGAGAAAAGGTTTGAATCATTATGCACAAAAATTTATATTATTCTATTAAAGCAAATATTTGCCAGCACATTTTTATTCCATATTGAGATGGTTTGTATTTGGTTGGCTTGCATTCAGCTACGTGTATCATTGCTATTAGCATGTGTACTATTTTCTGGCTGTTGTTGACAAATATAACCCATTCAAATGATTGTAGGAGGAGACAGGGGAAGTTTTAATGCTGGGAAAGCACAACAAGGGATGCCACTGCAAGAAATCTGGGTGTCTCAAAAAGTATTGTGAATGCTTCCAAGCTAATATTCTCTGCTCTGAAAACTGTAAATGCATGGACTGCAAGAACTTTGAAGGAAGTGAAGAGAGACAAGCTCTCTTTCATGGAGATCATTCCAACAACATGGCTTACATTCAGCAGGCAGCAAATGCTGCCATAACTGGGGCTATTGGTTCATCTGGCTATGCATCTCCACCTGTAGCTAAAAAGAGAAAAGGCCAGGATCTCTTCTTTGGGTCAACAGCCAAGGATCCATCAATGCACAGGCTTGGACATTTTCAACAGGTAGCCTTTATATTGGCATATATTTTTACTTGGAGTGTTTTTTGAAGAAATTATTGAATATTCCTTTTTCTAAAACACTGTGTATGGAAGCAAGTCTGCTCTACCATTTTGTGCTGATTTCTGTTGCTTAAGATTGAATACTCATGGTTTTTTCCATGCATAGATTTCTAAGCTAATAATGGTAATATTATGTGAATTTTCTCTTTTTTTCATATAGGCAAACCATATTCGAGCTTCTGTGTCCTCAACCTTATCTTCTGTTCCTGTCACTCGTTCTGGTAGCTCTGCAGCAATAGGCCCTTCAAAATTTACATATAGGTATGTGCGTGTTTATTTGGAACAAAAATATCTTTAACATGCATGTTATCAAAGCTAACATGTATGTTATGATTCAAGGTCTCTCTTAGCAGACATTATCCAACCGGAGGATTTGAAGGAACTTTGCTCAGTATTGGTGGTTGTATCAGAAGAAGGTGCAAAGACACTTGCAGGTAATATGTGCAAAACTCTTAAAGTTGTCATCTCACAGCTGTTTTAGACTAATACATAATTAGATCTTTAATGCAACAAAAACATGTGACAGTGTAATCTAATATTTGACTTGCTTTAGAATCTTTTGAATTTTACAGTCTAGTGATTATGACTTGTTTTGAAAGCATTTCTATCCCTCGTCAGCTCACAAAGCACATAAAATAATTATTTCTGTTCATGTATATGATTTTGTGCCACATGCTTGGAGGGTTTAATTGGAGATATGAAGAACTTCTGCTCCATTCTCATTGAGTTTGGGTATTGTCATTCAGTGAAGCAGATTCTCCTGTCTCAGATCTTGCATGGGTTGCTTTATTGAAGGAATTAATGTTTTCCAATATCTACTTGCATCTAAAATGTTAGACCATTTACTCAGCATAGTCCTGCAGGTGCATTAGTTTTTATAGATAACTTTCGAATATATTTGCTAATAAGAAACTTTTTTGTTAACCTTGAATTCTTCTAGACCAAAGAAATGCAACAGAAAAGCACGCAGAAGATCAAACATCAACTTCCTTTGCTGCACCAACTCAAGACAGGATAAAAACCGAGAAAGATTCAGATGTTGGGAGAAGTGTGACTGATGATTGTTCGAGTGCAAACCAGGCTGATAAAGTTGGCCCCAAAGATTCCAGTTTAGATGGTGCTGATATGCTGAAGGGAAGGCCTATGTCTCCTGGAACTCTGGCATTAATGTGTGATGAACAAGATACAATATTCATGGGAGCTTCTTCTCCTAGTAGGCTAGCTGGACATGGCTGCAACCTATCTTCACAGTTGTGTTATGGACAAGGCATTACAGAGGTTTATGCAGAGCAGGAAAGGATTGTTTTAATGAAGTTTCGTGACTGTCTCAATAGGCTCATCACCTTCGGAGAAATAAAAGGCAAGTTTGCCATTCCCCTTTCCCTTATTTTTACTTTTCTAAATTTTGCTACTCTTTTATCTTTTTTATCATTGTGATTGCAAAGGCTGACTAAAGTTTTACATTTGATTAAAACATTTGGGGAACTAACAAAAAATGTCAGTACACACAGGGATTCCGGTCTGGATGTTGATATCATGAGAAACTGTAGACCTTTATATGAAGTGAGCAACCTGGAGTTGAGAAATATATATATTATGCTGATATGAAAAACTATTATTGGTTTAAAAAATGTAAAATTGCCCTCTATCCTGGTCAAATGTATGGTACTGAAACTTCTTGATTGTTGGGAATTAACAATGCCTTTACATTATTCCTTACAGAAACAAAATACTCATCTTCAGCCAGAACTGATTTAGGGAGTCAACAAGATGCAGTGAGCAATGGCATACCAAACGGAAGAACAGAAACAGCGACTCATCAGGCACCTGTCAACAATGGTGTTTCAAAAACCTTTGGTCTACCATCGACAGCCAAAACATCTCAGATGGTTACTCCAACAGTTGCCACCTCAAATAACGATTTTCCAAAGATTACGGTTCTTCCTGGAGATGATGTAACCAAATCTAAGATGGAAAAGAAGATGTAAAAAAAGATACTAACACAGCAGACCGGCCGGAGGTATGCATTCCATGTCTCCTCTTGATGCGGTCCCCAAGAAGGCATTGGCCCTGATTGTTGGAACTTACCATGATCTGATTGATTAAGATATTATTTTTAAATCAAAATATCATCTTCAACTAGTATTCTTCTTGGGGTCTGAAAATGCAAATGAATGACCGATATAGATTGTACTTGTAGATGCTAGGAAATTCCTTGATCCTCCATCCACCTTATTAAGGGGAACAATTTCAATAATTCTTCATGGAATATGTAACTTAATTCCATTTCATTGCATAATTTTATTGTGTTTTCTATGTTTATTGTCCATTTCACACACAAGGGGATGACGGGATGTGATAAGAAACAAACCACTACTCAAATGGTTCAGAGATGTCACAGTTCTACTACAGTTCAAACATGAAACTGACTTATTGTTCCTCCATTACAATAACCTTAATAACCATGAATCAAATTTCTTGCCTAGAGGCGAGACTTTGATGTGGGAGAGGATGATAATGGTGCACTCTGCATGGTAAGAAATAAAACAGTTATGGTTTATTTATTTTCTATTTGAAAAGGATGCTAGAAAGAAGGAAAAAAAAGATGGGAACAACACGGGTCTTACCAATGGAATGCCTTTGATTGCTCTTTCTTCCAAGAATCTTGATGGTTTATAGAAGTTCCCATACATTTGCGACCATTTCTTTAGACTTGTATACACGTGTTTTGCCCCAACTGTATCAGCCCAAAATACAATACCACCTCTGCCATACAAGGAAGAAATACCAATTGAGCCCCAGTGATTGGTAGAAGAATTGAAAGGTAAAAGTTCTGGTAGATGCTCACCGGTAAGATGGGAAACTCATTCCAAGAACTGATGCAATGTCCAGATCAGACGCTCGAACTACTATTCCTTCTTCTAGAACTCGACAGGCCTCATTCACCACTGGGAAAAACACCATCTCCACGATTTCTTTGTCGGTAACTGATATAGGCTGCCAGATCAAAACCAACAACAAGCATGTTAATTTTCAACACTACTAGCTGCCATTAACATGTTAATTTTCATACCAAGTGACTTACCTTTCCCCCAGGCATAATATTGGTTATTTTTCTACACTCATCAATAAGTGGTAAAACTGAAGGATCTGGTCTAGGCTTGCTTCCCTTTTCATAAATGTAGTATCCCTTTCCATTGTTTTTACCTAAACAAACCAGCGAAAGTGCAGATAGCTCCAAATTACAAACTTGACACACCATTAGCGACAGCTTAAAAAAAGAAAAGGATATAGATAAAATCCTTCAGTACCATTTCGTCCACTTTTGACCAGAAGGTCAACCAAAGGACTTCTAGAGGTGCGATCAGGGAATGCTTGGGCAAATATTTTCCCAACTGCAGCCCCTACTCCATATCCTGCTACATCCTGAAGCCTGAAAAGTATCCCAGGGGAAAGCATCATACATACATGGCATAATAACATCTACATTTTCATACAGACACAAGGAAGACTACAATTAAACATACCATTTGAATCCTGAATTCTCATCAAAGCTCTCAGAAGAATTTTTCGGCTTAGTTTTGAGGCTTGTCCTAGAAAGAAGGCTAACCAGGTACTTTATGACACTAAGAATTTACTACTTATTGGGAACTCAACAACAACAGCTTCACTTCTTGGGACTTAAAGCATTAAATATAGAAACCTCAAAGATATTCTCATGTCTATTAATCATACGATAAGATAATTGAATATGTTATTACATCATTATTATACTATTACCATTCAAGTGATAAGATAGTTCCATGCCATTTGGTATGTTTTCATTCCATCTTATTTTTCTTCGGCAAAAATTTTAAAAGTGGAAAAAACAGGCTTTAGACATGCAAAATATGTATAAAGTAATAAATGGTAAGAGAAGAAGATCACATGAAAGGGCCAAGAGGGAGGCCAAAACTGCTGATTGCCCTGTCAATTCTGAACACATCCACACCTAAATTGACCAGAATATGCGAGCCTTGTGTATATGGGAAAAACGTTCGATTTACTGCAAAGCCTGTGCAGTTACCCACCACAACAGGAACTTTCTTTATGATCTTTCCAACTGCCATGAGATCAAGGATTGCTTGTGCAGAAGTTTTCTCTGTTCGTACAATTTCCAGAAGGGGCATCACATGGGCAGGACTGCTCATATAAGAGTCAGATAGTTTCCCGCTTTTAGAGTAACACAAAACATGGAATGACTCACAACAATAAAATTAAATGCTTTACTGATAAACAATCGTAAGCATTATATGCTGAATGATATATCATATATGTAAAAAAATCAACTTAAATTTATCCAAGCTCTTTCTGGCCTGTGCATATTCCCATGTTAATATCAGTATTTTATGAGTCTTCTGAAAAAGGTTTCCTATAACAAACAGAGACATATTATTCACTAGTTTCCCAGGAGAAAAAAGAACATTTACATTCAAAATACCTTCTTGGTAAGAAATCATACGAGAGAGAAAATTTTGAAGAAATCAAATTCTAAAAGATAACTGGTCCATTTGGGTAATCCATCATGAAAGCTCAAAAGAGTGAATCAATCAGGCTACCACTATAAATGACTGTAGCAGAAAATATATGGAGATGTCAAATAATCATTTAAAAGAGTATAAGTAATTATAATGGCAAAATATTTGAAGATTATCAGAGAGGAGACAAATAAATAAATTATAATAACCTGAAAAAGTGTGCCCCTATAATACGATCCTGAGAATTGGTCTTCTCTCCAATGATGTTCAGGCTAATAGAAGAAGTATTTGTTGCCAAAATGCAGTGAGGGGGGCAGGCCTTCTCAATTTCACTAAATATATTTTGCTTCAAAGGAACATTTTCTATGACTGCCTGCAAATGAAAACAACCACGTGAGATTTAACAGTTAGAATCACTTGTATAAACATAATTTATTCATAATATCCTTCAATATTTACAAGTTAATATGCAGCAGATAAGAAATATGAGCATACATGTTTTCTGATTTCTGAAATTCAAATCAGTATAAACATATCAGTCTGTTCAACCCCATATATAAAACTGAAACTTCAAATTTCACATGATAAGAAAATTTAGACAGCACACCTCTATGACCATATCGACATCTTTAAATTCTGAGTAATCCAATACACCTTTAAGCATTGAAAGGGCTTTGTTTGCTTTATCCTCCGTCAACTTCCCTCTTGTTACCAAGGCTCGAACATTTGCTGTCACAATAAAAAGAAATGAAATCTTCTAATGTGAAAAAGATAGATTGTTGACACATTGGAAATGAATATGGATGGACAATTATATGAATAACTAGACAGAACCCTCATTCTGGTGTCAAAATTAAACTTAATAATCTTCACCTTTCTTTTCTCTTTAATAAACAAGTGATGCAAAAGAAAGGCCACTGAACTTGGTTTTGTTATCATTCCATCTTAGTACTAGTACAGCAATTAACAAACTACCATAAATTGACAAGTTGTTTTAATGGTGGAGAATTATTGACCTGGTTATTTACAGTCAATACCCACATGTAGGTTATGTGGCAGGTCACACTGATTCTAAATCATTATAACTGGAAAATCAAATACCAATCTACAGTCACCTAGGATCGTGGCGACTCACCTTGTGGCTTAACTTTATTAACTTCTGTAATCAATATCAGGCAACAGCTAACTTTTTAAATTTCTTATAAGAATTGTCCTTTTCCAAATAAAGTTCTAATATGTTTAAAAGAGATATTCCATGTCAATCTCAACCATCTTGTAAAGGAAATAACCACCTTCTATTCTTTTTATCCCCTGCAGAAGATATTCAGAGTTAACTTCCTTGAGAACAACATATATGTTGCTGAGGATAATAGCAGTAGCTATGCCCGAACCCATAAGACCTCCACCAATAACAGCAACTTTCTTTACAGCCGTTGGTTTGAGTCCAACATCTGTAACATTAGGCACCTGTAGAGTCAAAAAGTCAAGGAGCATACTAATGAAGAGGTTAAAGCATACTCTTTCTTAAACTGAGTAAGAGGTCCAATCAGTCCTCTTCAAACTAATGCCTTTAGAAACTAGAAAGGTATTCATTAATTTAGTGTACAAACCATTCAAGATAAGAACAAGAATGAGATTATTTTTTCAAATGTTTGATGTTACCATATGTTAGGATCATAATGACAAGTAATATGAACTATACCATAACAATTCAGCTCCACACAAAAGCATTAAAGTTTACTCAAAGTAAAAGCTCATTCAACAGATGCTGAAAGATAAATCTTGGGCAAGAAGGGACAAAATAAAGGGCATTGATTGAACAACCAAAATTAAGTGCTCTGAAAACAAATAGTGATGAAATATGTACTTAGGCAACACCACTTAAACTGATAACCACCTTGCATTCTACCTTCCCATTACTGCGATATTGAAACTTAAATTTCCAATCATTTTAAGCTTCAATCTAAAACACCATATCCAAATGAAAGTGAAATACAACATAGCATAGAAAGCAAGCCAGTCATAGGCAGAAAATAAATAATTATCATGCAATACTAACCATGCAAAAACATATGTTCACCATCCATATAAATCAATCATCCATGTAGAGAAAAGAAACAAAAAAAAAAGTGTTTTAAGTACTGTAAAAATAAATTCTACCTTTGAGGTTGCCCGTTGCGCAAAAAAGACATGTACAAGACCTTTTGAAGTGTCTGACAAGACTAAATCCTTGAAAACTCTGGCCTCCTGAAACAGCAGATTCAGATTTGCATATATGAATAAATTGTAATCCATCTCTTATAAAAAATCAGAAAGAAATATGAATTAAACAGACATGATCATGAATGCATCCAGGTCAAGCTCAAGAACTCAAACTTCTTATAAATTCAGTGAATGCATAAAATCTGAAAGGCAATAAACAATCATCGCCAAGAAAAAGAACAGTAAATGGCTAGCATTATAGACACACACAATTTACATAGGGAAGGAATAAATCTTATGCATCAAAATCAGTAATTTCTGTAATAAAAAGATACCTTTAGAACCCCACTATACCCTCCATGAATGACACCCTCCTCGATCACATCCAGACAAGCTTGGTGCTGAGGCATATTTGGAGCAGTCTTCTTGGCTTGTTGTCTTGCAGTTTTCAGCACCTCTCTTGCTTCAGCAAGAGAACCAATCTTGTCTGTCCTGTGAAGGGTCCGTATCCATGGTTTGCGCCTAGCTGCGATGTCTAAAGCCCATAAACGAGATACTTTCAGCAATTCTTCAGAGGCCACAATAGCATCGATCAGACCAAGCTTCTTGCCCTCTTCAGACATGATTGATTTGGATAACTTCAAAGCAATATAGTAGCAATATAATAATTAGCATTAAGGAAAATTTAAATTACAAGAACTTCTAAAAGAAAGGGGCCAAGTGGAAGAGAATGTGGCCAATCTGCTCTTCTTACCACAGATATACAGAAAGTACCTACAATTATTTTAAAACATTTATCATCCCTTTTAAAGATTCAAAGCATAATTTTATCTTAAGTGGAAGTCAATTTACAAAAGTTCTTCATTCTAAACATCAATTCCGTGCTTTCTAGCACAACCAAGCCAACCTGAATAAGGAACTCTTGAACAAAGTGTTTTTTTCTTTCCCTATAGCCTAACATTATAAGCTTTTCTTCTTCTTCTTCTTCTTCTTCTTCTTCTTATAGACTATACACCTAAATATTTGATGGGCTAATTGGTCAAAATGCGAAGGCTCTATCACAACAAACCAAGCCATCAAAACAGTTCCCTCTCACTCAGCACACTTTTAAACAGCCTGGATGGAAAGGTAAACTGCTGGCAGAAGTAGGACTTTAGACAAACTTTGGTGGATAAAACAAAAATACAGTCATACTACTTATACTGAGATTAAAATTTAGGCAAGCTTTATGTATGGGAAGGCTTACCAACATCATTTCAACTGCCTTTGAAAGCCCTACCAGTCTTGGTAGGCGTTGTGTGCCTACAAAGCAACCAGTCATAAAAATCCAGTCGATTCTTGAGCAGTACATAACATTTATGTTTAAATAAAAAAATTGTATTTTCGTCATGTTTCTGCAATACATATATGTTAAAAAAGGCAGCAGTACCTCCAAAACCAGGAATCACTCCCAAAGTCAATTCAGGCAAGCCAAGTTGAACTTTCGGAGCAGCAATACGTGCATGACATCCCTGCATGAAAATATCTTAGATGAGGCAGCCATGAAACAATACGAAAATTATTTTTACAGGCATCATGAAATTTTTAAAACACTTGCTGCTTAGAAGAAATACAGACCATTGCCAATTCTAAGCCACCACCAAGAGCTAATCCTTCCATGGCCGAAACAACAGGCTTTCTACAATCTATGGTAATCAAAGAATAAAATAAAAATAGAAATGTGCTAGAAATGAAACAATATTATAAAAGAATTTCCCTGAAAAATCATCAAGCTCAAAAAAAATATATTAATTCCCATAATTATCTTCCAAAAATGTAATAACTCGTGCTCCTAACAGTGAGAGAAGACCTTCAATCGTGTTAACAACAAGATCAACTGATACATCAGGCATAAGTGAAACATCCCCTGCCGACCATACAATAAAGTAATTAGCAGACATTACAAAATAATAAAAAAATGAAATAAATAAATAAAAGTTTCGAATAACTTATGAACTCATACCAGTCTTGTGAACTTTCTCAAAAACGTTGATGTCAAAACCACCAGAAAACCTTCCACCATTGCCTTCAATAACAAGCAAACAAACACAGTCAGATATACTACCAGATACTCATTTCCAAGACCAAAACACAGGCACATACACATTTCCAGTTATTATGCTCAATTTGTTCCATTCATACCATTTTACATTAGGATTATGCTTCTACAATAACTTCCTTATTGTAACCTTTAATAATTTAACAGCGAATTCATTTTCATACTCTAAGATCCGAAATAACTGCCTCTTCTATATATCAATTTAATCAGATAATTACGAATCGAGAAGTACTTTTTCAAAACATACAAACTCACCGGTCAAAACAATAGCCTTAACATCTTCCCTCCTTGTTGCCTCATCAAACTTTTCCTTCAATCCGAAAATAACTGTAAATAAACAAAACTCATTAACAAATAAAAATTAAAAAAAAATCTACGGATGTAATGATTCAACCGAAATGAACTTATAGTTAAGTAATTTAGCTCACTTGGAAGGGCTAAGGCGTTGACAGGAGGATTACTCATGGTGACGACCGCGACGCCGTCGTTCCCAACCTCCATAGTTACACTAGGCTGCGCCATGTATTAGGTTTTCCCAAAGACCTGTTGAGCTAAATGGATGATCACTTGCGCTGGTTAATTTTTCTTCAAAGTTGAGCGCCACTTATAGCCTACTTTTACTGTGGAATGTCAATGCCAAGCTGACTGGCCATCCCGCTGAGGTGATGTTACACGTGGAACTGACTGCTTGATTTTTAAAGGAGGCAGAATCAGGTGCTGCTAAGGTGGACGACCTCTGCATGATTATTGGTTAAACGGGGATTGAAAACCAATGAGATTATGAAAACATGCTTCTCGAAATATTCGTGTGTGGGCTTTCAACTTACATACGCAATGACGCAACTACACGAAATTACATCTCACCACTGAGAGAGTCCTCACCAACCTTCCCACCGTCGTTTTATATTTACCTTCTCGTGGATTATGATAAATGAAATACTGAATTACATGGGAGGACCCAAGGTTTTTCAACGATCTTTTTCACCTCATAATTATAATAAATCATGTTTTTTCACCCCCCCAATTGTACTCCAAAAAGTTTACAATAAAATAACAAAATTACCAATTTGTATTTCTTAACATTTAATAAAATTAAAAATAAAACAACTCTTTTAACATTGCCATGTAATTTTAATTTAAATAACTAAGATTATATATATATATATATATATATATATATATATATATATACCAATGATATAATTATAGGCTAAACGACTTATTCCCACCCAAGGTTTCCTTAAATGAAAAATTTCATTCAAAAAATTCTTAAAACTCAAATATTTATCCATTGATTAAAGTCAGAGGAGTATTTTTATTTTTTTGAATAAAAATTTTAAATATAATACAATTATTTTTATAAAAATAATTAAAAATAAAATAGTATTAATATAATATTGAAATAATAATAATAAATTAATAATTAATAAAAAAATTTAAAAATTAATACAAATTTTAAAAATAAAATAAAAATTTTAAAAGTCAACCACCAACACCTATGACAGTGGTAGCTATTAACGTAACCCGGTGACCAAAACACCCATTTGGTTCTTTTCACAATCAAATCTGGCCTTATTGATAGCGAAGGAGGCTAGATCTAGTCGCCAATGATTTGGTCACATTCGTCGTCTAGAATAATCGAAAATAATTTGTTTTAAGTATTTCAATTATTTTTGACCTTCTCCTATAATAGAGGTGATCAGATCTAATTAGATATTTGACGACCATATTTAGTTGTTTTCACTATTAAGGTGACTAAATCTAATCATTAATAGAATTAGATAACTTGTCAATTACCTGATTTGGTTAATAGTAACTACAGTAACTAGCAAAAATGTTATAACGATGGTTACTTTTTAAAATTTTTTATTTTATTTTTATATTTTTAAAATTTTTATTATTGTTTTATATTAAATTTATTTTAATATTAATATTATTTGTTTTTATTGAGGGTATGTTAGTCTTTTCAAAACATAAAATGGGTGTTTGACTTTTTAAAACTTTTTAGGTGGAACTTGTCATTTATGAAAACCTTGGGCGCTTGGCAAATTATATCACGAGATATCTGTTACTCGAAAGGGTGTTTCACTCCAATGATTAATCATAAACTTTCAATTATTTATATAAATAAGTTTATGCTTGTTTTTCATACGATTTTGATAAGTTTTCAAATTAAATTATTATTTTTTATTTGGCCAAATACAGGGTCCCACCCAAGGTTTCCTTAAATGACCCTGTCATCCATGAAGTTTTAAAAAACCAATTACCCATTTTAATCAAAATCAAAAAGATATTTTTATTTTTTTGAATAAAAATTAAAAAATAAATTTTATAATAACAATTAAAATAAAAAATAATATTAAAATAATAATAAGAAAATTAATAAATTAATAAAATTTAAAAAAAGTGCCATCACTATCAGGTGTCTAAATCTGGTCGTCTTTGTTATATCTAACTATCTCTGTCATCGAAATGATCAGATCTAACTGCTAATAGAACTAAATAGTTGGTTATGTGAATGGTAATCACTACTATCGACTACATTGTTAGCAGTGGTGATTACTTTGTTAAAATATTATTTTATTTTATTTTATTAATTTATTATTATTATTTTAATATTAATATTATTTATGTTTATTAGGGGTATTTTGATTTTTTTTAAAAATAAAATTGGATATTTGGCTTTATAAAACTTTAGGGGTGAGAGATCATTTAAAAAAACCTTGGGTGGAAATGATCCGTTTGGCCTTTTTATTTTATACCTATAATCCCTTTGGAAGGCATTCACATGTTCGAAAGTGACTCCAATTCTTCTATCTATTTTTTCAAAAATAAATTTTCTCCTGAAAAAACAGATAAAATAAATAATTGTCAAACCCCACACTTTAGTATAATAAAAAAATACAAAATTTCAAATATGTTTATTTCTGCTCCTGAAAACCAAACAAAATCTTGAGGTAGGAAAACATTCCCTTCACGATTTCATCTACCTTGCCTTATGGAAAACCTTGAAGCCTCTCTCCGCACTTATGTATACATCTTTCCCTTCTTTATTGGTGTGATATTTTTAGTCAATGGCGCAATCACTAATTCTTTGTATATAGTTTTTTTAAATGACAAAGTCTTACCTAACAAGTTTTAAAAACAAAATATTTATTTTTATACTTTAAAAAGATCAACCCTTAATAAAAATAAATAATATTGATATTAAAATAATAATTATAATAAAATTTTTATTAAAAATAAAATAAAAATTTTTAAAAATGTCACCTGGTTCCAATAATGGTCTGATTTAGCCGCCAAAGATTTAACTAGATTTGATAGAGGTGGTCAGATATGATAGTCTCTGCGATTGGAAAAGACTAAAAATAGATGACATACTTAAAACCGACTATTTTTTATCATTCTAAACGTTTGGTTATCTCCGTCATTGAAGTAATTAGATCCAACCACCATGAGAACCAAGTAGTCATTTTCGACCACCTGGTTAGCTTAATAATGATGACTATTTTTAAAATATTTTTATTTTATTTTTAAAATTATTAATATTTTAATATTATATTAATATTATTTTATGTTTAATTATTTTTATAAAATTAATTTTATTATTTTTAAAATGTTTATTCAAAAAGATAAAAATATCTTTTTAACTTTGATCAATAAATATGTATTTAGTTTTTTGGAACATCTTGTGTAAGACTTATTCCCATTTAAGGAAAAAATGGGAATAAGTCATTTGGTCTTAAACGAATTCCATATCAATAAATATCATAAATATGTTAAATTTATTTGTATATTTTATATTACTTAAAAATGTTAAAATAAAATTAGTTAAATAGTATGTAAAATTTTTAAATTGTTAAGACATATTTTGAATTATAAATTTCAAAAGTAAAACTTCGGAAAATCAGAGTTCAATGGAAAAATCAACCAAATTATGCGTTTTGCCAAAAAAGGACACTGGCAGAGAAAGAGTCACAAAGGGCAAATTTGGTAAAGATGTTGACTTGAAATATTCTTTTCAATATTTAGGAGATGGACATAAATTAATAGAAAAACTAAAATTAGGCTTAAATAATGAAACACCAAGCACGTGGTTGAATTTCATATTTAAACATTTTGAAAGTTTTAAATCTTTCACATAAATTTTTAAAATTTTATATTAAGCTGTAAATAGAAAAATAATTAATAAATATATAAATTATAAGATTTAATTATAATTTTTTTTTAATCATACTCGAATTTGAATTCAATAATATTTGACTTAGTTCGATTATAATTTTTATTGACCTCATTCGAATGTGAATTTGAATTACTTGATCAATGAACTAAGTTCGAAGTAAAAATTAAACTCATCTTTATAAATATCATATTTAAATAAGTTTGAATATTTAAATTCAAATAGACTAAAATTAAATCAAAAGTTAAATTACTTTTTAGTAGAGTTTAAGTATTAATTTATTAATCATGAAGTAAATATTTTAAAATTTAAATCAATTTTAGACATGCATAATTAATTAAAAAAATTAATAAAAGTTAAAAGTGTGAACTCATGTTTAAATTTTTTGCTGAGTCATAATTAATATCGATTAATTTGAGTTAAAAAAAAAATTTCTGAATAAGAATATTATGCACAATAAAAGAAAAGAAATTTAATTTTAGCAATTAATGTACAAAATTTTGCGTGGATGTACCTTGGGCCTTTGGCAGAGCGGTGGTCCATTATGGCTCAAATTTTGTGGCTGTTCCCATGTGTAGTAGTTGGTTCTGGGTATGGTTCCATATTTTGGCAAGTTACAGCCCTTATCAGCGGTGCTAGTTGGAGGCCCTGAAAAGGGTAAGATAGGAGGAAACCAATGACCTCGAGCCCAAAAAAGGCGTATATGAATACAAACCGATTAGAGTTGTGCTTGGAAGTGTCGCATAGACCATTTGGGTATACCAAATCTCTAAGCTTATGATGTAAGTGGCATCAGAGTCTCAATTTTAAGGGCATCAAACATTGGGGTGTGTCCCTTTTAACATCAGAAAGTTGTCAAGAAGTCTTTTTGCAAAAACCGAAAAAAAAAAGGTGTTTGTGGATTTCAAAGTGAATCATATATATTGTTGAGAAGTGAAAGAGTAGACCCCAGGTTAGAAGGTGTGGTAGACACAGAAGATTTTTTAAAGTGTTATTGAGAGTCGATACGATAAGATAGTGGCACTTGAGGGATTGGCATCCCTTTAGCCAAGTTGGTGTCGTTTGGGCGTGAAGATGATGGTCATTGAAAGATGTGCACAAAGGCATGCACACAATCCAGTGAGAGTAAGGCATACTTTTTTTTTTTCTTAAATTAAATAGGCCATTTTACAACCTTTGAGGGGGAGTAAGCTGGTAACCCAGCATCAAAGAGGGTGATTATCTATTGCAATAAAGTCTTAATTTCCAGCAATTTGGGGTCTGGTGACCTCTTTCTCTGAAGATTTTTGACAAAGGTTATCTGCATAACCCTTAGATTTTGTTATGTTTTATTTCTGCTTTTACGGCAGGTTTTCTTCAGCCACAATGTAAAGATCCTTTGCACTGCCTTGGAATTTTTCTTTAAAAACATTGTCACCTTTACTGTCATGTTTTAATTCCTGTTCCTCTGCTTTTGTGTGCATCTGAAAATATTATACATGCTCTTTTCCTTTAATATATGTCTAAACACATCAATTTCCTATATGACCGGCACTCCAGGTGACTGGACTAACATTATCAAGCAAATTGGAATGTTTAAGGGCTGACAGTGAACAAGTTGCCTCACGACTAAGGAATACCACATCTATAGGACATCTGATGGGTAACAAGATCTTTTCCTAATGATTATTTCTAAATAACGCTTCTGTTTATTTTGAAAAAATGGGGGAGGGGATGTAGAGGGTTCAGTTTATCGATCTTTGAAGATGAAGACCTCATTTATGGTTGCCCTGCGAACACTTTTTGTCTTGCCTGGAGATGGTCCTCAACTTTTCCCTCAGACTCGGCCAATATATTCTTCTTCTTTCAATGACGAGCTGTTGGACTTCTCAGGCCGCTTAAGTTCTCAAGCTTCTCTAAGTAGGAATATTTCTTTGGGGTGAGTGGAGGTTTCGACAATACCACCTCGTCATCAACTGCGTAATAGCCTTGTAAATTCCCTGATGAAGTTGTCTTTCTCAAGTATGGCCCTGTCCCTGCTGTTTGCTCCTCCTCCCAACCCATAAAGTCCGATAGTGTCATTGTATTTTGTGTCTCTAGACAACTTTTGTCCCACCTCCCACCTGGATTTGGAGACGCCATTGTAGGAACCTCGTTGGATTCTGATAGTGATGAATTTTGAGCCTGGGAATCAGCTTGAAGTACATCTTCAATCCTAGACATTAACGTGAAGGCCAAGGTTTCTATTACTCTTGAATAGCTCTCCAAGATTGCCTGTCCTACATCCTGCAACAAATTATATTCAAGTTTCTTTTGATTTGTTTTATCATTTGAGAAAAAAATTGATGAACATGATTAGTTTGGTACCCTGTTATATTGGATTTTACTGATGTCAAGTGCAGATTGTGAACTGCCTGGGAATCGCTGCTTCAGTAAGAGTAAGATAGTTTCTGCTCTATCCTCCAAGAGCTCTCTCTTCTCCAAGCTCACAGCTGAACCCCAGGGAGACTTTCCGTCCTTACTATGGTTCATTTTTCTCTGCCAGATCACAACTGAGGCTTCAATTCTGTTCTTGAGATCAAGAACCAAATGGTCTGTTGACAAGTCTATGGTCGAGAGGAACTGTTCTGGGTCGAAAAATTCTACAGTTATGCTCTTGTAAATTGAATCCCCAAGGCTTGATCTTCCATTCTGACAAAATATATTATACAATATCAATTTCATATATACAAAAAGATGTAAAGGAGAATGTTTTAACACTATTTTTATACCTTGGGGAGTGATTCAATGTAGCTTTCTGGGATCTCCATTTCTGATAGTACTTGAGCGTTTATGGCCATGGCTGCCTTGTGAACTTGATTCACTGACTCCTTCTGAGATTGCAACCATCTTCGTGCTGCATCTGACAGCCCATTTGGAGGAACCTTAACAATTGGAATCCACCATTTGTCATCATTCCTTGGTTTCTTCTCTCTCTCAGATTCCTTCTCATCCCCAGATGGATACCAGAATTCTTGTTCATTTCCAAAGCTATCTAGGCAGTCCTGTTGATATTGATTTAACAATCAGCATTCAAATTATAAACCAGTCACATACAAAAATTTAATCTCTCTGTTGCACATTCTCAGATGCTCACAATAAGCATGGTATCAAGCTTGCGCAGTGCAGGGATGTCCATGCGCAGATCTTTTCTTTGTCTTGTCACCATTATCTATCAAACCAGGATAAGATGTTTTAAGTTACATCAACATAACATGCACAGGAGAGACATGAAAAGAGAGAATTTTTATCACCTCCATATTTATTCCTTCCTTGGATTTCTGTTGTGAAGGAACAAATTCAACTATGTAATCTGTTACAGATAAAAGCCAACTTATTTCTTTCTTCCATCTTGCTTTTCTCTCCGGAGGCATAGGCTCTAATTTCCGTTGTTCTCCAAAAATTGATGCTGCATTGCATCATCATATCAGACATGAAAAATAATTCTTGGTTTTAAGTCGAAAGGGAAAAATGCATAAAATACCAGCGAGGTTTGTAAAAGCATTTGACAAAGCCAAAGCTGAAGATACACCCTTTCCACCACCCGACATGTCTTCACCTAGAAGCAGCTTAGCAAATTTTTCCTTCATCAGCTCCATATCTGAACCAAATAAAAGATTCTTAGAAATTAAAATCCTTTCAATATATAAAGATTAACGAACTCGGCATTGCTTATGACATAAACAAACCTGAGGGTTGCGGTTGCGGTTGCGGTTGCTTTTCTGGAGGAGTATCTGCCGGAACAGCGAAAGCAACAGATTCCAAGCGTGAAATGGTTTTTTCACGAGAAAGTCCAATACCCCTCTCTGATATTCGTTCTCTGGTTAAAGGAGACGGCCTTTGGCTTTCATTATCATCAACATTTACCCCACTATCACTTCCACTATCAGGAACCATGCTATGTGTTTGTTTACCAGGAGACTCAAACAATTTTTTTGATATAGATTTGTGAATGCTGCTCCCAAGTTCTGAGGCTCTAACCATTATGAATTTTCAGTTACGGTTGTTTTCCTGAAGATTTCCTCTTTGTTTAAAGAACAAACAAGGAAGAAATGGAAATGGCAGAGACGAAAGCCTATAAAAAGTAGAAGAAAACCCTCTTCTCCGTTTGCTCTTGGCTCGGTTTCAACAAACTATAGATGTGGACAAAGAGAAGACAGAGGACCCCTTCTTCTTATCACCAAGGCAGAGATGGAAAAGAAAAGAAATTGGGTTTTCGGATTGATAAAAGCTTAAGCGGTTAGTTGAGTTTCCAATTATAGGTAAAGGAGAACGTGGGGGCCATGTTTGATAATTTGTTGTCTTTGCAAAAACCCCGGGAAAGACATACATCCATGCCTAACTTTAACTGCTTTATTTTTCACATCCTACAAACTTCACCATACATACTACACGTATATGTAAGATTATATAAATCATATATAATCATAACCACAATTAAATTTGCTGTATGTGTACATTAGGCTTCATGGGTTTTGCTTGTGTGCTGTGGTGGGGATAAGCTTCATCGTCACGAGGGAAAAAGTTCGGATTGTTAGCCAAGACCCATAAATAATCATCCAGTGATGTCCGAAGTAAAAGGCCAGAGACAGTTAGGAGGTTTGCCTAGAAGCAACCACCCTTAAAAGGGTTTGTAATAACTCACTGCTCGATCACTCTTGCATTAAAGAAGAATGGCAATTACTAGGTCTAAATTCGAATCGAATATATCTAAATTCTTTTTTAAATTCAGTTCGAATAAGCCCAAAATGAATCGAACGAATCTGAATACGAATACGAATCCGAATTATAATTTTAAAATTCAACAAATATGAATCCGAATACGAACTATACGAACCGAATACGAATACGAACCCAAACTTAAAATAAAAATTTTTTAATTATAATTTTTAATAAATATAAAAACGAATCATACGAATACAAATAAGAGTTAAATATGAACTTAATTATATGAACCAAACACAAATACGAACTTTACTATAAAATATTCTGTAAATACGAACACGAATCCCAACCCAAACAGTACGAAACGGATCCGAATACAAACATGTGTCTGTTTGTGTTTGATTCAATTCGAATCCAACCCTAGCATCAACCTTTCTTTCTCTTCCAAATCAAAAGAAAGAGCCTCCTTTCCTCCGTACCAGCAAAATTATATGATTTGAGTCGTTTACCTGTCCATCTTTCTTCCTATTTCCAAGTGCTTATAATCAACACTATCTCCGGCATAGAGCTTCAGAAATAACCTTTGAAGACTGGGTTTAATTCATAGTCATACATCGATATGAACAACCATATACATCATGGCTGATATGGCAAATTCATGAAGAAAGAACAAAAAGACTCACATATAATGAATGAATCGATAAATGTTGGTACAGATTCAAATTAGGTATGTTCCCACCCAGTAATGGAAAAAAGAGGCCCTCAATATACACAAATCCAGAATCAAGCAATGTTATACACGAGTAAGAGATATCCAATCCACAACAGAATATACAAAACTATTAACAAAACCATCTGCTTCTGTGCATTCACAAAAAGACCAAATCCTGCAACTGCTAAAGACACCAAAAAACATAAATTAACAGTCCACGCTCACCTCCCTATCCAAATAAAAACAAAGGGAATCCCAATAATATCTGGAATTTCCCACTCTCTCGAGGAATAATTACAATATGCTGTATGAAACCAAGACAGATATAGTGGCCCTACATTTATGAAACCTAGTATCTGCAAGTAAGAGAACCCAACTTCATCGCAACTTCCAGGTACATTCTAGAGGTTCTAGAGAAGAACAGTCATGCTGCTTTACAACCAATATTAAACAGTTCCTATGACATTTACGGCTTATTCTCGAGTTCGAAGAAAGAAGTGGAGCAACCGTTTGAGCTTGAATTAAGGAATAGGCAAACTACAGCACAATCATCAACCTTCGATGTTGGGTACTTGTATTGCCAAGCTTGCACAGCTGATTCCACCAGAATTCGGGCTGCAGCTGACTGTGGGGCTGATGCCACTATGTCTACTACTTGTTTATTTGAGAGAACAGCCCAGACCTACCAATTTAGAAAAGAAGAAAGAAAATTAAGATTTATATCTTCTACTAACAGGTAATATGCTCAAGATTGAGTTATGTGTTTATTATTTGTATTGTGGCATAACCTATGTATAGAGCTTATATTCCGAATCAAAGTATTTAAAAGTCAACAGGAAAGTAAAAATGAAAACAGTAGACAATGTGATGAAGCAACGCTATGTAAGATAGTAAAAATTAATGTAAGGATTGAATGTATGGTCAGTCTTAAAACTAGAAAAGAATAGAGATAGAGAGTCATTTTTTGACTCACTTTCTCTGAATAACCATATAAGTTTGTGAGAAATTCTGTATCTAACTAAGATGAAAAGAAAAAAAAAAGGTAAACAATGGTCTCCCTAATATCCACATTCTCTTCAAATAATATTGAACTATTTAATCAATTCCATATAGTCCATTTAGCAAACAAATAGGTGCTAATATGCAGCCACATTTGAAAAAAAAATTAGGTTGGTGAACGTATCTATTTCAGGGTTTATAATTGATATCATACTCCATCTGTAGCCAATACTACAAACTCGTCCTTCCCAGTGAGGTGAAGACACAAAATCTCAGGGACAGAAATCAGACCAAAATCCTTAAGGCAGAAATCTCCAAATGCTCGGGCCATGGCAAGACCAGGTGAGTCACTGTTTGGCAGCCAAATTCTAGAAACCTCAGGTTCATTCTGGAGAGCAAAAACTCGTCCTTTGCACGACATGATTCTTTCTGCTTCCTCTATATGGACAAAGAAAAAAGACAGAAAAGATAAATTTATCGATTAAAATTTATGTCATTTCAACTTGAGAGAATATATATCATAATTAATTTACCTAAAAATATTATTATTCAAAGTACACATGCATGTTCATGATTGTACATTCTTGTACCATATTTAAAAAATTTTACATTAAAGCAAATGTAGAAGCAAGCACACATGAAGAATACTTCAAGATATAAATTTATCCGCTTTTCTAACAATGGATGAACTGCTATAACTTTCAAAATGTTACACAAATATTTTAATTAAAAAAATTTCCTTTCCAATATATTGAGGAAACTAATAAAACCTTAACCAATCAAAGTACCAATTGTTGGGAAATGAATCAAGTGAAAAAAAAAAACTAGAAATCAAAATCAACCACACATAACTAGAAAGATGTATGTGGTTCAGCTAATAATGCCTATGTCTACAGTTGCACTAGATTTCTTATTAATTTTAGAATTACAAAATACAAGAGATATAATCACATATTTATATAGGAATTTACGTTACTCCCTCATTAAGTTTTTGGTTGTAGGGCTACTCCCCACAATGACCCTACGAATA
The DNA here is from genome assembly GCA_026122585.1 of Anacardium occidentale. Classification (NCBI taxonomy): domain Eukaryota; kingdom Viridiplantae; phylum Streptophyta; class Magnoliopsida; order Sapindales; family Anacardiaceae; genus Anacardium; species Anacardium occidentale. The sequence continues at coordinate 588,650 of JAJEJH010000026.1, forward strand.
TGCTTTTTAGACATAATTAGACTCTAGACTCCAATACAAATTAAATTTGAAAAGATCTTTATAGTGTTTACTGTCAAACATCATGTTTTATATATAAAAAGTACATCTTTTAATAGATATGATGGAGATGAAACATTCCCAAGCACAAAATTATGGAAGGAGCAAAGACAGAGATACATACTTGGAAGATTTGGTTTCTGGTCCACAGTCAACTGAACAGCAATGCGAGAGTTATTCTTATCACGTGTACTCAGCACAGCTCTAGAGTCCCCAACATTCCCAATAACAAGACGGTGTCCCTATGATCAAAACTTAATAGTTAAGAAAGGAGCAAGTGGTGGTTATTAGTAATCAAGCCAAAATATTGTTCAAATATATAGCACACCTGCATGACTATGGTTACTGCTGTTGTCCCACTGCAAACGCAATCAAGATGCCGATTATGCCTAAGTTCCTTGTCCATAAATTTAAAAGCCCTCAAAAATGCTTCCTTCAGTATAATGAAAATATCAGTCTCATTTTGATTATGCTTATTATCTATAGATGTCCTAGGTTTCTTGACTGACAAGAATGAGTCTTCTAAGGTTATACTTCTTACACCACTGCTGCTGTTATCATTCATCATATTTGTGCAGCTGTTGTTTAATTGCCACTGAGCACTTAATTTTAGCGGAAGAGAATCCCTCACTTTTTTTGCAACCATATGGCCATAAGGACCATGGCCGTCAAAAACACCACAAAAGATAGCATCGGCCATTGGACCAAAATTCTGGAAAAACAAAAAAATGCTTATCTCAAATATAATAATGGAATTTAAGTGATAAATGAAAATTGATGAACAGAAGTATTATTAGTAGAAAATATTAAATTATGAAGGAAAAAAATTATTTATATTTCACCAATTAGATAGTTTCCCAGTTAATTGAAAGGGATAAACTAAACAAACTTTATTCAAGCACTTGCATCAGTCAATTAAGCAATCAGCTGGATCTGGAAGAGGTCCCGCAATTGTGTTGTTTATGGATTAAGATTTAAAAAAAAGTCAGATTCCAGATGTTATGTCAATTTAAAAAGAATATTGATAACGTTAATGTTCCATAGACAACAATTATAGCATATATGGGTAGTAGGATTATATAGAAGTATGATTATGGAATGAAGAAAATCATTCTTATTCATCCCTATGCAAGGATTTATAAGGACTAAGTATGAATGTAGATAAACTTTTTTTTACACACAGTAAAATCAAATGACCAGCAAGGACCACAAACAAAAAATATTCACCAACAGAATCATAATAGATAGTTGCTTCGACACAAAGTGCTTCTCAAGTGCACTTTTTTTCAAAAAGGCAGTCCCAAAACCCTCTCTTAAGGACTCAGTCTGAATGAAACTTTTCATGATACAGATTAAAATAATATAAAACCGTGAAAACAAAAGTCAATCACAGTTTAAGAAATTTGTTCGGATTATACATGCGTATATCGAATTCATTCAAAACCAAACGGATAAAGAATTTAATAATGTCATCTAAAAAGGGTAAATTTTAAAAAAATATATTAACCTCCCAAAAAATCATAGCATCCTGGTTGATCCCTTTCTTGCCTTGCCTAGTAAATAAAGAAGCGTTATCTGTGGACCCATTCAAGAAAATCCTACCGGGAATTCTATGCAACCACAACTCCAATGAAGAGTTTCTCTTCATCTTCCTCGTGTTGTTTCTCTTCATAGAGGAAGAAGAAGAAGAAGAAGAAGACGGGGAAAACGGCGCCGTAGTGCAAGAAACAGCGCTTGATCCATCCCCAGACAAGCATGATCCCATCCGCAGGGCCCTCACTAAGTTCAGTAAGCACTCCAGACTCACCGAACACTCGGGCCCTCTTAATTCCAATTTATTGATAGCCTAATCAAAATTACCGAAAAACAAGAAAATTCAAAATCAAAATCAAAATTTATAATCAAATCATATCATCAAAATCAGATGTAAAAGGATAAATAAAATTACCACCATAAACGATTGGCGGAGCAACCTCGGAATCCGGTGAAACGCCAGATACGTCTGATTGAATCGCCAACTCAACAATCCAATCCAATCTAATCCAAAATTCTCTCTCTTTAATTTATAATGCAACGCATTGATGGCGATGGCAATCCAATTAAATTTATTTATTTTTTTTTTTTTACCAAAGGAATAAAACAGTAACACTTTAGAGTAATATTGTCATTTTAGGATTAAAATTTTATAAAATATATAAAATTTTAAAAAAATTAAAATGTATATTAAAAATTTGAAATAGTCACCGCTGTCGCTGAGGGAGCCAGGTAATCTTTTCCGATCACCTGGTTTCAGGGAGGTCAGATCTAGCCTCCCCGTTTGGTAGAAGCGGCTAAATCTGGCCGTCTCAGTTTTGGCAAAGGTAGATCTGGCCACCTCCGTCAGAAGAAGCTGTCGAAAACGACTGAAAAGTGTCAATTTTGGTTCCAGTAACCATTTTCAACCTTTATTTTTTACGGAAGCAGTCAGATCTGACCGCTCCCATCGAACGGAGAGGCCAGATCTGGCCACCCCCATCGAACGGAGAGGCCAGATCTAACCTCCACTAAAATCAAATAGCTTGAAACGGCCACCTAGCCCCTTCAACGGTGGCCACCTCCACGACACTGGAGGCAGTGGCTACTTAAAATTTTTAAAATTTCTTTAAAATTATTTATATTTAAAAATTATTTTATAATTTTATTATAAATATTTATTTTTTAAAAGAGTATTTTAGTTATTTGAGTATAAAAATTATAAAAAAATGTTTCTAGGTAAGAGACTAGACTTTTGAAACTTAGAGGATGAGACTTTATTCCATCTCAAACTATGGGTGGGATATAACCCTTTGGACTTGTTTTTTTGTAAAGTTCTATTTTTCTCCGGAACAGGGCTCAGTCAGTTGCGCAGGCACGTTATGTTTTCAATTAATATAAATTAAAAAATATTTATGTTTTTTAATAAATTTTGAAAAAAAAAGAATGTAGACAAAAAAGGGGCGGGGAAAATTGTCCTTTGTGACCTTTCTCTTTTAACACGACTCTCCCACACTTTACGGTTGGACGTCTGGATTACTTCCACGTTTGCTTTTGGCTAACGGACCACGGCAAGCAACTTCCAGTTTTTAGGATTTTAGGCGAAAGGGTTTATTCCCATTCATAATTTGGTCTCAGCCCGATTCCCACCTTCCAAGTTTGTAAAATCCAAAGTCTCACCTTTAACCAAAATTAACCGTTAACAACAAAAGTTGGGGATATTTTTGTTATTTTAGAGTTAAAATATATAAAATAATAAAATAAATTTTATATAAATATAAAATAATATTAAAAAATTTTAAAAATTTTAATAAAATTTTGAAAAATATTTAAATTTTAAAAAATAAAAAACTCACTATTGTCGCCCATACCAATGACGGTGGCTATAGCTAATGGAATTAAGTAACCAAAAATCACCACATAGTTTCAGGGGAAGCTAGTTGGTGAAGGTGGCTTCATCTAACCACTTTCACCAAAAAAAAAAATCGAAAATGGTTGATTTTAGCCCCATCAACCGTTTTCGGTCATGGTTTCTATTAGAGGTGGCCAGATTTGGCCACCTCCACCAAAATAGGAGGCAATCAAATATAATCATTTCCATCAAACTGAAAGGTCAGATCTGACATTTCTTGGAACTAGGTGACCTTTTTTGACCATCTGATTTTATTAGTGCAGCCACTGTCATCGGTACTGATACGATGACTGGTTTTTTTAATTTTTAAAATTTAAATATTTTTCAAATTTTTTAAATATTTTTAAAAATTTTTAATATATTTATATTTAAATATAATTTTATTATAAATTTTTATTTTTTTAATAAGGGTATTTATGTTATTTTATAATATATGTTAATAAAATTAGATGAAAAATGGATGAAGGGCAGGGTAATATATATTAATAAACCAAATATGGATAAATTGGAATTTATTCACTGGAAAATTCTTGGATTTTAATTCAATTCGGAACGTAAATAGTTATGCTTGATGTTGACAAGGAGCAAAATTATATATACATCACTTTTATATTTATTTTAGGCCAAAGTCCTTATTCCCACCCATAGTTTGAGGTGGGACCTCTAACTTTTAAAAGTTCAGATTCTCACTTTTCATCTAATTTTTATCTAATTTTATTAATTTATTTAATGAAATAACAAAAATACCCTTATTAATAAAAAAATTGTAATAAAAATATAAAATAATATTCAAATATATACAAAAATATATTAAAAATTTTTTAAAAAATTAAAAAATTATAAAAAATTATAAAAAATATTTAAACTTTAAAAAATAAAAACCAACCACTGCCGTCGTGCCGGCGGCGGTGGTAGCAACAATCGCCAGGTGGCTGAAGTGGTCACTTGGTTCCAAGGGAGGTTAGATCTGACCTCCTGAATCGACGAAGGCAATCAAATCTGGCCTTCTCTTGTTTTGGCGGAGGCGGCCAAATTTGGCCACCTCCGCCAAACACATGGTCGAAAACGGCCGATGAAGCTAAAGCTGGCCATCTCCGATCGTTTCTGACCCTTTCTCTGACAGAGGTTGCTATATCTGACCGTCTTCGTCAAAACAAGAGGCAACCAATCGGGAGGCCAAATCTGGCCTCCCTTGGAACCAGGTGGCTAGAATGGATTCTAGCCACCTGGTGCTATTTGTGGTGACTGGTTTTTAATTTTTAAAATTTAAATATATTTTTAGAATTTTATAATTTTTTTAAATTTTAATATATTTAATATTATTTTATAATCTTATAATTTTTATTCTAAAATGACAAAATTACCCCTTGACTTACTGTTGATTGTTAGACTTAATAGTCAATGGATGAAATTTCAGGTTTTTTAAATTTGACATGTGGAAATTTGAGTTGGGACCAAACCCTGGGAACATGTCCTTTGGCCTTTATTTTATATATTTAGATTTAATATTTAATTATTTTTAATATATAATTTATTTAATCATATAATAATATATTATTTCCAAAACCTTATTCTAAAATCTTTGTTAAATTTTAATAACAAAAGACTTATTTCCATTCATAATTTTTCTTAAAGACAACATTCAACGTCCTAATTTTTCAAAATTCAAACACTTATTTACTTAATATTTTTCATTCAAATTTATTAATTTTTATGATAAAGTGACCAAAATATTCTTATAAAAAATAAAAAAAAACTATAATACAAATATAAATAATATACAAATATAAAAATTAAATTAAAAAAAAAAGTCACCGTTGCCATCTGGTTTACAAGACAGTCAGTTTTTACGAACACGATCAAATCTAATTGCCTTTAATATAGGTAGTTAGATTTGACGATCTCAGCCATCAACAATAATAAAAAACGATTGATAAAGTTGAGACCAATCATTTTTTATTATTATTTTATCATTATTAATATAATCATCTGTATAAAAAAAAACAGGTGGTCAAATCTGTCACCTTTACCAAGTATTACCCTATGAACTAGGTAGCCTAATTCCATTTTTTACGACTCCCCTCATTAGAAACTTTTCTAGTAGTGGTGGTTTTTTTTTTAATGTTTTAATATTTTTGTAATTTATTTTATTATTATTATTATTATTATTTTTACATTTAACTATTAATTTAGTTTTTTTATTAATTTATTATTTTTTAAAATTATTTATTAGAAAAACAAAAATGTTTGTCTAACTATTAATATTAATTCATTAACTGATAAATTTAACAGCTAACTTTGATCAATAATGAATGTTTAGATTTTAGAAAAGCCAAATGACAAATTTCCACCCAATATTTTCTTAAATAATAAATTTTCATTCAAAAACTTTTAAAAAATTATATATATACACTTATTAATTAAAGTCAACCATTCAATTTAATTAGTTAAATTTTTTTTTGTCTATTTTGAATAAAAATTTAAAATTAATAAAATTAATTTTATAAAAATAACTAAAATATAATTAATATTAAAATAATAATAAAAATTAAAAAAAAATTAAAATTTGTAAAATTAAAATAGATTTTTTTATAAAACAACTATCATCACTGACAACGTCATCGATGATAGTGACCACAATTAATCTAACTAGGTAGTTGTTTGACTACTTGGTTCTATTAGTAGTCGCATTTCGTTTTAATAGTAGAGATGATCAAATATAATCGTCATTGTCACATTTTTTATGACCAAATATGACTACTTTCATCATCGAAATAATCAAATTCAACTATCAATAGAATTAAGTGACTGTTTTTTACCATTTAGTTAGATGTTTTTCAAAAGTTTTATTTTATTTTTATGTTTTTAATTAATTTTTAAAATTTTTTAATGTTATTTTAATATTATTTTATTTAAAATTTTATTTTAATATTAATATATTTATTTTTTATAGAAGATATTTTAGTCTTTTAATAGAAAATATTTTTAAAAATTAAAAGAAAAATCAGTATTTAGCTTTTTAAATCTTTTTTATCAGTCAAGAAACTTTGGGTGGGAATTAGTCGTTTGGCCTTTCAGAAAGCTGATATGGGCGATTTTGCCTTTAAAGAGAACTATGGGTGAAATTAGGTCCTTTGCCCAAATCTAAATTAAAAACAAACAGTGGGAATGTGACAGTATTTGGCAACTAATTCCAGCACCAGATTAACGAAGACCTGCAATTCTTAGAGGCTAAAATTTACACCTCATTCCAATCCTTTCTTTTCTTTTGGAGGGTTTTACACTTGAATTGTCAATTAAATTGGGTAAATACGATCATTCAATCTAAAATATTTGATTTCAAATAGAGCAAAATTTGGGTTTTAAATGAGCTTGAACAAAAAATTTGTTACATCAAATTTTTGAGCTCGGATTTAAACAAAGATGGACAGGAAAAATATAAACTACTAGATTGGCTCTCACAAAATAATAAATTATCTTTATCTTACCGAATTTTTATAGGAATTTTATAAACGATAATATTGTATTTATTAAATTTTTAAATTTATTAAAATATTTTTTAGGTTTATAAAATTAAAAAACAGATTTGAAATTTAAAAAAATTTTAATGAATTAGATTTAAACAAAAATCTTAAGTTCGAATGGATAAACTCAGAATTCAAACTCAATTTTTTTTTTTTTTTATAAATCTGATTAGATATAAGGATTAAATTTAAATTTAAAAGATATTTTTATTTTTTATGTATAATTTTTAAAATTGATATTTTATAATTAAGGGCGCAAATAGTCAACTGTGAAATAAAGGCAGGTATGAAATGAAATGTCATGAGAAGGATATTTGTATTTGAAACTTCAAAAAATGTGAATGAAGATTGAATTTTTCAGATCTTGGTGGTGCATTTAATGGCTTAGCCTAAAGATTTTGAAATTCAAATGATGAACATTGAGCCCTTCAAGTTTATTTCATTTATGATGGACACAAAAAGTTGTAATTTACAGAGACAATATTGCAAGACTCCTGTGACTGCATTTGAGCATGCAGTTTGGTTTCACTTTCTGTAGTTGGAAAAATTTTCTTTTAAGATGTGACACTGACAGCCTAAGGAAGGGGATCAGAGGCGTCCCTTCCAGTTAGATTTGGAAGTCAAAAGGCCAAGGGGGTTTCCGCCATTAACGTTATAAAAAAAGTTAATGATTTTAAAACTACCGTGAGAGGCGGTGGTTATTTAGACTTACAGGAGCAGTTCAACTGTGAATGTGATGGCACCTTCCCTTGTCGTGCCTCTCTGAGCAAGCACGCGTTGGACAGTGAAAAATGTACCCACGAAGCCATACAGTGAGTAATCTGTCAATGGATCTTGTTGTCTGTTAAACAAGCCAAATCTTTGGTTTAAACCAAATTAAATCGTCTTCAGTGCTTTTCAGTGTATACCTCAAAGTCAATGCCACCGACTGCTACTTTGTTTTGCTTGGATCTGTCTCTGGGCTTTTGAGCTATCTAAATTGTAGGTGAGAAGATGGTCATTCGTCATTCATGCTTGTTGTTTTATGCTTGTTTTACTTGCATTTCTCATCTGGGTTCTTTGGTTTATTTCCTTTTTGTTCTTGTTAGTTTCTGCAGTTTTGGTCTTGAATAGACTGTAGAGAAGGCAGTATTGCCTAGGAGAATCTATAGATGGATGATATTTTTGATGCTTTTGACTGTTGTAATTCAGTGTTTTTGCCTCTCAAATAGAGAGTTTAGTCTTTCTGCCCAAATCCTGCTCATCTAAATTCAACAGAGCATGGAGAGAAGGATCAGTTGGAAGGAGAAATTTCTGATAACTTGGACTCACCCTCTAGAGCCTAGAATTGAAAATTCACTTGGAGATGATATTTTTTCATTTTTTTAGTAGAAATTACTTTTGTTTATTAAAGCGGCAACTGAATCATTTCAATTCACACAGAGCCGGACAAGCATTGTTTTTTGTCAGTCACAGACAAAATTTGAATAAAGTTTGTTTGAATATCCTAGTCCAAGTAAGTAGAATATGATAATCTTCTTGTTACAAGTGGCTTTGATGCTTAAGTTGTTCGTACATCTGACTTTGTCAAATGTGATATATTTTTACTTTAACAGAATATGCATCAAGACAGTCTGAGATCAGTTGTCTACAGATCATTTGTCACTTGTGATGATCCGAAAGGAGTGGTTGAATGTGGGACATTCAGAAAATATAAGAGGAGTGCACAGAAGACGGAGCATAAGATCAATAGCCAACAAGCAAAGAACAGAGAGGAGATGCTGAATGAAGAGATAACCGAAGGATTTCAGAATCCATCTTCTTTGCAGTTATTGGAGGTCTCAAGAGGAGCACAGAGGTTAAATCAGATGATTGATTCATGGTCTAAGGGGGAAAATAATGACAGACAATCTAAAGATGTTGCCAAAGATTTGTTGAAAGGAGCACTGGACTTGCAAGACTCCCTAATGATGCTTGGAAAATTGCAGGAAGCTTCCAAGTATATGGCTTGGTTAAGGAAGAAACAGGACAAGTTTAAAGGAGCAAGGAAGGAAGAAGCAGGAGGGATTGAGAGGTCGAGGTCATATGAGTTAGGAGATCGAAATTATCAGATTGGGTTTCAGAAGCCACGGCATTCAGTTGATGGATCGTCAAGGGATTGCTACGAGGAACTTAGGGAAGCTATCAGAGAAGGCCTTAGTAGGCAAAATCTATTGGCTAATAATGAAAAGAATAGGGAATTTGCTCAAAGAAACTCAGACTCAGCCTCAGAAATGCCCTCCACAAGCTCAAGTCAGTCTTCTATAACTCATACAAACTACTATAGTTTCACTGACGACTCCTTTTCATCAAAAGCTCCAGAAAAGAAGACAAACGGCCCAAATTTGATTGCCAAGCTCATGGGGCTAGAGGAAGTTCCCACAGATCCATTGAAGACAACTCTTCAGAAACAGTTGAAGAATGAGAAGATTTCCAGTCATCAGAGACCTATTTTTGAAATTGATATGCCAATGGTAAGGAGGCCTCGATCAGTTGATCTGAGAAAAACTCCAGAGCGAACGACACTAAAGGAGATTCTTGAAACCCAGCATTTTACAGGACTACTGGAAAAAGATTCCATCAAAGAGCCTCGGTCATACCGCCATCATACCAGTGATTCCCATTCCAACCAGAAGTTCACCGACTACACTCAGCCAATTGTACTTATTAAACCTCTCCGTTATCCATTCCTGGAAACAAAAGAGCCTTTTGCACCGGTGTTTCAGGAACACGGAGTTCAAGACTCAAAAATGATGCCGAGAAAACTGAAAGTAAGAGAGGAGCTTCCTTCAAAGATGTTTGACAGGAAGGAGGGGCCTTTGAAGCCTGGCAAACTGAGTGATAAGACAAATGCAAAGGAGAAGCCAGTCAAGATGCTTGTCAAGGAAGGAGCAAAGGGGAAAATAGAGGTTGCTAAGAAACCTGAAGAAAAAGAAGCAAAGATTAAACAAAAGGCTCCTTCCAAGGTGAATTCTGCTGATCTTGTAGCCCAGCAGCCAAAGAAAAAAGAGGCAATAAGCGAGGAAGTTGATAAGAATAATGGTCCTGTGGTAACTGGCAGGAAAGTAGTAGAGAAGGAGATTGTGAAACCTAAAAATGTGTCAAGGTCTAAAGAGCAATCCAAGGCGACAGCCATGAAGGTCAGAATGCCTAAAAATGAATTAAATGTTTGTGACAATCTAACTTCCCAGCAGCGAACTAATACTAAAACTGGCATCTCAACTCGCACAAAACAAGCTGTAATCCATACTTCAAATGATCAGAAAAGAAGTCCGGTAAAGAAGGAAAAGCTGGTCCGTGAGCCTACAGCAGCTATGACAACAGTGAGTTTTCTTTCTAACTTGTTTAAAAGATCCCTGTCTCTTCTAGATTTTGTAGGGGACATAGAAGCATGACCAGCGAGAAATGCATAATTTATTTTTGAAAGAACAGTAAGCATATTTTGAAGAAATTAAACTTAGCCTACAATTTATGCAGAAAGGAAGTGAAAGAAACAAAGAAGATGACAATACAATTGATTTTACAAGCGAAAAAGACTCCATTTTAATTGGAAGCAATAATACAATTATGGATCAATTCCCAGCAGAGGAGCTACTAGATGCCTATGTGCTTCACATTGAAGGTAACTACTTTCTGATTATCACATACTTGAAGTTGGGTGGCCCAAGTCTATCAAACAAACACAATAATGCTGGTGATGTCTGTGTCCGTGCTATGTTATAATTATAGGCATGAAAGCATTCATGGCTTGATACTTTATCAGTTAGATATTGTCTACAGTAAGAAAGTTCTAATCATTTAATGTTGTGGTTATTAATGCAACTTTTAAGTTCAAACTATCCAAAAGTCCCAATACTATGAGAATAATGGTTGAGTTAATGCAGTCGGAACTGTGGTCCATATTTTAATGTTCTGAATAGAGCCATATTATTATTTGGGACAAGAACCATTCAAGAGACTCAAATTGAAATGGGGCAAAGTCCAAATCAGTTCTCTTTACTTGTCTCAACAATTCTTGAAGGGAACAGTACACTGATTCCAACTGGTGGAAAAGTTGGAACCTGTAAATGTAGCACCATATTTATGTCAACTGCCATTGATGTGCTAATGTTGTTGTATTATGTCTCTATGGTTAAGTAAAAAAAGTTTGACAAGTTTATCTGACTAGGTGTCTTTTTTACATTGCAGAAAATTCCAATAGCAGTCAGGGTTCTCTTTCTTTTAGTGATGATATCCCTTTGGCCTCCGAATATCAGGTTCTGGGAGAACCTAAATTTGTTGAAGAAGCTAATGATGACAGCAGTTGTGACACAATGGAGAGTAAGAGC